>JAVUPR010000514.1:1482500-2082500 GCA_036785695.1 Gentiana straminea | reverse complement strand
ATTGATAGGTAGGTGTTTGCATCAAATGATCTATATTTTGTTCGACTGGTTCTTCAAGAACCGGTTCTTGAATTTCTTCAACTGAGTCAGAATCATGTTGTTCAGGAGTGGGTTGTTGAGCAGTTGGAAACTGAGACTGATCTGGATCTGAACATTCTGAAATCCGTAGTCTTCCAATGTCAACAAAAACTGATTCTGGCAAGACTGGTAACTGAGACTGAGAAACTGGTTCTGGTTTGTCTTCAGTTGTTTCACCAGGGAAGTTTGGTTCATCAAACACTACATGTATAGATTCCTCATGCTTGAGTGTTCTTTTATTTATTACTCTAAAAGCTTTGCTAATGCTTGAATATCCGAGAAAAATTCCTTCATCAGCTTTGGGCTGGAAAACATGAAGTTGATCTTTCCCATTATTGTGTATGAAACATTTGCTTCCAAAAGCATGAAAATAAGAAACGTTTGGTTTCCTTCCGTTCCAAATTTCATAAGGAATTTTCTCATGCCTTTTATTCATGAGAGCTCTGTTCTGTGTATAGCAAGCTGTGTTAACTACTTCTGCCCAATATCTTTTATGTAATTTTGCTTCACAGATCATCGTTCTTCATGCTTCTTTGAGTGTTCTGTTTCTCCTTTCAGCTACACCATTCTGTTGAGGTGTTGTTGTAGCAGCGAGTTGGTGTAAAACACCGTTTTCTTCACAATATTCAATAATCACATTGTTGAGGAATTCAATTCCTTTGTCTGATCTTATCTTCACAACTGATACTCATTTCTGATTTTGAAGTCTCTTGAGTAGTTCAGTAAGTCTTTGCTTGGTTTCACTTTTCTTGGTTAAGAATATAACCCAAGTGTATCTTGAAAAATCGTCTACTACCACCAATGTATACTTCTTTCCACTGATACTAATTGGTGTTATAGATCCAAATAAGTCCATATGTAGTAATTCTAGGACTCTGGTTGTTGAGTGCTGAGATTTAGTCTTGAAGCTTGCTTTTGTTTGCTTTCCTTGATGACACGCATCACATAAATTATCCTTCTTATATGAGATTTCTGGTAGTCCAATGACTAGCTGTTTCTTGACAAGGGTGTTGATGTCATCAAAGTTTAGATGGCTCAGTTTCTTATGCCACAACCAACTGATTTCTGATTTGGTATGCACAAGCAAACGAGTTTCTGCAACGGCTGTTGTCCAATCTACAACATACATATTCTCTTTTCTTCTTCCGGCTAAAACAACTTGAAATGCTGTTTCGCTGACGACAATGCAGAAATCTTTGTCAAAAGTAACTTTGTATCCCATATCACAGAATTGACTGGTGCAGAGCAGATTGTAATGTAATCCTTCTACATAAGATACATTCTTGATTGTGAATTCATTTCTGATTAAGGTACCATACCCTTTGGTGTATCCAGGTTTGTCTTTACTTCCAAAATTAAATTTTGGTCCATTTTTTGCAATAAAATTACTGAGACAGTCTTTGCTCCTTATCATGTGTCTATAGCAACCACTGTCAAAGTATCATATATCCTGCAATAAAAATTAAACATTTTTAGGTACCCAACTCTGTTTGGGTCCATAGGGGTCAGTTGTTAGTACAACTTTGGGAATATATCCTTTAGGTATTCTTCGGATATTGTTGCACTTGTTTTCATATATGTAAGCCACACTCCCATAGTATCTATGCTTGGACTATGTCTTATTTATATGATCTCTCAGATCTTTTGACTGAAACTTATTTCCATGATGATTTCTATTATTGAAACTTGAATAATAACCATCATTTCTTTTGTACTGAGGTCTATGTTGAGGAATGTAACGAGTCCTTTGCTGACCTTTGGGCTGAAACTTGTAATAAGTTTTCTGCCTGAAATGATTGTTTTTATCAGTTTGAATATTGCATTCAAAGATATTCCAGTCATCATCAGTTGGAAATAATCTGCCTTTCCCCCTGATTTTGTGAATCTTTGAATAATTAATATCCTTGGATTTACTAAGACTGAAGTTTCTCTGGTTCTTGGCCTGGATCAGCTTTAGTAGATTCAGCAGTAAATCGACTTTTTCTATTTTCATGACGTTCAGCTGATTTACCTTTTTGGTTGAACCTGTTGTTGTTTACAGCTGATCTTTTTGAAAATTGACGCTGATGTTGACTTGATTCACGTTGAACTTGTTTCACTGGTTCAACATGCTTCTTAATCTGAGGACATTGTTCAGCTATGAACTTAACACCAGTTTTGGTATTAGGTTCAGTTGCCTTACTTGTTCCTCTTTTTGAAGATTGATGTGTATCAAATCCTAAACCAGTTCTATCTCCATATGGCTTACCAGATTTGAATCTAGTTCTTTGAACTAGATCGAGCAAAAGATTCGATTCTTTGCTTCTTGATGCGATGGGATCGATACGATTCTTTCCTTTGTCAGTTCTGCTTAGTTTTAACGTGTTCAGTTCATCATTCAATCTTTTGACTTCTAGAATTAGAGATTCTTTCTCGGCTTTGATTGATTCATAACTAGCTTGTATGGTAACAAGCTGACTCATCAAGTCGTCAAGAGTTTCTTCTAATTCTGAGTTTCTTGGATTGGAATCGGCTGTTGAAGAACATGCATTTTTCATGGAAATTTGAGCTGAGCTATATTTAGAGTTTGATTCACATACCTTATTAGGATCTTCCATGTGTGCCATTAAAGCTGTGTCATCTGATAGTCTTTCAGTACCAGCTTCATAGTCTGACTCATCTCCAGCAAGGAGTGCTCTTCTACCAACTCTTCTTTGCTGAGTCTTCTTGGTCAGTTCTGGACATTCAGCTTTGTAGTGTCCAGGTTTCTTACAGTTGAAACAAAGATATTCATCATCTTTTCTTTTCTTAGGAGTCTTCTTGATGAACTTCTAGGTTACAGGATGACCATTCTTCATCCTTCTGATTCTACTCATCATAAGAGCCATTTGTTCCTCCATTTCATCCAACTGTTGAAGACTGTTTGTGGATGTTTCTTGAGAATCATTTGATGCTGCTGCAAGTGCTGTGGTTTTTGGTTCTTCCAGAGCTTTGATTATTGCAGCTGTGCTTGTAAAATCTTCACTGAATTCGTAAGCTTTCAAATCTGAGAAGATTTTGAAAGAGTCCTCTATATCAAGTCTTCTAGATTCTTCCATAGCAGTGACCTTCATCTTCCAGCACAATGGTAATGCCTTCAAGATTCTTGTATTGATTACCTTCCTTGTGTATTCAATCTTGAGTATGTCTAATTCATCCATGATAGCTGATGACGGTCAAATTATACCCGTAAAAGTCATCAACGTTATCCTTAAATCGAACTTAATAATATATATTTTATATTAAATCACATATTTATATTGTTTATTTAATGTTATGTGATTTATAAGATATAATTTGGTATTTATCTGTTTTTATTATTAAAATATGATTTACTGTGCGATAATTATTGATTTTATAGATTACGGTGAATCGGAGGATATCTACCGACAAAGGAAGTAAATCTCAAGATAAATCGGAGCAGAATCGGATTCATTAAAAGATCGAGATTGACGTAGCACGAAACGTGGAGTAAGGAGCAAGAACTGCGAGCGAGCCAATCAGAAGCAAGCAGGCTCGCTGGCAGTGAGCTATGAGTTCGCTGGGGGCGAGTCAGGGGCAGACTGAGGATTTTATGAGGGTTATCTCTACACATCTTAGGGTTTTCGAATCTATATTTAGGTCGGCCTAAACTCCTATATAAAGGCCTGAGCACGAATTTTATTAGTAACACTTTAGAACACCTTAGATTACGCTTTAGAAAATACAACACTACATTATTGTTTTATTATTTTATATTATGTTTCTTCATCGCGGAGGCGATGGATTCATCGATTAGAGATTGCATTGAAGGATTGGAGGACCCTCCGTCTACGAGGGTAATGCCTATCCAAATATGTTGTTTTTATTAGTAGATCTATTTTATTTCGTTATGGAGTAGTCGTTTGTGTATTGATTTCGTGATGTAGTTAATTAACAAACCCATATTTATGTAGATCTAAGCCGTACGAAGGCGTTTTACGAGAAAATTCTAGAGTCACCGGTCTAGATCTACCATGGTCTATATGGTTAGATCTAGCCATCAAGATTCTAGTAATTTTCTGTGAACGACTTCGGCTACGTCGTGCTTTCTGTTTTTCATATACACATGTAATAGATCTGGCCAATTTGTTACATCGTTCTCGTAAATTAATATGATATATTGTGAAAATTGCCATGTTAAATAGGACATAAGTTAGCCGATCATTTAGGAGGTGTGCCAACCCGTCCACGGTGGTTGCCTAGACGAGGTGACGATTTTAGATCGGCATCCTTAGTTTGGTATAGCATGCTTGTTATATGATGTTCTATCCCGTCCAAGGAAAAATTCGTAATTAAGCATAGGGATCTTCTATCCGTTCACGAATTAGATCCAGTTTAGGGGATGACTCCCGTAGCCAAAATATAATCAACCTTAATGTCTTTTCTGTCTCGGCTTAGATATACATATATGGGGGAGTAATTACTACTAACGTAATCAATACCGTTTGTTAGAGTCTTATAAAACCATAAAAATAAGTGTTTAGTGTCTTGTGTCGTATTGTTAGTCTTTGTGTTTTCTATCGTTTCAACCTTTATCTCTACATTATAGTTGGTCGTAGACCACCCTTTAATCTATTTTTAGTTTAATAACGTTGTACTTGTTTAAGCCGAGTCTCTGTGGGATCGACCTCGACTCTATCTAGCTATACTACGATTGAACCTAGTTCTCTTGCTAGTTGGTTATTTAGGTATCGAGTTATTTTTATAACTTGACCGTCATCAATAGCACTGAATCTTGTCTCTATTTGGTCAATGGTCTCTCTATTTTTCATCTTGAAATTTTCAAACTTTTGCTTTGCAACTGAGATTTTGTTTTCCTTGATTGAGTCAGTTCTTTCACAAACTAGTTGATGTTTGTCCCACATTTCTTTAGCAGTTGTGCAGTCTTTCGCCTTTAAGTACATATTGCTGTCAAGAGTTCTGAGGATAAAGTCCATAGCAACATTGTTGAGATTGTTTCGCTTGCGATCATCATTGGTCCATTCAGCTTTAGGCTTGGGAACTCGAACTTGATTTTCACCAACAGTTTGCATGTGAGTGATCTGAATTGGTCCATCAGTGAGTACGTCCATCATCTCATCATGAGTAGCAGCCAGAAAAGCCTGCATACGACGTTTATATTCATCAAATCTATCCATGTTGCATATAAGCATCTGTCTTGCATACTGATTGTTATCCATTGTGAGTGAGTGAAAACTGATTGTATAAGAACTAAAAACTGAGCTTTCTTATGAGAACAACTAGAGGATATTTGGAGAAAATGAGCTTCTAACACTGGCTTGTTAAAGAAACACTGCTCCAATACCAATTGTTGGTCCCTTGGAAAGGCTAACACAAGTTTAGAGGGGGGGTGAATAAACTTGTCCCTGAAATTGGATTTAATGCAAATTAAGTTCAATTAAAACTTGTGTCGAGTTAAGCTGACTGAGCTGAGTTTAAATCAAACTGACTTAACCAAAAACTGAGTAAACCGGTAGCGGATATAATTCTAGCCTTTTTCTTGATCTTGTTATTCTATGTGAAAGCTGAGTGTGTTAAACTGAATTCTGGTGAATGTCAGTCTGTGAGCTGTGAGTTGTATAACAATCAATTCTCAGAATGCTACAGATAAATTCTAAGTAAATAAATTAATGCGTAAAGTAAATAAACAAGAATTATAGAGGTTCCAGGTGGTGTAATCCTGCCAGTCCTCTCTTCCCCTGTGGTGTAGGAGGAAAATTCCACTAGAACTTCTTGAGGTGAGCAGTTACAAAAAGTCCTAAACAATATTCCTTGGGTAATCCCTAGCTTCACTATCTAAACAGTTGTAGAACAGGTAGAATCGCTGCTCTTCAATTGCTTGAACACTGGTCCTTGAAGGGTTACGTATGCCTCTTCACCAGCTTCCACCACAAACACAGTCTACCCGACTGCTTGTAACAACTGTCCTTGGCAGAACCTTCCCGGTTTGCTTCACAGTCTAAACCTTTGATGTAGTATCAAAGTTGGGCTGAGAATCAATAAATTGATTCTTGTTTGTGGTTCTTCAAAGTGTCTGAATCGATAGAATATGTGTAGCTTGAACACTTGAAGAAATTCTTGATATGATCTTGTTATAGCGCAGAGATGATAGCAATTCGAATAACTAAGACTAGTGCACAAAATGCTTGTTGATCTTAATAATTCTGTTAAAACTTCGTGTTTGATCCTTGGTGTAAAGTCCTCTATTTATAGTGTGAGGTCCAACGTTCAACTTGTATGAATTCGAATTGTATCAACGTCTATCTTGTAACGGCTATATTTTCTGACCGTTCTGATGTGTCAGTATTTCATCCAATAAAATTGCTTTCTTTAAAACGTACGACTGTACTATCAGTTTGTTGGATGTCTGACATATAAGACTGAGTTTCCTGATCATTTTTATACTGTGTTTATCAGTTGTCCATTTCTTGACTGCCTGGGAGCATTCACTGAGATTTTACTCTTCTTCAAATATCAGTACTCCAGTTTACATCTGATTATAATTGACTTAATCAGAGTACACCATGAACAATTATCTTCTAAGAATTCATTGTCCTTATGATTCTTAGGTCTTCATACAAGATCCATAAAGTCAGTTCAGGTCACCACAAACTTGCCTGAAGTCTAACTTTATAGTCTCGACTTGTAAACTTCATAATTGAGTTTGAACCCTCAATTCTTCAATCTTCAATAACTGAGTCTGTGACCCTCAGTTCTTCATCAACGGAGTTTGAACCCTCAGTTCTTCATCTTCTAGTTAAGCCAACCGAGTTTGTGTCCCTCAGCGAACTTATCTTTTTCAATTTCATAATTGTGTATTCTGAGTCAGTTAATTTATCTTAATGATTTCCAGTTTTCTAAATGATTTCCAGTTTTCAGTTTCATGACACACTAACTATTACAGTGATTGTATGATGTAACCTATACAAATATCAGACTCTAGTAAAACCTATACATTCAATTCTAGACATCTTTTAGCTTTTCATTATAACAGCTAGCTTCAGCACTTCATCAATGAGGTTGAGATAATATTCTGAGTAAATATGATGAATTATCATCAAAACATAAATTTTATTTCCAACAGTGTCCTAAACGCAATCGGGTTGGACCGGATCCGACCGGGTCGGATCATTTCTACTATTTCTTTATTTTTATACATATATTAAATGACTTTTCTGTTGTCATATATATGTTCTTTTAAAGAACCAATTATGAATTATTATATGATAACGTCCTTAGTGTTAAACTGTGATAGAGAAACCATGATGGGCGATTATGGTTGATGAGATTTCTAATCACTTTAATAAGTTTTATACTTAAATGTCTCTAGGCTGATATACTATTAAACAGGGCACTGATAGTATAAACAGACTAGCACGTATTAGATGTCTTCGGTCTTTAAGGGCAGGGATAGATCTCGTCTCTCGAAGTTTAGAGAAACTTGGACTGTACGTGGACGTGTATTATAGAATGCGTACGTTAGACTAATCCACTTACACGGATAAGTGTCACACTATGTGACGGTTGTGTAATTATCCTTAGGACCGGAGTCTATATGGCATCACGGTGTGGATTGTCATGCTTTGACACTATTGAGGTTTCCCCTAGCCACGGGGCGATCATGTGGTAGTGATTGGGTGTGATACTGAAGCATGCGGTCGTCCGGGAATCGCGTATCCTATGATTGGGATCGAATATCCGAAATGACCTTCTTATAAGGAATGACTTACTCTCGTGAATCTTTGCAAAGTGGAAGTAAATGAGTTACTTCGAGAGATCTTGATATCCGGATTATAAGATACGGTCGTTGATGTTTTGACACTCGACTAACAACCGTATGGATATTATTACAGCGATAGGATTGTAAGTTACACGGTAACAGTTTCACATGAAAGGTAGTAGTCATTGCATTTGACTCTTTCGATGATTGGGGGTCACAGTGTGTTGCTATACGCTATCCCGTGATCGTTAGGCATGGAGGGCTTTTTCGTAATTTGCACTTTGTGTCTACGGTCAACATATTCGGAAGCCTATTGGGTCACACACATATGAACATCTAGCCGGATTAAAATGTGGTTATAGATAATAACCAAATAAGGAAAGTTTATCTCACGAATATAAAGGTTATAGTGGTAAATTAATATGGTGGTATTTATTTATTATGAATAAATTAAATACAAGATATTAATAATATTATATTAATTAAAGAATAATCCGGATGCCAATTTATTGGCATATAGGCGCAACTTATTAGTGTATAAGATACACTTGGATTGTGAAATTTAATTAATGGTATTACCATATATTAATATTAGATTTTAATATATATATATATATATATATATATATATATATATATATATATATATATATATATATATATATATATATATATATATATATATATGATTTACATGTTCACACTTGTAATGGCTATATATTTATATATAGATTTATTTGTGTAATATATATGTGATATATATACACATGTGTAAATTGATTTATGGTAATATAATAAAGATAGTCAATATTAGATATTGACAATATCTTGGAAATATTCAATATAAGATATTGGCAATATCCTAGTTTTATTTAATATAAGATATTATAATAAATGAGATAAATCAATCAATTATATTTTCTTTATTTTATTGGGAAAAGATTTTCTTCTCCTCCACACCTAGATGGGGCGCCCCTCTCACTATAAATAAGATGTGGGTGTCAAGCTCTTTTGGACATTACAATTCCAAGAACAAATAGTTAATAGAGAGCATCATATAGAGAGTTGGAGAGAGGGGAAAAGGCGGGTCTAGCAACTGGAGTTTTCCAATAGCAATCCATGATGGGATTCCGGCGGGCTGTTCGTGTGGACTAGCGGTAGAGGCCGAACACTTGGGCGGCTCTATGCAGAACTACTCTCCTTAGACGGTCAAAGCGTCAATCTTTTAGATCAAACAATGTAACACCGTCTATTACTTATTTGTATATTGCTTAAACGAAGTCGATCCTAGTTAAAAGGAAATAAAATTTTAAATTCCGCTGCGTTCCCACGTAAATTTCCTAACAACAAGCACAAAGCAAGTAATAAGGTGAGATAAATTATGTTATTCCATTATCAAAAATAATTACACAAATTGTCTTTCGGGCACTACACCTAACATCGTTCTGAGTCATCTCAATGGCTTGCTGCCATGGGAGATGAAATGGAGTCATTACTGAAGAATCAGACTTGGGATCTTGTTAAACATCCAGTTGATAGGAGAGTTGTTACATGCAAATGGATCTTCAAGAAAAAGAAAGGATTGACTGAGGCAGAAGGAGTCAAGTATAAGGCACGTTTGGTTGCTAGAGAGTTCAGTCAAAAATAAGGTGTGGACTTTGATGAGATATTCTCACCAGTAGTCAGACATACTTCAATCAGAGTGTTACTAGCAATGGTGGCACAGCAAGATCTTGAACTTGAGCAGTTAGATGTGAAGATAGCTTTTCTACATGGTGAGGTAGACAAAGAGATATACATGACTCAGCCTGAGGGATTTCAAGTTCTGGGTAAAGAAGGATTTGTTTGTAAGCTGAAAAAGTCCTTGTATGGGTTGAAGCAGGCTCCTAGACAGTGGAATAAAAGGTTTGACAGTTACATGATCCAGCTGGGTTATAACAGAAGTCCATATGATTGTTGTGTCTACAATAGTTAGCTGGAAGATGGATCATACATCTATCTTGTTTTGTAAGTGGATGATATGGTGATAGCTGAGAGAAAGAAGTCTGATATTCAGAATCTGAAAGACCTTCTTTGTGATGAATTTGAAATGAAAGATTTGGGTGCAGCCAAGAAAATCTTGGGGAAGGAGATCTTGAGAGATAGAAGTGAGAAGAAACTGTTTTTATCTCAGCAGGGCTATATACAGAAGATTTTGTCCAAGTATGGTATGTCTGCTGCAAAGCCAATAGATACTCCTATGACGTCAAATGTTCATTTGTTAGTTTATGCTTCACAGTCAGCTGAGGAGAAGGAATATATGTCAAAAGTTCCCTATGCTAGTGCATTTGGCAGTCTGATGTATGCCATGGTGTGCACTAGGCCTGATCTGGCTCAGGCACTCAGTGTTGTCAGCAGGTTTATGGCTCAACCTGGAAAGGAACACTGGAAAGTTGTGAAAAGAATGTTCAGGTACCTTAGGGGTACAGCTGATGTTGGTCTCATTTATGGAGGTGATACTCAGAGTTTGGTTACAGGATACTGTGATGCTGATTATGCAGGTGACGTGGACAGTAGAAAATCAATGACTGGTTATGTTTTCACATTAGGGAATTCAGTTGTCAGCTGGAAAACAACTTTGCAAGCAACAGTAGCTTTATCAACAAGCGAGGCGAGTATATGGCTCTTGCTTACCAAGCGACCAAGGAAGAAATCTGGTTGAAGGGTCTAGTCAGTGATTTGGGGCTGCATCAGGATCAAGCTAAGATTTATTGTGACAGTTTGGTGCAATTTGTCTAGCTAAGGATCAGGTTCATCATGAGAGAACCAAACATATTGATGTGAGATATCATTTTCTGAGAAATGAGAAGAGGGTTGTAGTGAAGAAGATCAGCACCAAGGAAAATCCTGCTGATATGTGTACTAAACCAGTTCAACAAAGCAAGTTTCAGTTGTGTCTGGACTTGCTTAACATTCAAAGCTTATTATCCATTTTCTGGAAACTCAGTTGACGGCAGGTCAGCTGAGAGTGGATTCTGTGGAGAAGTCTAGTACAAGTACATCCTGGCATTGACGAATGCATCTGGTACAAGTACATATGAATTATGCAATCTGGTGACATTGAATGAGAGTTCAAGTCAAGGTGGAGATTTGTTAGTTTTGTGACTTGATCTCTAAAACTGTTGGAACTAATCTGAAAGTTGAAACTGAGTTTTGTGAAGTGAAACTGAGTTTTGGGAAAAGCTGAGAAAACTAAGTTTTGGGGGAAACTGAGTTTTGGTGGAAACTGAGTTTGCTGAGTTCTACATCTGAGTTTGTTGATTACAAGTGAGTTTTCTGAAAAAATGGGTTTTCTGGGAAAGTCAGTTTTTGAGCTGAGTTTCGTCTGGTGGATAACAGTTGCTGGGGTCTACATCTGGGGTATTTATGACAATTCTAACAAAGATCTTTGGCGGTTAGGGTTTGGGATTTGTGCCTATAAGTACCGAAGTTGTAATCAATGAAAAGTGTGTCCTTCAAAGTGTTATTCACACACTTGTGAAAATCTTGTAATTCTGAGAATAATAAAATATCTCCTTTTCTGTCCGTGGAGTAGTCGGCACAACGCCGGAAACCATATTAAATCACCGTGTTCTCTTTGTTTCTGTGTTTTATCAATTTCCGCCTTATTTTTACTGTTAGATTGCATATGTTTTATCTTTTTTCAAGTACAAGTTTCTCGTCTGTGTTTTAACAAGGACATTTGAACTCAGGCCAATATCGAGTTTAACCTAGGCTTGCTTTGAGTTAAATGAAATATGTCCTTTAATTTCAAAAGCCGATTCTCACCCTTGAAACAGTCAATTTTCGACCGAAGAATCAACTTTTAAAAAATCGATTCTTGACTGAGAACGACTTTCAGAAGGTCGATTTTAATGTGATGGACAAGTACCATACTATGGTGTATGGGAAATTCGTTGCGGACAACAAAAAAGAAAAGCTTCATCATTCCGAGCCCTCTATACAATAAGAAATAAGATAAACCACTCATATTTAAACACAATAAAGCCCTCTACTCCTCCTATTGAACAACTCTTCTTTTACCCCAAACAGAACATATGTAAAAGTAAAAAAATCAAATTACAGTCCCAAGAAAAATCAAACATTAATGCCAAATTTTATCTTAAAATACTATGGTTTTTTTTAAACAAACATAACTAAAGTGAAATGTCACAACAACTAAGGGTAATTATCAATCTGGAAAAATCGGTTAGTCATGGCAAACACAACCGCGTGCAGCTCGGCTCGGCTCGCTCTTAACGCATCCAGATTGAAATGGCACATGTAGATCATTGAAGCGAACACGGTCTACCAGTTGCAGGAATCAATGTACCAGGTAGCGGAAACCGATGAACCACCGTGGCGTCGTTGTCGGTGTTGTTTCCTGCCGGAACGGCGTTCTTCATGTTTTGTTCGAGAAGACGAACAAGGGATACGAATATTTCCATTCTTGTCACATCCCTGTTAGCCTGATTCAAAAAAAATTGATACACATTTATGAACTCATGATCATATTACAAGATTTGCACACACGGAAATCTCGAACGCCAACAAACACGATGTTGGACCATTCTGAGACGACAAACATCATAACATATGAGGGTTGTCTCGTTTATAACGTCAAAAGGGTTGTGACAATAGCATTACTAAAAAATGAAATACCTCGACGGTAAAGCGGGCCCAGATCTTGTCTTTTTGAGCTTCCATAACACCCTTTAAGATAGTTAGTCCTAGTCCTCTAATGATATCTGCTATTTCCAAAAACAACCCTCTTTCTTCACATAGCATCTACAAGTATATATATAGCAATATTAGCACCGAAAAAACACGAAAACTGGCAAGTATTACACGAAAAGAACGAGAATTTCTCGTATGAAAAGTCTTTATTGCACCACACCTACACGCAATATATAGAGACTCTCTACCTAATAATCTCCCGATAAAAATAAGGGCATATAAGGGAAAGGGTAAAAAGGGAAAGTCATTACCTCAATAAGCATTTGTCTTGGTTGATTTAGATCCTCAACTATGATTGGACAGACTGTGGACTGTGACCCCACTTCATAAGCCCACGTAGCTCCGCCATTACTGTTGTCCTTCATACGGAGACCGCCTTCCTTGTTAAAAATCTGCAAATTTGCACAAAAATAAAGATGATTCGTTCGAGATAACGTGTTACAACTATGTATTTACCATTCATATAAACTCAAATGATGAAAAAATCAACACATTTAATAGCTTTTCCGGGTCGAATATTCACCTTTGATTCTCCGGATTGCTTCAGTTTATCAGCATGCTTCGTTACGCTTTGCAAGAAAAGCATATGCTTGATCGTACGCTCCAAAAGTGCATCGATGCTACACTTTGCCCCGTTAGGCACGATTTCCCGCAGTTCTTTAACACGATCTTGAATCATTTGTCGATCTTTGGGCCGAGGTCGAGGATTCTCACCCGGTTTGAGCCTTTTGCGATTCGTTTTGCCAGTATCATCGGTTTTCTTAGAATAACCGGTTGATACACTACTTGTAGGCTTATTATTCTCGTGACCTTGATCGATCCACGAACTGATATGTGACCCGTATAACGAACTTCCTTGGGAATAGCTTCTTAAACCATTTTTACAAGATTCAGGCTTAAAGGAAGTAGAGGAACCAAACACAGCTGGTTTAGTAAAACCGAATAACTCGGCTTGCATTCGACCTGATATACCGACTTCACCGCAAGAACCGGAGACTTTCGGACTAGTGTTTGTGATTGTTGTCTTGCAAGATGTATTATCATCCAAGATTTGTTTGTCAGAAGATTGAATGCTTGAAATCATAGCATCTAAAAGATGGTCTTTGTCCCACATTACGTTATCCGATTGACCTCGGTTAATGGCACTAATCGAGCTTTTCTTATTCAAGTTTGTTATGCTTGATTCCGACCCGCTGTCTTGAGAATTACTCCAACTACCATTCAACAATTTGCTTTTGAAATCAACCCCTAAAATGTCAAACAAGTCATCTCCAGAACAAGGCTGAGTATCGATGATGACATCACTCGACGTTCCAAGATCTCGTCTTTCTTCTTCCTTACAAACGGGATCGGAAACCGGATGACTTGAGCTCATTTTCCACGTATTATCAGAATTCGGGACGCTAATGACTTTATATAAATCGTCATCTAATGCTTCCATTACATCAGCTAAATCTCTCTGTCTACTACTATTCATACCTTGTGATGAGTCAGCAATCGATCCGGATTCAAGCGTCTTGGGGAGCAAGTTAGCATCAGAAAGTGATCCAAAGACCGAAAACGAATCCAGACAGCTCATTGGAATGCTGTCAAGTTCACCACCGAAATCTTGATGTGAACTTGACGCGAATCCGGCATTACTTCCTAGGTTAGATACGGGCAGCCTATTCGTCACGTTAAAGCTACTTCTTGATGGTGATGAGCTAACTACTGCTTGCAAATCAAAACTCGATCGTGGAATATAAGATCGACTCGTTGGCTGATTTGACCATGTATCGAAATTTGCAGGTATTACTTCAGCTTTTGATATCGAATTAGCATGTTGGCTCGTGTATGTACGATGTACATTTCCCGAACGTGTCATTTCTGCTTCACATTGAGGCATTGAAATGCTTGGACACGTGCTAGATGATGAAAACATAGGAATTTGTCCAACATAACAAGAATTTTGATCCGTTAATAACGGCTTTATCTCCTTTGATCTTCCAGAATAATTTCCAGCCATAGATTTGCCAACAGGGATTCCAATATTCGGGATAGTTTCTTTAGATCCATAGTTTTCAGACAGCAAGATTCCTGGGATACATCCCAGTTGAAGAATCAAGTTCTTCACGTCCTCCACGAAAACCGAATTCTCCAATATCTGAGTAAAAAGGGTCCAAATATCAGATTATTGAGTCTTGAATTATCATTTTCCAAAAAAGGAAGGACTAAACTGCCAAATTTACTAAACTGCTGACACAATGCAAGTAACTTCCATGACTATATCGCGCATATAACGTGCCAAAAAAACTCGATAAATAAACACTAAGAAAGAACTTACAGGAAACTTAGAAGCAAGTTGAACCACACCATGAGGAAGTACCGGGATTACAGCAATCGTCTGCAAAACAAAAAGTAGGGCCATATATTACGAAAAAGAACAACGTAACATTCGATACAGAGAAGAAAGAAAATCGCGTTGATTCATACCTGCATGCCAGCTGAAAACTGCTGGAATACTTCTTTTAACACCTAACAAAAATCAAACCCCGGTAAATCGTAATTACTCAGAAAATCACACAAAGTTTCAAGAAACAAAAAATCGTGTTTTAGTAATACCTCGGGGGAGTACACTTCTTGATTATAGTTATGTGAAAGAATCCATTGATGACTTCCGGTAAACGCAGCCCTTCCGATTAGTCTGTTACGCGATTAAACCTCGATATCATATATATCACTAATTCACTATTATTTTTTGCTAAAAAGGTAGATACTATATTGTATTAAGAGAATTATACCCTTCTCCTACAACGTTGACATGATTGTCCATCATCATCTTAGTTACAAGAAAATGAACTCTGTTCTCTGCTTGAATCCCAAGTTGACCATTATTTGGTTCGAAATCAGACAAAGAAATCGATGTCCCCGAGTTTTCGTAATAACAATCCTCCCATATCAAGAGCCTAGAAAGAAAAATAACACATCATAATTAGTAATCTGAATTTATGCATTTCTTGGAGAAAGTAATTGCATAAGGGATTAAGCACATACTAATGGTCAAAATGTTTCCAGAAGTACCCTTGTAGCTCTACACAAGTTCATCCCAATTATTTAAACCATTTATTTCAATATGTTGAAGAATTTAGCATACAACAAGAATATAAGGACATTTGGAAACAAAATAAGGAATAAAGAATCAGAATAAGTATGTTCATGAACAAGAAATCACATGAAAGGTCTGGATCTGGAGTAAAAACAAAAGCAAAATCTTTATTTTTTTCTTTGTCCAAATAAGATTCCAAATGACAAAAAAGACTGAACCAAACACAAGAGTCCAAAGACAGTAGCTGAAAAATTACCAGATAGAAAACCAGAATTCTATTTCCAAATTCCAATCAATCCATCACATGTCAAAATCAAAATTATAATTACAAAAACTTGAATAATAATTGAACTTTAACTTATTAGGAAACAGATTCCTCAGTCAAAGTGAATAGAAATGACTGTAATATGTTCAGTAAAAAATGGAGTGTCAAACTATAAAACAAGTTTTGAAAACTGAATTCCTTATCTCCCTCCAATGCCAATATGTAAAAAAAAAAACATGTTTGTCAATAGGGTTCCTTTTCCAATTTATATCCATTTACATACCTACAAGGCTACAAAAAGACTGTAAGAAAAAATTAAAAACTGAATAAAGTTATCATCTAACTCACTTGGGATTTTGGCAACCAATCTTCCAGAAAATAGCATAAGACCATTGATTAACACCACAAAGAGTCTTCAAAGCTTCTTTCAACAAGTACCCCATCTTGATACCAGTACACAAAAAGTCTTTGATACTTGTGATTAATTAAACAGAGAGAGCAAAATTTCTTTGAGTACAAGAACTATTTTATCTTTTTGGAGGGTCCAGCAAATATTTTTAAAAAAAAATGGCCTAACTTCCTCTACAAGAGCCTCTTCCAGCTTGTTTAGTTCTCAACCCACCACTACTTTTTCTCACTGGATCCAAATTTCCTGATAAAATGCTCCTGCAACCCATTCTAATCACAAAAAAGGATAGAAAGTAAAAGGAAGCTAAAAGCTTTCTTGAAAGATAAGAACAGGGGTGCCTAAAAAAGACTATCTTTTTTTTCTCCTGAATCAGAAGAATAAGCTATTGAATAAAAAAAGCTGTTCCTACACTATCCCACAAGCTTTGAGCAAGTAAATTGCCAAGATCATCATTTTCTCCATTTTTAAGATAAACCCACAAAGAAATAACTCACTTTTGAGGTAAAGATCAAAACTTTATCCAATAATTTGAGCAAAAGATTATGTGGGCAAGTGTGATTTCAATGCAAAATGTGTCTATTTGATGAAAGAACTGAAGAGGGAATTCTTTGTAGTTGAGTATATTTTGCTCAGATAAGTACTTGGGTTTTTTCAGTATGTGTGAGGAAAATGGTGTGGGGAAATTGGTGTGAAGTGCTTTCTGCTGCTGACTTGTTTGATGTTCAGAGAATGAAGTGGGAGGTGTGTTGAATTGGGCATATAATTTAATCGGTTTGGAACAGATTTACATATATAGGCCTCACCTTTGGTGTAATTATGTAAATGCCACTATTGCTGTGGATTGTGGGGCCATGATGGTAGGTGGGTGGGAGGAGTGAGGGGTGGTGGTTTGTCGGCTTTCTGCTCTTTTTGCAAATTTCAGGACAGGAGGCGGTCAGGAGACTTTTGTCTGTGTATACAAGAAGCAGTAAGAATCTTAGAGAATTAATTAAAACAGTTTATATTCCGTTAATGCTACCGTCAAGATCGGAAAATTCTATCCTAGGGACTCCCTACTTAAAAGCGTCTACGTGACGATATCGGGCCACACATGATTTCCACACACGGTGCACGAGTCGTGTATTCCACCTCGCCTCGAAGCGTATGGTCGAGATCTCGCGCGTAGAAACTTCCTCTTGGAAGTCCTCTACAAGTGAACGACCCGTCAAGATCACTCAGAAACAATGTATATTTATATTATCGATTATGATATGTTGAGGTTATGATCAAAGAATCATACGTGATACGTTATGATTAATGATATAAAATCATGTTATGTCACTTGCTGTATATGAATGGTTATGACAGCACCATTACTTTTTAGATTTTCTATAATTGACTAATTGTAGTAAAAAAAAACTATATCTCTGTATCAATAGATTCAAGACATCAATTATGTATCCAAGTCACTAGACATGGCTCAGTAATAAAAGAGTATGAATGTTGTAGTAACAATATTGTTTTTAAGTACTTGAGTACATATCCTAGTGGTAATACACTAGGATCTAACTTGGCTCTCAGTGGGGAATCCAATGTTCGAACCCCGCTTGGTGCGTGTATGTGGTGTTATCCTTTCGTTTCGGAAAAAAAAATCTTGTTTTTGTGTTAAGGTGTGGAGTTTGATGCTCTGTATCAACTTTTCTCAACAAAAAATATGCGCATACAGCCTTTGTTAACCGATTCACTTAGACATAACATTCGATCTATGGTTGGGACATTGAAAGGCCTTTGCGTTGGTTATCAGCATTTCTCCCATCAATTATGTATCCAAAGTTTAAACTGAGTTATGAAACCTAACTCATGGTCAAACCATAGAATTTGTTGCGTTATGGGTTATTTGATGAACAACATCCAGATCTAAGTTTTTGTCTTTGTAGTTGCTAAGAGCAAACGTAATGGTGGTTGTCTAGCCACCCTTTACTATTAGATGGCAGAAAAGAGTTTGTTGAATCTTTACTTGGACAACATCAACTATAGGGAAAGTCTTGCCTAAATTTTTTACCGTCGTTACTACATTTTTCAAGCATGACGTGTCTTCGTAATTGGATATTTTCAACCACTATTTAACTTTCATGGAGAAATTCATTGTCAGAATCGATTGGCCATTTCAAAGCAACCATTGCGGTTGCTCTAAGGATGTTTTCTATCCATACAAAATTTCAAGTTTATTCTTTGTTGGTTTTTACCATATCTTATCTAATCGCTCTTCAGCTCTAGATCACCCGTTCAAGAAGGAATTTTGGGAGTACATAGAGATGTTTGGGTAAAATTATAAACTTCTAGATAGAGTCGTGGCAACTTTCTTTAAAAAAAAAATGCCAAATTCAATATCAAAGGTGTAGAACGTAATATCTCATGTTAAAAAGGCGGAGAACACCCTTAAAAAAGGCGGATAAATATTACCAAGATATACGTATAATATAATGAACCAGGTAATTATGCCTCAAATAACACTGTTAGACCTGAGTTTCTATGGTGTTCGGAGATATATATATATATATATATATATATATATATATATATATATATATATATATATATATACACACACACACACACACGTTATGGTCCAAGATTAACAGTTTTTTGGTTTTATTTTTAAGGTTTAGTTTGATTTTCATGGAGCTCATTGTACTTCATTTCTTAGACTTATCATAAAAGGGAGTACTTATTATTTATCTAAAGAAAGGGACGACTATTTTGTCGTCTTCCATTTTTTTCTCCTTATTGGCTTCCGAAACGACGTCGTATGATCTATGATACTCTATCGTTTTGCGCAGTACAAACACCTAGCACACGTGGTCGTCATGTATGCCTCTGCGTGTACAATTATGTTCACATATTACACGTGCAGGGTTAGAAGACTCATTTTGCCTACATGCCGTTCTCATCTCCACCACCGCCTTCTCATCTCCACCACCGCCCCTCTTCCCCTCTCACCGTGTTTGATGTCCACTAAGAGAGTCCATTGAGAGGTAAAAGATATGGGTGGAGGTTATGGGTTTCAATTGTTATTGCATCTGCCGTTTGTATATGCTGTTGTTCAGTTGTTCTTTCCGGCAAACTATTCTCCATCAGGTATTCTTCTTCTTCTTCTGTATTTCTTTTTATTAATTTCATAATTTTGCAACTGTCTTGCGTTAGTATGGCTTCTCGTCTGCTTCATCTGGCAATATGTTGGCATCATCTTCCTTGTTAGCCTCGGGTTATTTGGGTTTTCTACTTTGCACAATTCTGAATTCATGCTATTTAATTTTAACTAATTGATAATTGATGATGGGTGAGTCTTTGCAATGTTTATTCCAGCGTTTTCGCAGCTCTTACTTCCCCTGATGGGATCAATGTTTGATTCATATTCATTTTTCTTTATATTTGGCGATTCTGAACATGCTATTTAATTAATTGATGATTTTTTCACTTTCCTTTTGAATGTTATATTGTGGTTAGTTGCAAACATTGAGGTGTTAACTTGGAACTGAATCGTAATTCTAGAACTATCTATTGAGATTTTGTCAGATGTGAAATCATTGCACTTTTCAGTCTCTAAATGTATCCTTCTGGAATTGAAATATGAAACTGTGTGATTCTTCCTTCATTCATACTTAATGTCCCCCTTCTTTATGTTAAACACTCAGAATCTATTTTGGTCCCTATTGGAATGCACTATTTTCATTCCATAATAACAGTGTAACATGCTTAGAATGCACAGTGACCGTAATTCCCAGATATAAATGCTGGTTACTGTCATAACATGTCCTTCTGTTCATCTGGATTTACTACTTTGTGTGTGTTCAAGTACCGTGTGTTACAGAATATTATATGCAATATATATCAAGTGCAATACTTGAAGAGCTGGTTGCTCATTTTCTTTTACCGGTTTACTGCCTATTTCCCCTATACAATGATGTCACATTAGGTTCTACCCTCCGTCTAGATTGCTGCGTTGTATTTATCTTTTCCTATGGTTACCTAAAGAATGTTATATGCATAAGTATCTGCTTAAATACCTGGGGGGCTGGTGGTTTCTTCTTCTCTACCGGTTCTTTCCTTCTGGTTACTTTTACAGTTACTATTCGTTACTGAATATGCGTGTTCATCTGTAATTTATTCTTCATATCACATGTTCTGCAATTTATTTGGTCACGTGCATACGGGATTAAGGATTGGCTTGTTTGCGTTTCAAGGCAATTCTTATGTGCGCAGTACTACCCCATTTTTAGCCGTTAAAATTTTGAAATATTTCATGTATTGCACTTGGTTTGCTACATATTTTAAGGGTTCAGATTTATTTCACTGTTATGTTTTTTTTTTTACTCTTTTCTTTTGATCTCTATGTTCTGGTTAGTTAGGTTAGAGGTATTGCATCTTTGTTAGCTGACTATTTTCCTACATAGGTTCCTTGGTTCCAATCTGTCAAAGTAAAGTTCCTTGATCAAATAACTTTACGTTCCTTCGTATTTCCTCCTACTACGTGTCTTAACATGGAGAACGAGAAACGTAACGCTAAAAATGAGAAGAGACGCCAGGCTTATTCTGGTATGAAAGAGGCTGACAAAGAGGCCCTTCTCAAACGTCGGCGTCTCAAATACGCTGGAAAAAAAGGCCAATACCATAAATGCTTCTCTTATGCAAAGCCCAGTTGTTCCGACCGAAAGGCCTGTACAACCATCAACATCTACTTCACACCATGACTGTCGTGCAAATATTTCTCTGTCAAGTCCGATTATTATTTCTCCCACTCATACTCACCACCAGAACATCATCCCCAGTGTTGTCAGGTTACCTAATCATGTTAACCTAACTCGTAGAGCTCATATAAATCAGAGTTTTTACCCCTCAGAAACATGTCGGGAAGACTTGCGTGCGAGGCACTAGGCAACCAATACAATATCCTCAGGATCTGAGGAAATGATCCCCGCCTTACCTAGGATACCCAACTGTGTGTACTGTTCTGCAAAGCGCTTCTTTCATGAGCCTCCTTCTTACTGCTGCTCTGAGGGTGAGATTAGGCTTGCAGCGCCAAAAATGCCATTAGCTCTATCTGAGCTGTTTACTGCCTCTGATCCTGAATCCATTGCTTTTAGAAAGTATGCTCGAACCTACAATAACAATCTAGCCTTTACTACCTTCTCAGCCTGAAAAGACAACGAATTGCTTAAGAATACTAAAGGCATATATACCTTCAAGGTTCGAGGGAAAATACATCATTTCATTAATTCTTTAAAGCCAGACAATGATTCACCAGCCGGGCTTCAGCTATATTTCTATGATCCAGATAGTGAAATTGAGGAACGTTTCAAGGTTTCAGATCGTTTTTCAAGAGACATGATGCGGCGATTAACACACGTCCTTGCTCAGAATCCTTATGCTCTTTTTCTACGCCAACTTAAGGACATGCAAACTCTGGAACGGTATCAAATATACCTTATAAATAATCCCAAACTTGATCAACGTGTATACAATAAACCAACCTGCAGTGATGTTTCTGCAATAATATGTTTGGAAGATGAGAACACTTTTAACCCTCAATGTCACATCCAAATATACTCTGAAAATACCACACCACACATAATCGCTCATAACTATGGATGCTATGATCCATTGCAATACCCTTTACTCTTCCCCGGTGGACAAATTGGTTGGCATTGCGGTATTGAAAAACTTCCACCAAATATACGTAAAAGAAAACGTGCATGCCACATGCCTCTGCCGCTGAAGGATACGAATGTCTCTGCTACTGAGCAGCTAATTTTCCATGAAGAACAAGGTCAGAGCCATCTATTTCTCACAAATATGAGGACATAACCAATTTACTTCTGACACCTATCATGCTTTCGTATTCACAGCTTTCTGGAGTAGTGCACGTAAGCGTAATATTGTGTCCTGAAGACAATACTATTGTTACAAGTTGCAAATGCGTGAGAGTGATGAGTCCATGTTGCTGCACACATGAAGGTTATTTCAGCAATACATCATAGATATGTTTATCAAAGTGGAAAGCTCTCGATTAGAATACCTTTACAAGCAGCAAAAAGAAATCCAGACTGAATGCTTGCAAGGCATAATTGACAGCATTGCTTCTGGAAACACAGAAAGTTCTAATGTAGGCCGAAAGTTCATTCATCCCCCTTCTTTTGTGGGTGGGCCAAGAGATATGAAAAGAAGGTACATGGATGCGATGGCTTTAGTCCAGCAGTTTGGAAAACCTGATTTCTTCTTAACCATGACATGCAATCCTTCTTGGTCAGAGATTACTGAACATCTACTCCCAAGAGAGCTGCCACAAAATTGACCGGACTTGCTTACGCAGGTCTTCAAGTCAAAACTTGAACTCCTGAAAAAAGATCTTCTTAAAGACAAAGTATTTGGAATACCAGATGCTTGTGTCTACTCCATCGAGTTCTAAAAGCGAGGTTTGTCTCATACACACCTCCTCTTAATAATGGGTAAAAAATGCAAACTTTTGAATTCTGAGGCCTATGACCGATTCATAAGTGCTGAGTTGCCTGACCCTGTCTTAAATCCACATTTACACGCACTTGTTCTAAAGCACATGATTCATGGTCCATGTGGCCCATGTAATCAAAAAAGCCCATGCATGCAAAATAAGAAATGAAAGAATAAATATCCAATAGAGTTCCAGGAATTCACTACACATGGGTCTGATAGTTATCCTCACTATAGACGCCGCAATAATGGGGTATTTGCTACAGTCAGAAGGTGTAACATTGATAACCGTTGGGTCGTGCCTTACAACCATACTTACTGCAGAAATACGACTACCATATTAATGTTGAGATTTGTTCCATTGTTAAGCTGGTAAAATACATCTATAAATACATTTACAAAGGCCCTGACAAAATTGGGTTTCAGATGGCAGTGAACAATTCTGACAATGAAATTTAGGAATATCAACGAGGGAGGTGGGTTGGACCGTCCCGAAGCTATTTGGCGTCTGTACTCTTTCGATCTCTTTGAGATGCAACCTTCCGTGATAGCACTGCAGTTGCACTTACCTAACAACTACTGCGTGTCCTTCTCAACTAATCAGGTTCTTAATGATGTGGTATCTAACAGTTTTTTATCTAGGACCATGCTAACTCAGTTTTTCTATATGAACAAAACTAATAAGAGAGCAAACTGCCTACAAATTCTGTACAAAGACTTCCCTAAATATTTTGTTTGGGATTCAGGAAAACGCTTATGGAGTGAATGAAAGAAAGGTAGAGTGATAGGTTGAATTGTATCAATTGGGCCAATTGAAGGTGAAAGATATTATGTTCGCTTACTGCTGAATCACGTAAGAGCACCCAAATCATATGATGACCTATTAACAGTTAAAGGGTACCTACACAGTACATTTAGAGAGGCGGCTTTGGCATGAGATCTACTTTCCACAGACTACGACCTATATAAATGCCTAGAGGAAGCTGCATTGTATCAGATGCCTAGACAACTACACCATCTTTTTGCCTCTATTCTTGCTTTTTGCTCACCGTCCAATCCGAGATCCCTTTGGGAAAAGTACACAAACTCCTTCTGTGAGGATTATTTAAGAACACAACAAATATCTTTTGTACTTTGTCGCTCTTATTTCTTTCCTCGCGAGCAGGAAGCACACCAGCAGTGTGCTTTGCATAATTCCACTGTGTTTTTTGCACTTGACTGGGTGGACAGTCCTGCTTAAGGTTAACTCACCAATAATGCTGTTAAAAAATCTTAGTCCTATTGAGGGATTATGTAATGGCACTCGACTAATTTGCAAATAACTAAAGAAACACACAATTGTTGTCCAGATTGCAACTGGCCCTTATGCTGGACAAACAACAATATTACACAAAATACCATTGGAATCTTCTAACAATGACAAATCTGGGATTCATTTCAAGCGATATCAATTTCCAGTACGGTTGTGTTACGCTATGACCATTAATAAGGCTCAAGGTCAGACGTTAGACCGTGTCGGGATATACCTACGCGAACCAATTTTTTCCCATGGTCAGCTCTACGTGGCTTTTTCGAGGGTTAGAAGATTCAATGCATTAAAAGTGCTAATAGCACCACCAACATTCATGGATAAATCAGAAACAAATAAAACACAGAATATTGTTTTCCACGAGATCATTCAAAAAGCACAAATTATCAACAACTTTTGCCTCCAAGCAACGATGAAAATTAGCATATGTACTTTAAATTTTGTACACAATATAGCCTTATTGAAATTAACTATTGCTTTTCTAACGATCATTCTCTCAAGTAATGGCGCAAAGAGTAAAGTACTTATCAATTGCAGATACTCCCTCAACTACAGATTGGAGGGTGAAGGTGTTGGTACTCGACAAAACAAATGCTCATACAAGCGAGGGTGGTCGCAGTACCCAGAAGGTACTCCTGCATGATGGACAGGTACATCAAAATAAAGTTTTATTCTTTTCCTTCATTGCTTCATGTTCTGTTATCGTTATTTATTATTATTTTGCATTCTTAACTTGAAACAGGGAAATAAAATTGAGTGTTTTTATGTGGGACCAGACTATTGGATTGCTCCAACGAAGTCTACGCCAGTTTTCTATGTATACCATAGGTGACGCAATGGTTCAACACATTAAGGCTGCATTTTTGCATATGTCACCTGGTATGACATTGCAATGGGTGTTCACCGCATCAACCTACATACGACCAATAACGGACACACAGGAAACTATTGCATACCATGTTATACAGACAATACCCTTGGTAAACATTCGAGCACTCGCATGCACTAGAAGTCCAATCGGTATGTAAATCGCAGATATATTTTCACCATTGTTGCATTCATAAACATTATATTAAACTAAATTTAATAGCCTGGTATGCAAATTACTTTTTGCCAGATATAATAGTTATAGTTATCGACATGAAACCACCAAAGGAACGTGAGGTGAAATCAAAGGTCACACAGCTTCAGGAATACACTGTTATAGATCGAGAGTAAGTTTGGTCCTCCTCGCTCATTTTACTTTCACGATACCCTATTTTCCCAATATGCTACGTATGAGTTCGTGTCCTCAAATTTCATGTCATACATCCACTGAACATGCTCAATGTTCTGCTTGTACTGTATGATCTCAAAGCTAATTATTTCTCCATTCATTGATGTGTAATACATGTGTTATTAAGTAGTTATTACTAAGAACTAAATTGTAAAAACAGGTTCGTGTGATTCCAGCTCTATATGCTTTTCAATAAACCTGATTCGATCTTAGGTCGAAATAGTCGTCATATTTCTGGTCTGCTGCTGCTTAAAGTTTTTGGTCATAGTAAACATGCCAAATACATGCTTTTAAAACCCCAAGTGGGCTTTCTGCAAAGCTAAAAGGTCACACCACACACGACATATTCAATTCATGCTGGTTACGCTGAACAACATACTAAAGAAATTGAATATGTTCAATGTTCAATGTTCTGCTTCTGATTTCAAAGCTAATTATCTCTACAACCATTCATGTATAATATATGTGTTATTCAGTGGTTGTATTACTATGAACTAAACTGGACAGACTGGTTTGTGTGGTTCCACCATGTATATCTTGTGAAAAGTATCACGTAAAAAATATGCGAGTTTTACTTGCTAAAGTGAAAGCGAAAACAGAATGCCTCAACTACTCATGTTTGTACCATTAATGCAACAGGAATTCATATGTTTAGGTCATTGTTTTATGTGATGATGTCACCATTTCAGGGGAAAAAAGGAAACTGAATGGTTATTGTGCTTCAACATATCATCTGCTTAGGTCATATTTTAATACATGGATACATTCCGTCAGGCTAAAACTTTAGTCCATAATGGATTATGACAATCATTGATATAGTTATGTATGCTGACATATCTATATAACGCCCTTCAATATTTACCCTGTCATTCTTCACGCAGGCACAAACCATTGATGCTAAAAATGTGGGGAGAGTTCATAACCAATCAGGGAGCAAAAATATATGCAAGGAGACAAAGCATGCCCATTATTGTCTGCAGGGGACTTATAGCTACCAAATACTCAGGTTCAGTATCTATTTCACATTATTAGTCAAACTTTACAGTAGCACATTCACGAATACATATATTTATTACTCATATTTTATAAAGGTGGTTCACTATCAACTTGTTAGGAGCATTTTATTATGTTTTGATGATGGCCATGCCAGCTGTTATAGCAAGCCTGAAATAAGTTAGAATTCTCTGTATAAGTCTTTACTTAGAGTCTGACATGTTGTGTAAGTTGAGTCAGACAAGTATTGTACTAGTGGGTAGGACGGAAAAGTAAAAATAGATTGTCGGTAGAATGAAGCCAGTCAAGTACCAGCAGAGAAGTAATGAAGACATTATGGTCTGACTTATAACCAAGGAAGTCTGTGATGACCTTGGATAAGTCCAAGTTATGTTTTAAGTGATGAAACTTAATGTTTAAATATGGTGTACGCTGATCTCACCCAAATCAATGATCGTGAAGTACAAGGATTCTCCTTAAACCGAAAGAATGAAGGAAACAAGTGAATCGGCAAAGTAAACTGACTTTCGGCTGAGTGAAGACAAAGCAGTGAAGGAAGATCTAAGTGATAAAGTCAGATGTATCACTTGACCGTTCAAAGAACGGTTGAGTAAACCTTACTTAGTCAGATTATTGAAATATGAGGAAGATACAGAAGATCAAGCATTAAATGCACAATCAATAGAGGATCAATCAAGGACGGATTTTCTGAAAAACGTTTGAAGAAAAATCCGATCACTGAAATCAAGGAGAATATAATTAAGGGGGAATCAAGAATAAAATCAAGGATTATTCCCTCATTAATATAGCCAACGGACGGAAATTCAAATCAAGGATTATCAAGGCTATAAATAGAAGGCATTGACGAAAAAATAAAAAATAAGAGAGGAACGATTAAAAATCTGAGCAAAACTCTGTCAAAGTAAAAGCTTTCTATCTGTGGTAAAAAGATATATCTAGTGATCAACTCAAAACTGAGAGCTACAATTCAAACATCAAGCATTGAAATTGATCAACAAGTTTGTGAATCCAATTCACATCAATCAAGCAACTGAATCAGTGCCATCTTAGAAGGAGTTGTGTTTGTGAAAGCTGCTGAAGGATTTGATCCCAATGAGCAGTGAAAGAGACTGAGTCACTGAAGCTGTTGCAGTCGAGGAGTGATAGTCTTGTAGATTGTGAAGCTTGTGTAGTCAAGGACAATCAGACTATTGTATCTGTGAAAACAATAGTGAATTCCTCCGATCATCACAGGAGAAGAGGGGATTAAGGGATTACACCACCCTGAACCACTATAAGCCTTGTGTCAATTTACTTTCAGCAATTTACCTTACTACATTCATTTAATTACTTATATTATATCTTATATCCGTGATTGCTTAAACTACTTTGAAACAACATAGTAAGAAGGGACTTATCCGCTGCCCAAAAGCTTTTAAAAACAAGAAAAGTTTTTGAAACTCCACTATAGTCATTCACCCCCCTCTGACTATAGTTTTATCCTTCTCTGGGACCAACACAATTGTTCCATTCTCTTACATCACGTTGGATCCAGACATTCCACAGGTCAAAGAACTACATATCTGGTAAATTCACCTATGTTAAAATTTCGCCACAACAATTCCTGCAGACAAGTAGTAACTAATTTTTTTCCCCGTAGGGTTGATGCAAACACGGATGTCATCAAAGGCATTGCCCAACAACCTCCCAACTCCTATCTCGAATCAACAATGGACAACAACGAAGCCGTACAGATAACATACATATCACTCATACGGCCAGACACAAAAGTACAAAACAAATAAACACAAGTTATCCTTATAGATGCATGCTTACATTGCTTTAACCAAATATCTAACTCATTCAATGGCAGAATGTGCACATCAAAGCCACAATGTCCATTCCAGATATACTCCAGAAAATTTACTACTCCACATGCCCAAAATGCTTTCAGCTCATTAAAGCGCAGGGAAAGAGGAGTTCTACTGCAACACATGCAACACTGATTAAATCGCAGCCCCACGGTACCTTTACAACTACATCTACATCATTCAATTCATTTACTATACACAAAAAACTAAGTTAGAACACCATCACAACCAAAGGTGCAAAGTTAGTGTGGAACTGGACGACATTACTGGAAACATAACAGCAACATTGTTTGACAAGTGTGCTGAAAAGCTCCCACAACGGACAGCAAGCAAGTTGCACGAAATGGATCCCCAGGTAAGCAATTGTAGGCCTAAATATTCTGCTATACTAATATGGACACACATATTGATGATTGCTCTTGCACCAATATTGAAGCAAATAAAAAATCTGCTCGTCAAGACTAACGAGGAGCTGAGGTCGACAAAATTAATTGTGGAAATTAGAGCCTCAAACAGGAAATACACAGACAAGAAAACGAGATACACAGTTCAGGAGTGGATACAATATGGGATTAATGAAGCATCGACATCTGGAAAAAAAAAAGATAGCATGAAACAAGTTGGGGGCACTCCAGGTAAGACATGCTAGATTCAAACTGTTAGTCACCCTTTTAATACATAAACTACCTCTAAAATACTGCATTGTATCTGCTTATTATAGATAAACAGGAAAGAAATAAAGTGGGAACAACTCTACAAGAAAGACAAAAGAGCACATGAGGCCACAGAGTCCGGCCTAATAAAGAGGGTGAAGCTGGAATTCCCAGAAAAGCCGTAACCAATGAAACCACAAAACTCAAGATAAACTCACCATCACAATGACAATCTTTTGCAATATAACTAAGCCTTAAGAATGTATCACGTTCAGCTTTTGTACAGCTTGACAACGAGAATGCCATAGCAATCTCGCTTTTGTATAGCTTTATGTCAAACTTATATATATATTACCATAAAGGATAAACATCCAAGTGAATAGGGTTTGGGGGTCTTCAGCAACTTCAGCAAGGCTGAAAAAAAGTTGCATATGCATGTAATGAATGATAAATAAAACTTATCGATTGTATATTACAGCTATAGCAGTCACCATACCAACTAGGTTACATGCCTCACATCATCAATAAACCAGCGTAAATTACAAACTCGTAAAATTTAATAAAACAGGGCACACCGTGCAATGCACGGTGCACCCTTCTAGTATAATATTGAAAAACCTATTTTGGTGTACGAAAAATACTTTTAGGAACACATGTACGAAACATAGAATGTGATATAACAACACTAGGACATAGATGTCCTTTATTTTTATTTGGTAAAATGATTCCAAAAAGATCAACATAAATAAATGATAATATACTTTTTACATCATTAATTACGATAAAAATTAATATTAATTAATAAGATTATAATATGATTAATAATATAAAATTCTGTTATAGATATTTATATATAGTAGTCTCTCATTATGGAATTAACACAACTCAAAATAAATTAGGTAAAAAAATTTCATAGGAGTACATGACAACCATGTGGTAGAGGTGGAAGAACTTAAAAACCACAATTTAATTTGTGCAAATATGTGTATTATGAAATTAGATAAACTATCTTAAATAAAAAATGACAATTTTCATTTTTATTAATGAATTAATAAAAAGTAGTTTAATGAATACTGAATTGAGAATAAGAAAGAAAAAGCTAAGTTATGATATATTAGTATTTTAAAAAGTGTTTTATTATGATCAGGATAATACAATTTAAATTGTTCAATTTACTTTGTTAAAATAATTCTTTTTTTTTTTAAAGTAAAATAATTTATAAAAAGAATCATATTGGACTTGTCTTTTTCTTGCTCTCTCTAAATTTCCACTTTGCCTTTTGCTTTCTAAAGCTAGTGTCAAATTCATAGCTTGTGGACAAAAATATCAGAAACTGTAGTTACTAATGGGTATTGGTGTGAGTGAGAGGTTGCTATCTACATTACCTCATGTATGATTGCATCTAATTTCTTTGAAAAAATCTATCCCGCCCTCCCAACATAACTCAGTAGTAAAAGAAGAGGGTGTTTAAATTTTTGAGTTTCTCACTATCTACCCATGATTTATTGATGATCTTTAATCACAGGTTTTCTCGTCTCATTACGGAAAATGACTCCCTCTCGACTATTCAAAGGTTGCATAATCTGGATAAATTAAACATCAATATATCTCTTTTGGATGACCTAGTTATAGATTATTGAAATTCGATGAGATGTTTTTTTTGCTTAAAGCCTCCGGTATCTAGAATCCACTTGTCCGACTAATTCGGAGTTCGGCTCGAGTCGTGTCTACAGAGTCTGACTCTTACTCAGGGATAAGGTCTGGCCAAGAACTCTTTCAACATGACGCCTCAGAGAAAAATCGAACCGGTGAACTCCTTAGGCATTCTCTACTCACGTACCAATTCGATAGGATGTTTTGACTATGTTAGTTTATCTTTTATTAAACGTTCTGGTAATTTCTCTATCCACATCCTTACACAAGCTAGATTTTATGGTTTTCATATCCGATCACAAACACCGTCTTCCCCGCTTCTTTGGTGGACATTTTTTAATGAATAAAACCCTTTTCCCTAAAAAAAAATTTATAAAAAAAAAAAGCCATAATGTTAATACTAATAGTTATACCAACAAATAAAAAAAAGCCCCTTTTATAGAAAACTCACAACAAATAGATCATTCATCCCTTCATTTTTTTTCTAAATATCAAATAATATTTCTGTATGTTTTTTTTTACATAACAACATTTCTATATGATCTATATATATATATATATATATATATATATATATATATATATATATATATATATATATATAATGTCCAAAAGATTGTGCAAGTAATGTCCTACTCAAATTATACATTGGATTCAAAGCTTTAGGAATTATTTTGAGATGGTCCCATAAATAATGAAAACAATCTTTGTCCCTTTCTTTTAGTTATTGTTCTGCATTTTTCTTTTACTTTTTAGGAAATTTTCATTTTTACAATTTATGGTGTGTTGTGTATTCATGACAATGAATGAACCATAAAAAAAGAAATAAAGATTACGTAATCTGAAAGAATAGGTATCCTAAAGATAGGTATATTTTGTTTTTAAAATATGATTATGGTTAACTAACCATTTAAGTCAACAAAATCTGTAATATTTAATTTTAATTAAACAAAAGGGATCTTGTGTAATTGATGTGGCATCTACTCATATTAATTATACAAAATTGTTGTCATTAACATGATAACATCATGGTCTAATTTTAATCTTTTTACTATTCATTTTGTCTTTGTATCTGGACCTTCTTCTATTAAAAATAAAAAGAATAAAACATATCTTTTTGTGCCCTTAAGTTCACATTATATACTTATGTTTCTTTATTTAAATGCTTTAATGATTCATGCTTACCTTGTTTATTTCATGAGTTATTTTAGATGTAGAAGAAATTGATCAATTCTAATCAAACCGAAAATGGAACCGATGTAATCTGAAAAAACAAACAAAACGAAATTTGCATGTATATCTGTATACGTATATTCTTTAAAAAATGTTTATAGCCGCTTGCAAACCGAATCCAAAACGATCCAAACTATTGATTTTGATGGTGTTTTGGTTTGATTTGAGTTGGTATTTTTTCACACCAAACTGACTTATACTACACGCAACGGTATGAAATATATTTTCGGTTCGTTAAACAAAAGGAAACACACGCAACAGAATGAAAACAAAACAACGGCAAGCCGCTCATTGATAAAGCTATAGATAAGTAGAGTGTCTTATAATGTAGTGGTAATTGTAACAGTGACATGTGTCACTTTTCTGTTTTATTGTGGAGAATCCTGGACCATTGGATCATGTTTTGTTTATCTCAAGGTGGATAAGGTTTGTTACTAGATTGGTGATATAAGGTGTAAGATCCTTGCCACTGTTCTTCAATGAAAATATTGACGATACCGGTTTACACACCTCGAATAAAAGGTATAGCCGACTCATATTAGGGTTAGGTCGGGCATTGTCTCTATAAATACTAGGTTCCGGGAACTACGTACGGCTTGATTCCCCGGACATATAACAGATACGTAGGCAATCTAAGAATACCACTTAGATTCAGTCATAAACACATCCACGCCCTCCTTCTAGCGCCAATGACGATGACAAATTGTCGTCCACGCCGTCTCTCGACCTCCACAAGCCAACATAAGGGTTATTCGTACCATGTCGGAGAAAGAAAAACCTAGGCTTCCAGTTTCCGTGAGATGAGGGTCCTCGAGATACGAACTCACGACGATTGGTACGCCTCTGAAAAGTGTACCACATCTTATCCGGCAGTGCAGCGATTTTGTACCACCACCGGAATAAAGGGATAGTGAAACCGATACCTGCCACTCGGCAGGCAATCAAAAACCCCATTAAAGTCCTTATAGCGTTTGGCCCTAATTGAGATACGCCGATCTCATAATTGTGAAGTACAGCCAGGACGGCTGGACACAAGGGGAATCTAAGCCCACTGGACAACTGGGCCTCATACACCGTACAAAACCCCTCCGGTGCCTCATCGGCGAATTGATGGCGGCCGGACGGGAGTATAATGTCAAATGGGGGGCTAGGAAGCCCGAATTTCTGCCGGATTCTGTTGATGTCATCCATGGTCAAGCACGTCAGACATCCCTTAGGACCCTTTCCATCCATTCTAGTGGACATCTTCTTAGGCTCCCTAACCACACCTAAGGGTTGTTCAGGGGATTGCTGGGGGAGAGAATCTGGTTGGATGTTTGAAGGAGTTTGATCACCGAATGAGACTCCTCTATCCTATCGGAGATTGTTGTACTACTAGACATGGACAAAGCTTAAGACAGAATGGCGGGAAGAAGATGTAGATTGTAGAAAAATGGAGCAAAATTCTTACTTGTTTTTGCGGCCTTGAAGAAGAAAAATGAGAATGAAAAGATGATAGCGTTTGCGTCGTCCGGACTCCCTTCCTCTTTTTATGCGTTCGATTGCCGGCGTGAAGTGAAAAGACGTGATTGGGGGGGTTACTTGCAGTTATAACCCCCTAAAAAACGCACAAATCCAGGATGACGTCACTGGTGTCAGAAAACGAAGCGTCGCGATGGACGGCCACAATTGGCTACGGAAAAGGTGGTAGGTGAAGCGTTCACACTACTTTCCCGCCCAAGTTTTCGTCCAACTCGATGACAAGTTCAAAATAGGCAGATTTGACCTCGGACAACGGAAGTCGCCTCTCTCAAGTCTGGGGGGCTTATGACGATACCGGTTTACACACCTCGAGATACAGTCATCGAGTAGGTCCTACAATATGTACACGTGCTAAGGAATGCGTGCCAGTTAAGGCCAGCAAGTCGAACAATCGACTTGGAGGCCATGGCAAGCATGTCGACCCTCGAGACCAAGGCAAAGCCGAGAGACCCGAGGGTACGATGATCGATTTACGAGCAAGGGGGCGATAGTTCCGGACTCGATCACCCTAAGTCGGGCGGATCTCCAAGTTGGGAACGAGTCCACACCGGCTACGTCGGCCCACTTATCCACGGGATAACTTGGGCGAGGGGTAAGGCCCAATTAAGGGTAAATACGACAATAGCTAATAGCCGACTCATATTAGGGTTAGGTCGGGCATTGTCTCTATAAATACTAGGTTCCGGGAACTACGTACGGCTTGATTCCCGGACATATAACAGATACGTAGGCAATCTAAGAATACCACTTAGATTCAGTCATAAACACATCCACGCCCCTCTTTATTCTTGGGCTAGGGTTCTTGGTTATTCATCATTCTAAGAAGAGTAACCCGGATCTTCATAGGTGACTAATTTGTCATCGTCAAATATCATCACTGAAAATGTTCTAGCTGTTTTAATTCTTCAAGTTGGTATCAGAGCCACCGTAGCTCGACCTGATGGAACCACCACCATCTTCAGTTTCCGGTCAAGAAGCCGGACAGAGTAGTGTCTCATCCATGCTCACTTAGTCTGTACCAGCTTTAGCTGTGATATCCATGGCAGCTTCATCAACTCCAACTTCACCAATGATGTCCATGCCTTACACTTTTGGATTCACAGGTGGTTTGTCTTCATCTTCCATGTATGGGTTGTGCAGAGCCCATTTGCAACTGGATACATGGGAAATCCGAGCTTTCTCACCTCACCGCTTGCACAGGTCAGAACTGGACCTGGATCTCCGATGACTCTTCCTACGCAAACATTAGGAGGTAATCTCAATCAGACTTGTTCAGTCAAATTAGATAGGAATAACTATCTGCTGTGGAAATTTATCAGAGGTCATAAGTTAGAAGGATTTCTGTTTGGAACATTGCCATGTCCGCCTAAGTATCTAGGATCTCCAAATGTGACCTCAGCTGTTATTATGCCTGTGAATCCTGCATATGATGAATGGATGGCTAAGGATGCTCTGTTAACTGGTTGGTTATTAGCTTCGATGACTAACAAGCTCTTGTTGAGGTTGTTGGATGCACTACCTCACAGGAAATTTGGCAAACTCTCGAATTACTGTTTAATAATCAGTGTGAGGCTCAGATGTTGGAATATAAAGATGCATTAACTAAGGCTGAGAATGGATCTAAGACCATGGCTGATTACCTTGCACAAATGAAGACCTATTCTGAAAAATTAAGTGTTGTTGGTTATCCAATTACTCGTTCAGAGCTTATTTTAGCTACTCTTGAGGGTCAAAGTAAGGAGTATGAGTCTGTCATTGTCATTCTAACCTCTAGAATGGGAGCCTTGTCATGGCCTGAGGTTCAAGCTCAATTGATTACACATGAAAAGTTGTTGGTGATGTATAACATTTATATGATAAAAATTACGATGTTTTATATACTTTATCAACTCTTTTTATATAAAATATAAGAAATTATAAAGATAATCTTATGAAATATTAATAATAGTGAATAAATCTAAATACTATAAAAATCTAGTAAAAGTAATAAAAAGTTATAAATTTTGTACTGGTTTAGTAACCGGAGTGTCGTGTCGATTTACGTGGGTATTTTTGGTATTTTATTGCGTACTTTTAGGTAAACCAAGACCCCGAGTGACGACACTTTTTGAAGTAAAAACATGTCTTTTGAAGGAAGTAAGGAAGTGCCATGAGATTTAAAGTTCAAGTGGATCAACGGTTCGTGATACTATTATCGAGATATATATTCGACGAACAAATGGCCCATCAAAAAGGCATTTTCTGAAGAAGAGTCCTTCATAAAAGTTATAGATATTTTCAAGAGATTTCCAACGCTTCTTGAATCATGTCATTTGGAGATCCAGAGCTCAAGTTATGATTTTATCAAGTTTCAGATCAAGATGTGAAAATAAACTAACCGGATCAATCCGGATTAACCTCGGATCGAACCGAGGAAACATAATGATTACCAAGATATGATCCCGCAGAGAATAATCTAGGGGATAATATTTTCTATTCCCGGATCGATCCGGCATCACCCCGGATCGATCCGGCCCCCGAGAAATTCTCGCTTATAAATAGAGCGGTTCATACAAATTTGCATGGGGGTACCAACATATCTTCAAAACCTCTCTTAATTAGTAGTAGTATGTATATAGGCCTTATGCCATAAATAAAGTAGTAATAAGTATCGTTGTAATGCTCGAGAAATTATCAGAAGATCAATGTTGTTTGAAGTCGTTGTAATACGATCTCTGATTCAGCAGTTGTAATCGGGTAAAATTTCTAAAGTATTTATGTTTGTTATGTTTGTTTTTATCTTTTTATAATGTTATTAGGCTAAATCTAATAACTAGCCAAAATTATGTAATCGTTTTATTTCGATCTTTTCGATAAAGGAATGTTGTCTAATTAAAATTGACTAAAATTGAGTTAATTGAATCTTTTTCTATTCTGTAACGTATTGATAATATTCGGATTGACGTAATTAACCAAGATGAATCGCACCATATAACCTAACGATGAACTGACCAGAGAAGTTAGGATATGAGATAAAAGATAGAAAAACCGGAGGGTAAAATTGGCCGTGCGAAAGCGTGACAACGGAATCCTATTTCCTACCCGGGGACAGATTTGTCTTGGGAAAGATGAATCTTATTAAAATTGTGCTCGAGATCATAATAATGTTAAAATCAACAGTTTAATTAAAACTAACACCGGAAAGTTAAATCGATCCGCCTGACAACCGGAGCCTTTTGAATAACATCGGCCGTCTGACAAACGGAATAACCTCTTTTATCCGGGGTAGATTTGTACTCGGTACCTGTTCAGACTAACTGAGATTAGCATGGGGCAGTTGTGAAGATTGAACTGATGACAATGACATATGACAATTTCATACGCTCGTGTGAGGAGGAATTGTTAACCTCAGGAGTGCACCGTTTCATTTACTCAATTGGACCTAATAATAAAGGAAAGATCGAGCACATTCCGTTTACTGAGAAAGATCGTATAAATCAATTATATAAACTTTGGCTAGTTCTCTAACAATATATTGGTATCTATATATTTATATTTATATATATATATTTTGCAATCTATGTACATTTATATATATTTATATATCTATATATATTACATTAGAATAACTTTTAAATTACGCATTTATTTTATGTTCAGTAGAATAGTAGTAATCTGTGTTATAAAATTGCGGTTTAGATCGAGTTAATAACAACTCTTTGGTGTTTAACCACACTTAAAAGAATTACCACGCTTTCCCTAAGGATTCGACACTCTGACTCACCATACTAGCACTACAGTTTGACCCGGTACACTGCCGGATAAGGATTATAATAGCGTTAGTAAAGGTCCTGTCAGTTGGCAAGATTCAACCTCACCATGCATCTGGACTTGTCCCATGCTTCTGCCAATGCTGCAGTTAGAATGAATGGATCTGATTCTTATCAAGGCAGAGGAAGAGGAAACAACAATTATCAAAGTCAGAATAGAGGTAGGGGAGGATCAAATCAAAGAGGATGGGGGTCTAGAGGAAGAGGCAGAGCTGGATACAGTAACAACAATGCTAGACCTACCTGTCAATTATGCAATAAGTCTGGACACAGTGTGATTGAATGTTGGTATAGGTTTGATACCAACATCAATCCTACTCAGAATCAAGGTAATCAAGGCAATGGTCAGCCTCCTTGATGCACTCCAAGATGATCAGCCACGCATTCACAAGCCCAAGGATCCTATTATTGTTCGAGATGGACCTATTACACGTTTTCAAGAGAAGAAGGCTCGAGAAGCTTATGCAAAGCCGGTCCATGACGTTGGAAAGGAGAATGAGGCTTCGAGGATTGATGACCCAACTAAAGCCTATTCATTGCGGATTGGGCTTAATGTGCAAAAGGCCCAAGTATGGGGCGTTTTATGCATCGTATTTGCTGAATATTTTTATGGACTTTTAATTATGCTATTTTTAATTAGGCCTTTTTATTAGGAAGTAATGTTACGGCCCAACTGATAAAGTGGCGCCTTATTTCCTTAGGAATTAGGTTTTCTATTTTTGCTATTTATAGTTGCCAAACATGAACGTATGATGCAGATTATTTTGGAGATTAAACCTTAGTTTTTAAATCGAGAAACTTTTCGAGGTTGGAGTTTCTTTCAATTATTCCAGATAGAATAGTTGGGTGGTTTTCAAGATAGGATTATCACGAGGCAATAATCGAGATTGATTATTGTTGTTACTTTCGTTTTATTTCCAAATAGTCCACGTTTTATACAATCGCATCGAAAAACCCTAGCTCGAATTCGTATAAACTTTAGTCAATTGCTTGAATCAATAAAAGTCGAAGCTTTGATCTAGATCCTACAATCAGTTTGCTATCACTCCTGCCGCTGCTGCATATTTGGCTGGACCAGAAACTCTTGCAGATCCAAATTGGTATGCTGATAGTGGTGCTACAAACCATATCACATCAGACCTTAGCATAATTCAACTGGGAATGAGTATAATGGTTCAGAAACTGTTGGTGTAGGTAATGGTTATCAACTTAAAATTGTCCATTCTGGCTCTAGTATGTTTCATGTTTCCAATTCCACACTGCACCTTAAACACACATTACATGTTCCTTCCATCACCAAAGATCTTGTTAGCATTTCCAAACTAACTTCTGATAATTTTGTTTCTGTGGAATTTACTGATCTTGATTGTATTGTCAAGGACAAAACAACATGACAAACTCTTCTCAAACGTAGAGTGGTGAATGGCCTCTATCAGTTGCCTCTACCTCAGCTCCAGAACTCCCTTCAATCCAGAAACAAGCCCTTCAATTCCAGCTACAAGACTGTATCAGATCAGCAGATTGGTTCATGAAAACCTAGGTCTTATGTCAGTAGTGTAACTAGACCTAATAGTGATATCCTATGGCATAGGAGGTTAGGACATCCCTCAGTTAGAATTCTGAGTCATGTTTTAAAAGATCGTAATGTTTCTTTTGGTAATGAAATAACTTTTTGTGATGCCAGTCAGTATGGAAAGATCATGCATTGCCTTTTTCCAATTCTGAAACTGTAACTACTTGCCCTCTTGAACTTATAAACACAGATTTGTGGGGACCAGCACCAGTCTAATCTGTGGTTGGATTCACTTATTACATACATTTTGTGGATAACTATACCAGATTCACCTGGATTTATCCTCTAAAACTCAAATCAGATGCCTTACAGGCATTCATTTCAAAAAAACTTGTAGAGAATCAGTTTTCTTCTAAGATTAAAATTGTGCAATCTGATTTGGGAGGAGAGTATAGGTCCTTTCTTCCAGTCTTAAAAGATAGTGGAATCCACTTTAGACATCCTTGTCCACATGTGCATGAACAGAATGGTAAAGCAGAAAGGAAACATAGGCATATTACTGAGTTAGGGCTCACTTTAATAGCACAAGCTAAAATGCCTCTTAAGTTTTGGTGGGAGAGTTTTCAACATGCAGTCTTACTTATTAATTACATACCAACACCAATGTTGAATCACCTGTCCCTTTTCAGAAGTTAGCATTAAACCTCCTTACAGAAATCTTAAAGTCTATGGATGTGCTTGTTTCCCTTTTCTTAGACGTTACAACGGACATAAGTTTGATTTTCACACCAGAAAATGTGTCTTTATTGGATTCAGTGATAGTCATAAGGGTTTCAGGTGCCTTGATCCAACTGGAAGGGTTTATGTGTCTAGGCATGTTGTTTTCAATGAGAATGAATTTCCCTATCAACTAGGGTTTCCACAATCTGTTGATATCTCTTGTCCTGCTGATATATCTTCCGTTGTTTCCTTTAATCTTCCAATCTATTCTGAGTTCCTAAATCCTTTCCAGTCTCAAAACTCCAATCCTATGCCTATTTCACCTATGTTATCTATTTCTAGCACATCTGGTGCATCTGTATCTGATGCTCCTAGTGATAGTTTTCAATCCAATACTGATCCTATTTTATCTTTTTCTCCACAACCTAGTCATGAGGTATCTCCATCTCCTCAACCTAATTATGAGTCATCCCCATCTCCTTCACCTAACCCTGAGCCATCTCCATCTCCATCTCCACCACCTAATCCTGGGCCTCCTACTCTTGGTCATCCTATGAAACCCAGATCCAAAAGTGGAATCTATAAACCTAAAAGATGTTCTTATCTTGCTACTGCTTCCTCTATTTCTAAACCAGAACCTATCACATTGACTGAGGCATTGAATCAACCCCAGTGGTTAGATGCTATGAGGTCTGAGTTCCAGGCCCTTCAACATAACAAGACATGGGAGCTTGTTCCCCCTGCTAAAGACCAGAAATTGATTGGCAACATGTGGATTTTCAAACCAAAATTGAATCTAGATGGGACCATTAATAAGCACAAGGCTAGACTTGTTGCTCAAGGTTTTAGTCAAAACTATGGTGTTGATTTTCATCATACTTTCAGCCCTGTTATTAAACCTGCTACTATCAGGGTCATCATGGCTAAATCAGTCCATATGAATTGGGATATTTAACACATTGATGTCAACAATGCCTTCTTAAATGGTCAACTTCAAGAAGATATCTTCATGCCACAACCCCTTGGTTTTGTTGACCCTGACAAGCCACATCATATTTGTCATCTTAAAAAGGCCCTGTATGGATTAAAATAGGCCCCAAGAGCATGGTTTGATGCTCTCAAAACCTATCTATTCTCTCGGTGTTTCCAACAGGCACATTCTGATACATCCTTGTTTGTATTTAAAGATTCTAATATTGTGTTATATGTTCTTGTCTATGTGGAAGATATCTTGGTTACAGGGAACTCTAATTCTTCTATTGCTACTTTTATTCACAAATTGGATCAAAAGTTTTCCCTGAAATCTCTTGGTTCAGTTAGCCATTTTCTGAGGATTGAAGCTTATAGAGATGCATGTGGTCTGTACCTTACTCAAGCTCACTATGCAGCACAACTATTGCACAGACTGGGCATGGATAACATTAAACCTTGAAGCACTCCTATGATCTCACATAAGCAGCTCATTCCTGGTTTTGGGCCCTTAATGGTAAATCCTACCTTATATAGAAGTACCATTGGAGCACTGCAGTACCTTACACTAACCAGACTTGATTTGGCATATAATGTGAACACTCTTAGTCAATTTATGGCTTCTCCTACAGAGGTTCAGTGGCAGGGGGTCAAAAGGCTCCTCAGATATGTCAAGGGCACCCTTCATCTAGGGTTGCAGTTCAAACCCTTTGCTGATCTTCAGGTACAAGGATATTCAGATGCTGACTGGGCCATTTCACCTCATGATAGGAAGTCTGTTAGTGGCTATTGTATCTATTTGGGCAACTCACTTATCTCCTGGACATCCAAGAAGCAACATGTTGTTGCTAGATCAAGCACTGAAGCAGAATATAGATCCTTGGCTCAAGCTGCTGCTGAAATTACATGGTTAAAGTTTCCGTTGCATGATTTACATCTGCCTATGTCTCAGATCCCTATTCTGTGGTGTGATAATACTAGTGCTACTTTTCTTGCTCATAATCCTATGTTCCATGCTAGGACAAAGCACATTGAGGTGGATGTGTATTTTGTCAAAAATCAGGTTCTAGCAAAACAGTTATATGTGCCTTCTCACTCTCAGCTGGCTGATACCTTAACCAAGCCACTTGCTGCTACAGCTTTTACTTCGGCCAGAAGCAAAGTCTACCTGATAGACACCAAGTTTCGTTTGAGGAGGGATGATAAAGCTATAGATTAGTAGAGTGTCTTATAATGTTGTGGTAATTGTAACAGTGACATGTGTCACTTTTCTGTTTAATATGTGGAGAATCCTGGACCATTGGATCATGTTTTGTTTATCTCAAGGTGGATCAGGTTTGTTACTAGATTGGTGATATAAGGTGTAAGATCCTTGCCACTGTTTTTCAATGAAAATATCATCACTGAAAATGTTCTAGCTGTTTTAATTCTTCAAGTCTTACAATCTTCTCCATTTTGATTAGACGAGCAATGGTGATACTAAGGTCACTCTCAAGGATCACACGCAAATCCCCAGAGGTTTTGGTCAAAAACCGACATAACACATGCTCAATGGTGGACCTACATACAACCAAAGAGGGCAACTGATCCCAAAAAAATACATTAAAATTTGTATTATGCATATAGTTTGCTCCCTTTTAGATTTTTTATTTGCCTTTAAAAAATTTATTGCCCCCTTACCCTAGATCCTACGTCTGCCCCTGCATATGCTGCTTTTTACTTGAAACACGTATCAAACAACTTAAGACTTAAAAAAACGTTAGATTTTCGAGACAGGTCGTTACATCACCTTCACAATGTGTTGAATAATATTCGTTTTTGTTTTGATACTTAAAATAAAACTTCCCATTTTGTTTCATGTCCAAATCTATAACATGGGTACTTATCTACAAGTGTCATTTCTCATCCCCACCACATAATAATGACTACACAAAAAAAAAATGATTAAAAAAATGGACATGGCCCCTTGGCTTTCATTAAGTTAATTCTATCTGCAAAGATACACAGATCATAAATAATAAATATATTTAATGTTTACTTAAATATAAGGATCTCATAACCTCAAAATAACAAATTAAAAAAAAAGGATCTCACAACTTTTTATTTTGTTTGTCCAACTGTATTTCTCATTCTGCTAGATTATGCTTTAGGTCGTGTGTTTGTTTGTTTAAATTGTAACCAGAATGACCCGAAATACTAATTAAAGAATGATTAATTATATATATCTTAAAATAGTTTATATTAAGATTTTGATAAACTGTTTAGAAGTGGCAGAGCATTCTTCTACATCCATACTCTCTTATACTTGTTCATTAATTACTTGATTTAATTTTATTTTCAAAGCAATATTTATTATTATTTTCCTACTCTAGCTTTATTTATTGCTAGTATATATATGAGAGATTTTATGGTGCAACGGTTGTAGGAAAGTTATACCAAGTGGCATACATTAGAGCCTCTTATTTTTACTCTCTTTCAAATAATACACTTTTATCGTGTGTGAGAGGTTAGAAATGAGTGGTTGTAATATATGCCACTTGGTAAAACCTTCCTACAACGGTTGTATTTTAAAATTTCACTATATATAGAGATTAAAAAAGATAATATTATTTTCCTACAGCCTCCATACCAGAGACTGCCTACTCAATTGGAATCATCGTTCGTGACAGCATCAATGGTGCAATTCTCCAATCCCTATCTGTCAAATAAAGTAGTTACTTATAAGGGTATTTTAGACTTTGTCTACCTATACCACCTGTCTAATTGTCTGTTAGATGCTTGTATTAAAGAAATATAATGATGTACCGGAAATCTATGCTGATAATTCTGTTGAATTATTCTCTTCTAAATCTTGTCTTGGTATCAGAGCCTAGCATGCCGGTGTAAGCTCAAGATTTGCACCGGAGCTCCGACCACCGCTGTTACAGCAGCTACAGCTGCTTCACTGACTACAGAAGGATCTAGCACTCCAACAACAAATGGAGAAAGAACAGAAGGTCTGTTCTCCGGAGTTTCTGCTGCTCCCTTTGGACCTTACACCGGCTTTCCACCCCAAACTCTTTCCCCGGCGTTGTCAACACATCTTGGACTTGGAACCGGTGGATTTCTTCCATATACTCACATCCAGAGCAGTAATAATCCACTAAATTCATGTATTCCCTTTGGAACTTCAATTTACTCGAGTTTACCATCTGCTCCCGTGATCGGAAATTTGGGAACCTTGAGTCCTACTCCTATGTCTCCGCTGCCTTTTGCCAGTAATCTGAACCAAATTTGCAATGTGAAGCTTGATAGATCTAATTATCTTTTGTGGAAGTCAATTGTGTTACCTATTATTCGTGGTCATAGACTAGAGGGTCATATTTTTGAGATGGTATGCAATGCAGATTAGGCTCCTCTCCTTTTTCTGTTTCACCCTCACCATATCAACAACCACAGACTGCTGAGGAATGGAGCCTGTCAGACCAGTTACAATTGGATGGTTAATGAGTTTTATGACAGTTGAACCCTTGCAAAAGGTGATAGGTTGTAACTCTGCTAGAGATTTGCTACCCTTTGAGGCTTTATTTAACAGTCAATCTGAGTCTCGAATGCTTGAATATAAAAGTGCTATGACCAGGGCCACCAAAGGATCCAAAACCATGGCAGATTATCTGGCACAGATTAAGTCTTATGCAGACAACTTGAATGTTGCTGGTTACCCTGTTTCCAAGTCAGAACTGATCCTTGCAACTCTGGGAGGACTTGAGAGGGAATATGAGGCAGTCATAGTTAATCTGACAGCCCCAACTACTGATTCATGAAAGACTACGGGCTAGATTCAACAATCCTGGTGCTGCTGCTTTTGGAGGCCACTCTGCCCAATTTGCTAGCAATTACAATGCCAAATCAAATACTACTATTCCTAGGCCCTACAACACTCAGGGTTCAAACAATAGGGGCAGAGGAGGTAGAAGCAACAGAGGAAGAGGAGGTGGTAGAAACACTGGAAATGCAGGCAATAGACCAGTATGTCAGCTATGTGGTAAGACAGGTCACATTGTGACAGCATGTTGGCATAGGTTTGAAGAAGATTTTGTGCCACCTAACAACACTGGAAATAGCTCCAAACAACCTGCTGCTCATGTGGCTAGCCCTCAATCCATTGCGGACCCTGCCTGGTACATGGATAGTGGTGCCACCAACCATGTCACCACTGATATCAACAATTTGCATTTGACTGGAGAATACAATGGCTCAGACACTCTTGTTGTTGGAAATGCTGAGCTTCTACCTATCTGTCACTCTGGCACATGTGTCCTTCCCACACAAAGCAGTGTACCTATTCACCCAAAAAACTCTTTACTTGTCCCTAGTATGAACAAAAATTTTATTAGTGTCTCTCATTTAACTAATGATTATCCTGTTATTATTGAATTTGACAATAAGTGTTGTTATGTTAAGGATAAGGACACAAGGAAACTGTTGCAAGTAGGAGTTCTTAGACATGGCCTATATCAAATTCCAGTCATCAAGGATTCCAGTTGTCAGACCTCCCTTCACTCCAAGACTTTTTCTGAATCTAGCAATAATAGTGCTTGTAATGTTTTTTTTTTGTTCTTCAACTAGTTTAAGTAAGGATTTGAACATTTGGCACAAGAGACTTGGCCATCCTTCTCAACCTGTTTTGAAATCTGTGTTAAATTCCTGTAATGTTTTCCTTAACAATGCCACTGTGTCTTTTTGTGAAGCTTGCCAATTTGGCAAAATGCATGCTCTACCTTATGAAAAATCTTCTTTTCATGCTAAGTCTCTATTTGATATTGTTTATACTACTTTGTGGGGACCTGCCCCTGTCACTACCACTACTGGATATCAGTATATATCCATTTTGTTGATGACCGTTCCAGGTATACCTGGATATACCCCTTGAAACATAAATCTGAAGCCCTTTCTGTTTTTATTGCCTTTAAAAAACTTGTGGAAAACCAGTTTCAGACAACTATTAAGTGTCTACAATCTGATTGGGGAGGAGAATATAGAAACTTTGAACCCTATATGAAAGAAAATGGTATTGATTTTAGACATCCTTGCCCCCATGCTCATGGCCAACATGGGAGAGCTGGGAGGAAACATATGCATATTGTAGAGATGGGTCTCACACTTCTTGCACAAGCTTCCATGCCCCTCAAATTCTGGTGGGACAGATTTGAACAAGCCACTCATATAATATGATCTTCCTACACCTTTTCTTGATAATCTTACACCCTCATAGATCCTTCTCAAAACTCAACCCGACTACACTACTTATAGAATCTTTGGATGCAGTTGCTATCCTAATTTGAGACCTTACTCCAACCATAAGTTTAGTTTTCACTCCACCAAGTGTGTGCATTTGGGGTTTAGTACCAAACATAAGGGGTATAAGTGCTTAAACCCTATTGGAAGAATTTATATAAGCAAAGATGTAGTCTTTAATAAGTGTGAGTTCCTTTTTAAAGAATGATTCACTCAAGGCCCTAACAGAAGTGTTACTGTTGATCCAACTCTCACCAATTCCTTTTACCTGCCTATTCTTCATCCTCAACCTGAGATCTTACCTGTTGATCCCAGTTTTCCAACTTCACACTCAACTCCTACTAATCACAGTTCCTCTGATTCACACTCAAATCCTGATGTTCTGCAAGATGTACAGAACACACCAGACCCTACACCTAATCCTACTCCACACACCTCTCCCTATTCCACTTCTTCCAAATCTTCCACTCCTATCCCATATGAACCAGATCATATATCCCCTGCTACTGATGTTCCTAGTCTTGGTCCTCCACACATAGGACGTCATATGCAAACCAGGTCCAAGAGTGGGATCTACAAACCTAAAGTCTATTCCTCCACTATCACTCAGTCAAACCTCCCTGCTCATATTTCTGAACCAGTTAGAGTGTCCGAGGCTATGCAAAGTCCAGCATGGAAAGGTGCTATGATTGAGGAGTTCAATGCACTGTAGCAAAACCATACTTGGGATCTTGTCCCACTTGTTTCAGGTCAGCAAATTGTGGGAAACATATGGGTGTTCAAATAGAAACTGAAAACAGATGGCACAGTTTTAAAACATAAAGCAAGACTTGTTGCCAAAGGCTTCTATCAAACTTATGAGATTGACTATACAGACACCTTTAACCCTGTAGCAAAGGCTTCAACCATCAGGATAGTTATGTCTAATGCTGTGAATCACAAATGGCCAATCAGGTAAGTTGATATAAACAATGCTTTTCTGAATGGCCCTATTAGTGAAGACATATTCATGATGCAACCATAAGGCTTTGTGGACCCTAACAAGCCCCATTATGTATGCAAACTGAATAAGGCCTTGTATGGATTGAAACAGGCCCCTAGTGCTTGGTTTGCAGCTCTCAGATCACAGATGGTGGAGTGGGGTTTTGTGCAGTCAAGGGCAGACAATTCCCGGTTCATTCTTCAGACCAAAAGACAGATATTGTATGTCCTCATATATGTGGATGACATACTTGTCACTGGAAGTTCTGATAATCTGATTCAGCAATTTGTTACTCTTCTGAACTCTAAATTTGACTTGAAAGACTTAGGACATGTGTCTTATTTCCTTGGAATGCAAGCTTATAGAGATGACACCGGATTGGTTCTATCATAGAAACACTAAGCTAGCCAGCTTTTGAAAAGATTGAATATGGAGAACATAAAGCCCAACACTACTCCTATGACATTATGAGCACACCTAAGTCCTAATAAATGTGAACCCTTGAAAAATCCCTTGATATAATGAAGTGCCATTGGTGGACTTCAATTTTTAACCTCTACAAGACCTGATCTAACCTTTGATGTTAACTACTTAAGTCAATTCATGTAATCCCCAAGTTGAGCACTGGACTGCCTTAAAAAAGGTCCTCAGATATGTTAAAGGAACCTTGAACTACTCTTTATTGTGAAATTTTAAAATACCACAGTTGTAAGAAGGTTTTACCAAGTGACATACACTACATCCACTCATTTCTAACCTCTCACACACGATAAAAGTGTATTATGTGAAAGAGAGTAAAAATGAGAGGCTCTAATGTATGCCACTTGGTATAACCTTCCTACAACTGTTGCACCATAAAATCTCTCCTCTTTATTTATACCTGTTGGAACTAACCTGGATGTGCAGGGCTTCTGTGATGTTGACTGGGCATGTTTTCCATCTAACAGAAAACCAGTTTCTGGGCACTGTGTCTTCTTGGGTCTTCCTTAATTTCCTGGTGTTCAAAAAAGCAGGTTGTGGTTTCTAGATCCAGTACAGAGTCTGAGTATAGATCTCTTGCCAATTTAGCTGCTGAAATTTCTTGAGTGATGTAGTTGTTGAAAGAAATGCAGGTTAAGACCTCCAACTTTCCTATTATCTGGTGTGATAGTTTGGGAGCTGCATCATTGGCACAAAATCATGTGTATCATGCTCGAACAAAGCACATTGAGGTTGATGTTCACTTTGTTAGAGACAAAGTCATCAACAAGGAGTTAAAGGTGAGTTATATTCCTTCTGAAGCACAGGTGGCAGACTTATTCACAAAGGCCTTACCAGTCCATCAGTTCGGTCATTTAGAAGCAAACTAAATATTCTCACCACCACATCCAGTTTGAGAGGGAGTGTTAAATAATGTAATTACTTATAAAGGTATTTTAGACTTTGTCTACCTATGCCACCTGTCTACCGATGAGAGTCAACTTTACGTGATTCCGGTGCATTTTCTACCCCCGTTTACCACACGTTTAGCTTGTTTTCGGGTGGTTTAGACCGTTTTCGGGGTAATATCGTGAGTTTATGCCATGGGGAGTAAATCCGTCACTTTGATGGCTTATTACCCCCCTTTTTGTTGATATTAACCCTATTCCCGAGCACTCTTACCCTCCGGAATTGTTTGGATGTTTTGGTCGTTCATGATGTTGTAGGGTATTAGTGTCTTGAGGACCCGGAAGGTGATGATTCATGGTGAGAAGCATGATCGAGGCAATATGAGTGATCAAAAGGGATAAAAGATGAAGTTTTGGAACAAATGGGGTTCAAACGCGCGTTTGAACCCCCCAAACGGGCGTTTCAATAGCACAATTTTGAACAGAGTTCACCTGCCCCAAACACGCGTTTCAAACTGCCCTGAACGCACGTTTCAAGTCCTCTAAACGCACGTTCCAAACTGCCCTAAACGCGCGTTTCAGTTGAAGAACAAGCAAGACCTACCTAGAAGTGAAGCGAAACGCGCGTTTGCCCTATGCGAAATGCGCGTTTGACAAAGTAAAACGCCGGTTTATAGCATCTGAACGCGCGTTTGAAGACCAAAATCTACAGATTTTCCCCCACCTATAAATACCCCCTTAGACCATTTCTTGAAGAATAATCATTCTCTTAGCAAAACCTACCCCTTTTTAGCTCGAATTTTGTAATAGCTTAGAATACATTCTCTTAGCTTAAATTAGTATAATCTTAGCTTAATCTTTCCATTTCCTAGCTCAGATTTCTACTCTAAACACTAAGTCACCATCTTTTAATTAGTTCTTCAAAGTGTACTTTTTGGATCTCAAATTCAAAATTCTCATTTCTATGGTATATTTCTTCTCTCTTCCACTTATTATGTCTTCAATTTACTGTTTCGTTTACGTTTTAACTAGTATAATGAGTAGCTAATCCCTTTTCATAGTTGAATCATGTGAAATTTAGTGAAATCACTCTTTGGGTGATGAAATTGGGAGTGGGTAGTGCTTTTTATTGTTTAATATTGCTTGTTTCATGTCTTAGAACTTATTATAACATCGCTAGATTGGATTGTACACCCAATTTAGTAATCACACACATCAACCTTACATATGTATTTTGCGGGAGGTATGGGAAAAGGGGTTCTAAGATCGCGGCGTAGACTCGACTTAGTTGTTAAGCCCGAGCCCAATACGAGGTTACTCGTTTTAACGTTTAAGCGGCTCTAGTGCATAACATGTCTTGTTAGTGAATCTTCTAAAAGGAAGGGTAGTTAACATGGCATAAGGTGTTAGGAGAGAGTTGTTCAGGCCTTAGCACCGGAATTAGGAGCACGCACCCGTGAATTGAATGCGAGAGTTCGTTTGTTTTAATGCACACTCCCGGTTTTGTCTATCCTTAGGGTTGAAACTAGCTACTTTGATCATGGTTAGGCTATGTCCCTTAGTATAATGTTAAAAACCGAGTAGTTAATCTTCTTTCTTTCTTTTCTATCTTTAGACTCGTTAGTAAGAATCACCTTAGTGTCGTTGTAGTATACAAACACTTTAAAAAGATTGATCACCTAGACTAAGTAACACGTTCGCTTTGGTAGTCACAAACACTTTTCCTTTGGGTTCGACCTCGTACTCCTATAGCTACGCTAGCAATCGACCCGGTACACTGCTGGTTAGAGAGTTAGTTTGCCCACGGTTTCGAGTCTTTATAAATTGTTTTTGTTGGGTGTTAAGGGTGATTTTATGCGATTTATAACGTTATATTTTGTAATAATTTCCTCCATATTAGTATAATTTGCATAGAAATTAAGGGTTTAATCGAATTATTGAGCAAATGAGTTTTAAAAGTATTTAAGTGTAAACTTGAGCTAATTTCATTATTTTATTGGTAATTATCTATGGTTTTACACTTTGCGTGTTCTTATGGTTTTGAAGGTACATTTACATGTCATGGAGAGGGATTGAAGGAGCTGAAAAGATACTTGATTGAAGGTTTAATGGAAGGAGGAAGATGCAAGTTGAGGATTGGAATGAAGATTTGAAGAATCAACGTTCACTACCCATGCAGCCTGGACTGGCGTCTGAAGTATTGAACTGGCGTCCAGGATGGACGGACGTCTGAAGATATGGACGAGCGTCCAGGAGAGGAAATTTGATTCAGAGTTTTGAAGATTTCAGTGGACGAGCGTCTCATTCTACATAGAACGGGCGTTTGAGAAGACTCGGCCCGACTCGAAGAATTTACACCAAGTGGACTGGCGTCCAGAAGGAGTGGACGGGCGTCCAGCCACCGCCTTTGCTGAAACCGACCTAAAAACCTATTTATAGTCGCGTTTTTTCCAACCCTAAACACCACAATTCGATCCCTGGCCGCCCCAGGCCCCTTGGGGGCGCCTTAGCTGCGTTTTCCCACCATCATAAACATCTTTTTATCTTCTTTTTATTTATATGATTTGTATTCCAACGATGAGCTAAGGCTAAGCCTAGAACGAGCTTTGTGAAGCCAATTCTCAACAGCGTTTTGATTTCGAATCTTGGATTGTTTTGTGAGTTTTTATTTAAAGTTTGTATCTTTATTATGTGCTTTATTGATTATGCAATTTATATCGAGAGATGGTTGCTTTGTGATGTTTAACGTTTGATGAAAATCGTTGTTAGACCTAGATCACCGTAGTAAAGTTTAGATTTTTAACATAAAAATAACGAGAGTTGCTAGGTTAAATTTCTAGGTTGCTAGATTGAGAAATCTTACACCTTTGTTATGGAAGCGTTAATCTTTAAGATCGAGAGATGAAAGATTAATAGGCGAATTATCTACGAGAGTAGAAATTCATACCTTTGATAGGTGAACCACATCTTTATTAAATCTTCACTAAACGATCTAGAGTAGAAATTGAGGGTTGCGCGATAGGTGGATCATTGCTTGTTCCTCGTTAACTTAATTGAAAGGATCATTGTGCCTTGTTCTTCGTTGCTAGCTTAGAATTTTATTTTCGTTTTAGTTTATAGAATAGAATTAGTTATTTTAGGTTCGTAATCATATTTCCTGGCTTTGGATTGACAACCCTCTGTCCAGTTTATTGTTTTTTTCGTTTTCGTTTTTAGTTCTTTCTCGTGACAATTTAGAAGAATTAAGAACTAGACCAACCTCGATTCCCTGTGATTCGACTCCGGTTGTAACTACTATGCTACGATCCCTGCACTTGGGGTAAACCGGATTTAATTTATTACTTGTTATTTTTCGTTGATAAAATCCGAGACATTGGGGTAGATTTTTGCTCAATAAAAATGGCGCCGTTGCCAGGGAAATGTGTGCTATTTGTGATATCTTGCAAGTGAACCGAAGGCTTAGGCCTAGGTTTTATTTTATTGTTTTCTTGTTGTTTGCTTTTTATAGTGCATGACCCGGAGATATCAAACACCACTCGAGCCATACATAGACGGAATTGAGGCTTACGTGAGGCGTAAAAATAGTCAAAGAAGAAGAGGTTATCAAGTAGAGGATTCGATTCCGGTCTTTGAAGAGAGTAGTTTGGGTGAGTTGGGAGAAGGATCCGGTATGGCACAAGACGGTGAACAAGGCTTTGAAGGAAATTTGGGGGACAATAATGGGGTCCCGAATCAAAACCCCCTCTTGGCAACAACAATGCACAAGGAGGTGGGAATGGACAAGGAAATAATTTTGGGAATGTGAATGGGTAAATGCCACATAATGGTCAACATTGGGCCCAAGGGAATCAAATGGATCCCCTTGTTATGCAACAGTTCAATGCGTGGATGTTGAACCAATTTCAACAGAACCAAAATCAAGCTCACAATCAAGGTGTAAACGCGATGCCCAATTGGTTTAACGGTCAGCAAGCGCAAAATCAAGGCGGTTTAACTTGTAGGGACTTCGTGATGGCTCCCACGGCGACCACGGGGCATATTCCAATTCGAATGCCACCGGTAGCCGCCAATAATTTGGAATTGAATAGAAATATCATACATTTGTTGGGAGACAATGCTATATTCAAGGGAACCGCCATGGAAAACCCTCACTTGTTCATTGATCACTTTCTCCAAATAGTCAACTCAACGAAGATCAATGGGGTGAGTGATGAAGCGCTCAAACTTATGCTTTTCCCGTTCGCCTTGAAAGAGCAAGCTAAGCGGTGGTATGATTCGTTGCCTAATGATTCTTTACACACATGGGAGGATGTAATTAAAACTTTTCTACTCAAGTATTATCCCCCATCGAAGACCATGGATATGAAAGAGGCCATCATGTCATTCAACGCTTACGAAGGAGAAGAGCTACATGAGTCATGGGACCGGTTTAAGGCTTTGTTGAGAGAGTGCCCGGGGCACGGGTTGAGATCTTATGAGGTGGTTCATGCTTTCTTCCGGGTTTGGAACAAGTTCATCAAAGTACCTTGCATGCTTCGTGCAATGGAGATATTATGAGTATGGTGCCCGAAGTAGCAATAAACCAAATAGAGAAAATTTCCGAAACCTCAAAGCAATACGTGTCTTCAAGTAGAAAAGGGCCAAGGAGTAAAAAACCGGGATTGGTTGAAGTGAAGGAAGTGGAAACAAATGAGCAATGTCAAGCTAAGGTGCAAATGATGGAGCAAAGGTTGGAGAACCTTGAAAGAGAAAATGAAAAGGCAAGGCTTTGCCAAATATGTGGAGGCCAACATTCGGCTAAGGATTGTGGGATGACACACAAATCTCAAAATATGTCATATCCACGATCCTCAATGCAAGGACAATCTAGTTTTTCGTCACAAGATAGTCCAACCGATCTAGCCAAGAAAATGATGAACATGTATGCCATGGGGCAACTGAGTGCGGGGAACTTGGGCTACAATCCGGTTACGAATCAATTTCAAAGCGCCGAACAAGGCCAACAAAACGAGCAACCGGTTGTGGATAATTCTCAATGTTATGAGGTGAATTATGTGGGGCAAAGTCAAGATGGTAATTATGATCAACAAAGTGATGGTTCTTGGAGAAATAATAATCAAGGTTGGAATCAAAACCATCAAGGGCAGAATTGGAACCGGTATTTTGACCAAGGCCAACACCATGCTTATAGGCAAAATCAAAGTTCATTTTATCAAGCGCCTAACCAACAAGCCCAATACTATCCTCAACAATCTCAACATCAACAACAAGCTCACTACCAACAACCTCAAGTTCAATCGCAAAATCAAGGCCAAGGCCAAAGTCAAGGGCAAGGCCAACCTTCTCACGGACAATCTCAATTCTATCAACCCTCTCACCAAAGACAACAACAAGGGGGTACTTACCAAGCAACTCCTCCACCACTTGCTCCCATTCCGCAAAAGAGCTCCATCGAAAATCTTTTGGAACAAATGTGCAAGACCATGCTAGAACAAAGTAAACATTTGAAAGATCAAGCTTGGGTTATGGCGGAACAAAATCGGGAAATAAGAGAGTTCAAGGTGAGCATGGGGTCCGCCATTCAGAATCTCGAAACACACATGGGGCAAATCACCGATAATGCCATGGTGAACTTGAAAGGAGGCTTACCGAGCGACATGGAAAATAATCCCCAAAATGTGAAGGCCCTATTTTTGAGAAGTGGTAAAGAGGTGAATGTTGATAATGCTCGAGGATAAATGACTCAAAATCTATCAAAGAGAGAAAGGGGTATTGATGAAGATGATGATTTCTATATGCCGGTTGAGGAAGAAGACTTGGAAAAAGGGAATATTGAGACAGAGTTGGAAGCAATGAGAAGAGAATTGGAGGCCGTAAAGGAAGAGTTGGCGAATGCAAAGAAAGAGAAAGTGACAGACAAGGAGAAGGAGTTTGTGGCAATTGACATTGAAGAAGAGGAACCGAGTAAAGCAATAGAGAAGAAATGCACAATTGAGACCTAACCTCCACGCGTGAAAGGTAAGAATGGTATAATCCCGCCTCCCTCTCCTGATTTTGATTTAATTACTTTACCCTACCCACCTAAAGGTCATGTACAAAGTCGACTGAACCAAGCTCAGAACCGTTTCATTGAAATTTTGCGTAAAATTGACTTGACCATTCCCTTTCTTGAAGCACTTGCAAACATGCCTGCTTATTGTAAAGTCTTAAAAGGCCTGTTAAATGATAAGAGTAAAATGGAAGGTTTGGTATGTTTGAATGAAGAGTGTTCGGCGATTTTTGATAGTAAGATACCCCCGAAAATGAGAGATCAAGGTGGGTTCACCATCCCTATTACTATTGGTGATACTGTGATTGAAAATGTGTTGTGTGACCTAGGAGCTTCTGTGAGCTTAATGCCTAGGGCCTTGTATGAAAAGTTAGGGTTGGGTGAGCTAGAACCCACGGGGATGACCTTACAAATGGCGGATAGGTCGGTTAGGACACCTATGGGGGTAGCGGAGGATGTTCTTGTGCAAATAGATAAATTTACCTTTCCCATAGATTTTGTCGTCTTAGACATGGCGATGGATTCTAAGACTTCGGTTTTGCTTGGTCGTCCTTTCTTGACTACGAGTGATGCTAACATAGATGTGAAGAGTGGTGATATTACTTTTCATGTGGGTAAGGAGAGCGTGACATTGAATGTGTATAAGTCTAAATCCCTTGCTTGTCATTCTATCGAATCCACTTTTGCTTGTGCTTGTGTTGCCACTAACCCACAGGAAGTTAAGGAGCTAATTGAAGAGGACGCGGTGAATGCATAAAAGGTCGTTGATGGAGTGAAGATCAAGACCGAGGATAAACCGGGATCGCCCGTCTCACCATCATTGTCTCAACCGGACCATAAGCCACTCATCATGGAAACAGGAATTGAACTCAAAGGCAATGTGAAGAAAAGAAGCACTCCAAGCAAAGGGCACCTTAAAGAGAAACCGGAGCGGGAACCAGAAAAGAAAATATTGAGTGTTTGGCAAGAGGTAACTTCACGAGCTAGAAGAGGTACCCCATGTGCTAACTTCATACCTTTAAAACCCCCTCACGGTGTCTCTCATGAATATACTTATAATTGATATGCTATGTGTTAGGGTGCTTTGTGATGATTTGTGGTTCGGGTCGTTGTTTTGAGTCTTTTATGGTATGAGTATGTTAGGTACCATTAAGTCGATGCTAACGACGTTAAACAAAGCACTTCTACCTTTTCTCGCCTGTGCCAATAGTATAACTTTGAAAAAATTGGCACTGTATAAGTCATCCCGTCGAGCCAACGACACAAAACAAAGGCGCTTGGGGGAGGCAACCCACCTTTTTGGTAGTAATAATGTGTTTGGAGTGGTCTTTGGGTGCAAGAGGGGAGAGTTTTGTCTTAAAAGAGAAGTTGGGGTGAGAATTTCCTTTTGGTTCCGGCTCTTGTACGTAGACGGGGATGTTTTTATGTGAGCCTCTGTGGCCTTATTTTATGCGTGGATGCTCTGTGTTTCTTTTGATTATCTTTACATCCAGTGCGATTCCCGTCTAGTATGGTTGATATGCTTTGATACTTTGTTTGTGGCATGGCTTCTATTTTTATATATCTCGTATCTATCACCATCTTTTGGCACGTGGACTTTTCCCGTGCATGTGTTTGCCTTGGTTTTTGTTTCTATGGTTTTAGATACTCGAGATTGAGCTTACTAGAAGATGTCACATGGGATTTACTAGTGCGCCTTTCTCGCCGGGTTTTGGTAAAACAGCTAAGTCTTTTACTCTTTCTATCTCTCACACACTGAGGACAACATTTCGTTTAAGTGTGGGGTGGGAGACTTAGCCGTTTTCTTGCTTCGATAAATGTGCTTAATATGTGGTATGCTTAGCCTATGACCGGGCTCGAGTCGATTTTGGGCATTTTTTTTAAAAAAATTTCAAGGGTTTTTAGCACCGTGTTGTGTGTGTTACTTTCACATTCGAGTGGTGACCACCTTAGTGGGGACCCGAATGTGTACATTGCGGTTTAATATTATCTTGGGAATGGAGTTTATTATTTTCACGTGAAGCTACACTTGTGCACAATTTGGTTGCTACTGTCTCTCATACCACTAGTTTTCGAGGCGAAATTGAAAGGTTCACCTAAGTAGGATACGGGATGACGGTCCTGGCGCTTCTTTGACCCGACCAGAGCCAAATAAGCCTAATCCCGAACATCAGACCCTCTTAACCCCTCTCAGCCTTGATAGAATGGTCTGACCACCGTTCATTTTGGTAGCTGTTTTGTTACGTAGTCAGAAAACCTAACCTTGAGCCTTAATTTTGGTCACGTTTCCTTTGATTACCCTACGAGTGGATCTAGTCTTTTGCTGGGACACACTTGCTAATGCAAGTGTGGGGTGGTTGGTTTTGTGATATAGTAGTTGGGTTGGTGTTTCTCTCATCTTTTGGTGCTATAAGGAAGAATGGGGGTATTTTGGTCTTTTGTGTGGGCTGGCCCAAAAAGAGAAGCATGTTTTCTTCTCTTTCAAAAAAAAAAAGAAAATCAAAAATCAAAGTTTTATCAGAGTTTGCAATAAAAGCTCAGAGTATATAGAAATAAAGGGTTGGAATCAAAGTGATGAGCTTGAAAGTGATTTTTATGATGTTGGAGTTGGGGGAAGTCTTATATAGACGTTGGTGTATTCGTTCTCGCCTCATGACGCTTGAAACATAGTCGAGTTTGGCAATGAGTTCGGATATGTCGATGTTCTGTAAGTGTTCTATCTTGTAATAAATCGAATGATGTTGGATGTGGTTGTTTTGAAGTGAGAAGAAGTGATACACTTGTTGATTAGGTTCACTCGTATTTCTTTTTCTCCAATTCCCAAAATATCCTTTTCAATTAGCCAGAATTACCCTAGCCTAACGTTATAACCTTTAAAGTCCTACCCGATCGTGTCTAAACTTAGTGACCTTGATTAGTGGAGATACTAGTGGATATGAGACGGTTTGTAGACTTTTGGTCGGGATTCAAGACCCGACAACCATTTTGAGCACTTGGCTTTAGCTTGGCACCACACACACACTCTATTTTCTTGATAATGTTATACCGGTGTGTATATGTTCGTGTTTCTTACTTTGTGGTTACCTCGAGGGTGTGAATAGTAGCACCTACATCACAAAGTTGAATCCCTTGGTTTGTTTTAAAACGCCTAGTTTACTCGAGGGTGAGCAAAGGCTAAGTGTGGGGTGGTTGATGAGAGTCAACTTTACGTGATTCCGGTGCATTTTCTACCCCCGTTTACCACACGTTTAGCATGTTTACGGGTGGTTTAGACCGTTTTCGGGGTAATATTGTGAGTTTATGGCACGGGGAGTAAATCTGTCACTTTGATGGCTTATTACCCCCCCCCCCTTTTTGTTGATATTAACCCTATTCCCGAGCACTCTTACCCTCTGGAATTGTTTGGATGTTTTGGTCGTTCATGATGTTGTAGGGTATTAGTGTCTTGAGGACCCGGAAGGTGATTATTCATGGTGAGAAGCATGATCGAGGCAATATGAGTGATCAAAAGGGAGAAAAGATGAAGTTTTGGAACAAATGGGGTTCAAACGCGCGTTTAAACCCCCCAAACGGGCGTTTCAATAGCACAATTTTGAACAGAGTTCACCTGCCCCAAACGCGCGTTTCAAACTGCCCTAAACGCGCGTTTCATGTCCTCCAAATGCACGTTCCAAACTGCCCTAAACGCGCGTTTCAGTTGAAGAACAAGCAAGACCTACCCAGAAGTGAAGTGAAACGTGCGTTTGCCCTATGCGAAACGCGCGTTTGACAAAGTTAAACGCCGGTTTATAGCATCTAAACACGCATTTGAAGACCAAAATCTGCAGATTTTCCCCCACCTATAAATACCCCCTTAGACCATTTCTTGAATAATAATCATACTCTTAGCAAAACCCTACCCCTTTTTAGCTCAAATTTTGTAATAGCTTAGAATACATTCTCTTAGCTTAAATTAGTATAATCTTAGCTTAATCTTTCCATTTCCTAGCTCAGATTTCTACTCTAAACACTAAGTCACCATCTTTTAATTAGTTCTTCAAAGTGTACTTTTTGGATCTCAAATTCGAAATTCTAATTTCTATGGTATATTTCTTCTCTCTTCCACTTATTATGTCTTCAATTTACTGTTTTGTTTACGTTTTAACTAGTATAATGAGTAGCTAATCCCTTTTCATAGTCGAATCATGTGAAATTTAGTGAAATCACTCTTTGGGTGATGAAATTGGGAGTGGGTAGTGCTTTTTATTGTTTAATCTTGCTTGTTTCATGTCTTAGAACTTATTATAACATCGCTAGATTGGATTGTACACCCAATTTAGTAATCACATACATCAACCTTACATATGTATTTTGCGGGAGGTATGGGAAAAGGGGTTCTAAGATCGCGGCGTAGACTCGGCTTAGTTGTTAAGCCCGAGCCCAATGCGAGCTTACTCGTTTTAACGTTTAAGCGGCTCTAATGCATAACATGTCTTGTTAGTGAATTTTCTAAAAGGAAGGGTAGTTAACATGGCATAAGGTGTTAGGAGAGAGTTGTTCAGACCTTACATAACTAATATTTAAACTAAAAAATTCTTCTTAAATTCCAAAAATGTCCACATGACTACATTTATTAAGAAGATTAAGCACAATAAAATAAGGATATAATTGGAAAGTAATCATGTTTTTAATGACAAGACAAGCTAATAAATGATGCCTCCTTAAATCTTTAGAGTTTTAAAAAACTAAAAAATTCTTCTTAAATTCCAAAAATGTCCCAAACAATTAAGAAGATTAAGCACAATAAAATAAGGACGTTTTTAATGACAAGAAGATGCCTCGTAAGGAGATAGAATAAATAGAATAAATAAACATTATATTAATTATAGAGTAAGGTTTTTTTTTAGTCATTTTGACATTTAAATTGAAGCATTAATTCACACTCTTAATATGCATATTTTTAACAACTGACAGCTATTTCGAAACCGTTATATCTGTATCAACACTTTATAACACTAGAATGAGAATACTAGGGTCGTTCTATCATGGGGGCTTTCACTGTAGGGAAGCTGCTACGCGTGGCGCGTGACCACCACGCTTCCCGAGGTGGAATACACGATGCTTTCTATGTGATCTACCTCGAAACCGCGCGTGGTTCGAATCTTCCACGCGTTCGCTTCCCTATTAAGAAGTCCTCATAATAAAATTTTCCAGAATACTATCGTCAAACTTCACGGTGGTACGAATCCCAAATAATTGGAATAGATTATTTTAGGGCTATTACACTTTCTTGGGGCACCCGGCCAGTAATTATTTTGAGCCCCAAAATTTTAACCTATGTTTGGTCGATCAGAGAGACCTAAAAACTAAGTAATGATACAATGTTTATATCAAGAGCAATAAAATAATGAATAGTACACATATAACTGTATCAATAAAAATAATATAAATTCTTAAATATTATTATACATTGGTAGAAAACAAATTAAATTACCAAGATTTAATTACTATAATTTTGTACTATTTTACTACAGTCAAGTGGTCCGATTCCCTAATAATAAATTTAATTTCCCCTATATATAGGGAGAGGGGGAATGATGAATTTACCATTCCAAGGCTCTGTGCACTGTGCCTTTTGGGTATAACATTGTTCAGGTATTTGCCTTTGCCTTTTGCTACATCCTTCATTTTCAAGAAATCACATTATTACTATATGTAATGAAACTAGTAATACTATCCCTGTCCTAAAATATAAGTAATCATAAAAGTTTTCGCATAAATTAATAAAATGGTTGAAAATAAAAAAAACTGAAGATTAATGACTAAAATACCTATTGAGTATCATTAATGCAATAAGTGTTAAGTAGTACTCCCTCCGTTTTATATATATGTCGCAGAGAGAAGAATCACACAGATTAAGAAAGTAATTAATATGTGTATTGGAAATGTAATTTTTTATTGAAAATGTAAGTGTTTTGTTGGTAAATGAGTTTTTAGTATTGAAATTGTGTTTTTTTTATTGGAGATGTAAATATTTTGTTGATAAAATAGGAAAAAATAATAAATGATGTATTAGAAAAATATAAAAAAAAACGGAGGGAGTAGTAATAAAGAGTGGTGAATTGATTCCATTTCGTATAAATAAAAAATGATATCGCGATCGAAAATCGATGTGAAATGCCTTTAAATATAGAATTAGGGAGAAGGACAAAAATATTTCATCGGAGGGAGTAGTAATAAAGAGTGGTGAATTGATTACATTTCGTAGAGATCAAATTTAATCCTAAAGTATGATATCGCGATCGATAAATCAGATGTGATGCAATTAACATAAGCCTTTAAATATATGTATGTTTTAAATTATAAGCATATAGAAGTTAAATTGTAAGATTTTATTTGCAACCCATACACATACGGTTATATATCTTGAACCCGCCCACAAGTCGGTTAAAATTTCCTTTTCGACGAGACTTCTAAATTTAATTTTTAATCATCCCAAACAACAATTTATATGAAATTGAATAAAAACGAAGTTCCAAATTATTTTTTTTGCTGTGTTTAAATACATATCTGACTGAAAAGTTCTATTCTTTTGTTGCTTTTGTAAGGAAAGTTATTGTGTGGTGAGAGAATTTGAGATGAAGTAACGGGTGAAACGATCAGAATCACACAGTTTAAATACAGAATAAAACTGTGTGGTCTGAAAAATGTCACACGGTGTCTCTACACCGTGTGGAGAGACTACACAATAATTTCCCCTTTTATAATACGTAGTAATAATTTTTCTAAGCTGTGGACATGACTCTGATTGGCTGACAAAGCCAGTAAAATTGTCGAGTTTTTAGAGTTTCAATAATAATATTTTAATTACCTAAACTGATCAATATTCCCTTGAATAAAACAAATATACTTTCATGGGCAGTTGTGAAACTCTGATGCTTCTATTCTACTATACCCGTATTTTTTTAATTTATAAAAAATTACTGCTATATTATTAAAAAATATTAGTAGCACATGGTTGGTAGGTATAAAACCTAACCTTCTAATCTGACGGTTGATATTGGATCTTTACAAAAATGATGGTCAGGATCAAGTGACTACTTGTCCTAAAGCAATCATGTTTGTAATTAATAAAGATTAGCCAGTTGGGTATTTACTAAATTATCTTGAAGGAGCATAAAGATAGTTGCAAATGTATTGTTAGGGCACAACAGTTATTTGCGTTGTTGATATGCGTGTAAATTGATTGTGACGTAAACTTATTTTGATCAATTTTGATGACATCGATCGATTTGATAAACGTCGTTATTTTCTTGTGAAAAACACTTATGCTATAATTATGTATTGTATGTTGGAAAAAATTAACTCTCATAAATTAGAACAGACAATGAACAACTCCAAGACACGCGTAATACGTTATCTTTAAATAGATATTTCGTCTTATACTACCGGTCACTCAATTGAATTAATGAAAATCACTCTCATAATACAATAGATCGAGGCGTTGGATTGAAACAATGACTTGTTTGAATCAAACCACACGACACTCGGAATATTTGATGATGCTTTTTAACTTCAGATTCAAACAGTGACCGATTTGAATCAAACCAGAAACACTCAAAGAAAAATCTGATGATGCATTTTTAACTTCAGTCTGTTTACGTTTGCAATCTGGTGCTGTATTTTATAGGCCAAAAGGTACCCTAAACACGAAATGAGTTACTCATATAGAAAAGGGTAATAGTCATCGTCTCATCGATCTTAGTTCTACCAAGAACTATAACACTTCGACTTCGTTGAGGTACATCATTTCGCGTGCAGAGGTATACGTACATCCCTTCAGGCCAGAGGTATGTACTTCGTTCGGCTTGTTCGTTGGATCTCAGTTCGATTAAGAGCTATAACTCTTCGGCTTCGTTGAGGTAATCACTTCGCATGCAGAGGTACATATATGCCTTCAATCTAGAGGTATGTCACTTCGTTCGGTTCGTTCGTTGGAGGTGTGCATCACTTCGCACAAAAATAATTTGTGATTAATAAATGATTATGATATGTCAAAATTCGTCATTATCAACTTAAAATAAGGGAAACTTGAATAAATATGCTTGAAAAATAGTTGTTTAGGAAAAATATGCTCGAAAAGTAGTTATTTGAAAAATATGCTTGCCATAGCCGCATTCGCGATGCATGGACAATTCACGACGCATGCGTGCTGCATTCGCGACACATGCGTGCCGTATACGGCGAAACATATTTCATCCAAACAACTAGTTTTCACGGATAGTTCTTCAAGTTTCCCTAAAATAATTATAAATGTGATAGACCCATATAGTACAATGAGTAGGGCAAAAAATTATAAAAAGAAAGGGTAGGACATAAAAAGATGGTGCCCTAGTGGGAGTCACATGAAGTGAAGTTTTTGCTGCTTTATTTTTATTTTTATAACCCCACTGTCCAGTAATTTTCTTGGAGAAAGTAAATTTGAAAAGAAACAAAGATTCCTATTCCTTGATAAGGTCCATAAGGATAACATTTTGTCCCTGCTAGGTAAATAATTACTGGTTTTTTAGGTAATAAAAAAAGTGAAATTCGTATGAACATCATGTATTATATCAATATCGTTCCATACGTGTAACGTCCTAGAACTCAGGTATAATGAAATTATATAAATCCATTGTTTTTCCCTTAAAATGATCAATCCAATTTAATGAGTTGGTTATATCTCAACATGTTGGGACAAATTGCCCACACTCTTAATTTATTAGAAATATAGTAGCATATATACTACCACCAATTGATTTTAGTACAACGGTAAGCGTTTGATCTTTAACATGGTATCGGAGTCAGAGGTCACGAGATCGAACCCTGGTTGGATTATTATTTAAAAAGAAATTGTGCAAGTGTTGGACGGATTGTCAACACTTGAGGGAGGTGTTGGGACAGATTGCCAACACTTGAGGCCTTGAGGGAAGGTATTGGGACATATTGCCACACTCTTTACGTATAAGAAATATATTAGGCATTTACTACCACCAATATAATCTTGTGATTGTGATTGTTTCAAACTTTTTAATTTTGTTTTATAAGTGAAAAATATGTAGTGAAATGATAATGATGTAGATTTGAGGGAATAAACCTATCACTCCCCATATATTGGAATTAAAGTCATTGTCAGGACTGTACGTATAAGAAGATTTAAGAAATAATCCAATTTAATTAGATATCTATATGGCTCGTAATTACGTTTTATTTCATGCGACCAAACAAGGGTTAGTATAATGATGGTGAAAATCATATATTGGACATTATAAATAAAGTCCCTAATCTACAAAAATATGTGATACCACGAATCCGAGGCATTTTGAAAAATTAATGGATTAGATTAGAAAACTCAACACGGTACATATCTAAATAAATAACGGATTTCGAGAGGTATTTTAGAAAATTCAAATTAATGACATTCAACCAATTCCTTAATCTGTGGATGACTTATATTTTGGACCGGAGGTAGTAATGGATTAGAAAACTCAACACGGTACATATCTAAATAAATAACGGGAAAATTCTATCCTAAGGAGTCCGTGGTGCACTGACCCACATGGCACAATCCAATTGGCTGACCGTATCAAATGAAATAAAGATTTGGAAAGTCCAAGCCTAAAAAGCAACCGAGCCTCTTTCTCTTTTTCCCTTTTTTTTGTGTTGTTTTTGTTTGTTTGCTAGGCAGAACTACTACTACTGCTTCTTCTTGTTCTTTTTTTTTTGTTGGGGTGGGGGGGGGGGGGGGGGGGGGGGGTTTGGGGTGTTTCCTTTATATAAATTTTTTTACAGAGTAACAATTTCTTGTATAAAATTAGTTAGGAAAAAAATGGAGTTTTTTTTTTTAAGGAAACAAAAGGCCTAAAACTAAGGGGGAAGGGATTCGAACCCAGGTCTCCAAACACGGAAATCCGGGTAGACCCTAGTGGCGACTACTAGGATATGTACCTTGGTACAAAAAATGGAGTTCAAAAGATAATTATTTTTTTATTAAAAGAAAACACTATATTAATAAGACTTTACTTTCCCATAACATAAAAATAACTTTTTCGTTATGAAGTTCCGACATTTTTATCTAGGTATCGTGCATCGTAACCGGCGTTTTTCCGACACGACACGCGACCGACATGCCTCCGCCAACACCGGTTGATTAAAATATTATTATATAAAATTTTAATATCCAATACATTACGACATGCCATCGACAATTTCCACACTCCTTAACAAAAATATTCAATTTTCTTCATAAGAACGTTAAGATTTTTTTTTATCCGACACACTTGACATTCCGTCAACACTTCCCGAGACATCTTACTTTGTCTATTTGTTTATTTTTCTTTGAATCTTATTTATATCAAGGCAAGAAGTCCATGGCGGGAAGTTTTTGCCTAGTATCTCCATATGCAGAGAAGTGATGAGAAGAATAATCTAAACCAAACAGTTTGAATCCAATATAAAAACAGATGGTCCATATAATACCATACATTTCTCCACACCGTGTGCAGACAACACCTAAAAATCTCCGTCCGTGGCACACTCAAATCTTTTTCTTTCTTTTTTTGTTAGGTAGAACTTTTTTTTTATCTTTTAATGTTCAAACAACGACTCCGTACACAATAAACTAATTTTTTTGGTGTTTTCTTTCTATAATTTGTTTTTACAGAGTAACAATTTTGTGTATAAAATTAGTTAGAAAAAAAAAAATCGAGTTCAAAAGATAACTATTTTATTTATTAAAAGAAAACACTATATTAATAAGAGTTTACTTTCCCATAACATAAAATTAACTTTTTCGTTATGAAGTTCCGACATTTTAATCTAGGTATCGTGCATCGTAACCGGCGTTTTTCCGACACGACACGCGACCGACATGCCTCCAACACCGGCTGATTAAAATATTATTATATAAAATTTTAATATCCAATACACTTACGACATGCCATCGATACTTTCCACACTCCTTAACAAAAAAAATCAATTTTCTTCATAAGAACGTTAAGATTTTTTTTATATCCGACACACTTGACATTCCGTCAACACTTCCCGAGACATCTTACTTTGTCTATTTGTTTATTTTTCTTTGAATCTTATTTATATCAAGCCAAGAAGTTCATGGCGGGAAGTTTTTGCCTAGTATCTCCATATGCAGCGAAGTGACGGGATGATAATCTGAATCAAACAGTTTGAATCCAATATAAAAACATATGGTTCATGTGATGTCATACGTATCTCCACACCGTGTGCAGATACCACCTAAAAATCTCTGTCCGCGGCACACTCAAATCTTTTTCTTTCTTTTTTTGTTAGGTAGAACTTTTTTTTTCTTTTAATGTTCAAACAACGACTCCGTACACAATCATAAGATAATAATATTTTTTTTTGTGTTTTCTTTCTATAATTTGTTTTTACAGAGTGACAATTTTGTGTATAAAATTAGTTAGAAAAAAAAATTCGAGTTCAAAAGATAGCTATTTTATTTATGAAAAGAAAACAGGGTTTTTTAAACAAAGTTACTTTCCCATAGCAAAAAAGTTACTCAGGAAGTGTCAGCATTTTAATTTAGGTGACGTGTGTCATGTCGAAAACTTTTCCGACACAACATGCAACCGATCGACATGTATCCAACACATATCGGCTGATTAAAATATTATTTTTTAAAATCTAAATATCCGACACACTTTCGACATGTCGTCAACACTCTCCGACATATTGCCGACACTCCTAAATAAAATTTAAAACATTAAGATACACGATTTTTAACACTGATTATAATTAGACAAGTAATATGCCATATTTAGATTATATGTTTTTTTTATAAACAATCAATTGTAATATTCTGAAGGCCATACACAGTTTTGTATCATTTTTTAAAACCATATAAATGTTGAATATCGATTTTAGATATTAATACAGTTTATTACATATCTTACTTTGTCTATTTATTCGGGTTTCTTGGATTTTTTAATTTGATAAATTGAATATTATATATCATAGGATATTAATATTTATTAATTATACACACACACACACACACACACACACATATATATATATATGTATCTAACACGTGTTAAAATTTTGAATTATCCGTAAAATTTTGAATTATCCGTATCACTATGTCTGTGTGGTTTCGTGCAGCGTGACCGTGCCTACATAAATTTTGGAGTATGTTTTAGGTGGAATGAAGAAAAAAAAACCTAATAAATGTTGATTTGGTATTCGAAAGTGACTCTATTTAGGAATAATTTTTTGAACTAAAGTGTCTTGTATTTAGGGACAGATGTACTACAATTTATCAAGTATTTCGTTTTATAATAGTACAATTTTCATATCAAGTTCGTTAGAGATGTTATTCATAATATCATTTTTCCATTATCTTTTGCATAGTATATATATGGTGAAACAAGTAAAAATATAAGAATATGATACATTAATTGATAGGATATTCTTACAATTTCATTGCTTAACAAAACATTATCTTTTATGTCATGGGAAAGTAAACTCTTATTATAGGAATATAGTAAACACACACACACTCTCTCTCTCTCTCTCACACACACAACACACACACACACACACACATATATATATATATATATATATATATATATATATATATATATATATATATATATATATATATATATATATATTGCTAAGGCCTCAAGAGTCGGAGGTCCTGGGTTTGAACCTTAGTGAGGACAAAAAATGTGCATGTGTTATAGTGCTAAAAAAATTTATTAATATTATATGATATCAATAACATTCAAATGTCAATTAAAAAATAAAATTCAAATAAAAATAAAGAAATAGACAAAGTAAGATGTGTCGGGAAGTGTTGACGGCATGTCGAATATAAAAAATCTTAACATTTTTATGAAAAAAATTGTTAATGAGTGGCGGGAAGTGTCGATGGCATATTGGAAGTTTGTCGGATATTAAAATTTTATATAATAATATTTTAATCAACCGAAATGTGTTGGAGGCATGTCGGTCGCGTTCGTGTAGGAAAAACGCCGGTTACGATGGGAATATGATCCTCTCAAGTAACTTGAGGAAATATTCTCTCAAGTATGCATGATCCAACCACACACCCCAAAAGTGTAAAACATCTAACCATTGATTAATTTTTCCAAAACTACGTAGTTTAGTTTATTATATGTAAAAACACTAACTTTACCCTTAAGTTACTTGAGAGGATCTTGATCCGGTTACGATGCACGATACCTAGATTAAAATGTCGGAACTTCATAACAAAAATGTTATTTTTATGTTATGGGAAAGTAAACTCTTATTAATATAGTGTTATCTTTTAATAAAAAAATAGTTATCTTTTGAACTCCATTTTTTTCTAACTAATTCTATACACTTCCTAAAAATAACTAATTTTATGCACAAAATTGTTACTCTGTAAAAAAAAAAAAACTATATAAAGGAAACACAAAAAAAAAAAGTTCTGCCTAACAAACAAACAAAAACAAAACACACCCAAAAAAAAAAAGGAAAAAAAGAAGAAGAAAGAGGCTCGGTGGCTTTTTAGACTTGGACCTTCCAAACCGTTATTTCATTTGATATAGTCAGCCAATTGGAGTGTGCCATGTGGGTCAGTGCACCACGGACTACTGCCCTGTTTGGTTTGGGGTTTGACTGCGGTTGAATGGATTAATGAAAGAAAAAATAAAATAAAATAAAATAAAGTGATATAATGATTAGAAAATTGAAATGTTGTATTGAAATTTATGTATATGAAAAAGTGATTGGTGAGAGAAATTTGAATAAAGTATTATATTGATAAAATAATGGTTAAATAGTGTAGTGAGTGAATAAAATCAATTGATTAATATTATTTTATTTATTGATAGTGAAATGATTGATGAGAAAAATTATAATAAAATAATAAAATTAATAAAATAATGTTGAATAAAAAATAAATAAAATATTGAGTTGGATCCAAATAAATCCAACATAGTCCGAACCAAACAGGGGTAGAATTTCCCGTTGTATAGAGGTGGCTTTGACGTGAGACGTACTTGAGCATAGTATTCATCGCCTTAATTAACCAAAAGTAAATCTACCATTATGAATGCATTCAACGAGGGGATTGTCCCATAATTTTTTTTCATGCAACATGTTTCACATGCATCCTTGTAGAGATTTTTTGAGAAATTATAGAATCAGGTAACTGTAGCAACCCTTATTTCATGTCAGGTCTGTGTAGAGCTGACATTTTTTTTTTTGGTCCCCCGTGTCTTTTACCACGGGGTCGTGGCAAATTCCACGAGATTGCATGGAATTCAGAAACGCAACGTGGAAAATCAATTGGGGCCAAAACTTGATTTTCCACGTGGCCTGGGGCAAAATTAACCTACGCCACGTGGTAAATGACACGCGGCGTGGAATTTTACGACGGGCCCGTGGAATTGAGTGATTAATAAATTTTCCAACTACGTTTTTTTGCTACATTTCACCCCATCATCATCTTCTTCACCCAAAATCTTCATCTTTTTCAGTCGAATTTATCCACAAAACTTTCAGTAAAAAAAATCATCATATTATTGGGTCGTGTTGTAAAGACAAATCAACCAACGAGATATCATCTATCTACGCCGGTCTTTCGCCTTTAAACAAATGGGTAAGCATTTCATTTAACATTTTTGTTTGAATTATTTTAAATATTGTATTTGTTTTAAATATCGTATTTGTTTTAATTGATGATTATGTTTGAGATAATTAACCTTTTAAAGATATAATTTTTCTTTTTTTTGTATGGTGAAAATGTAAATCTTCTAGTTTTAGGGTAGTGATAAAATTTGGATTTTTATTTTGTTTGAAATCAATGTGATTGCTCGTTGTAAAATACGAAACTTGTGTTTTATTAGATTGGTTATAAAGTGTCATGTGAAATTGATAAACTTATTTGTATTTTATTACGTTATTTCAGCACGTAGTATGAAATTATTGGTAAGAACATAAAGAATTTTTATAAGTAAATGAACCGTACGACGAATGTAGACCGATTCTATGGTACGCCTCGACCTGACGAGGTTCTTAGAAATGCATGCATCCCTAGGGTGTTTTCGAATCCTTCTGATCCGCTGTGTCATGCCTAATCCTCAGGCTTTGTATTGGATCTCCTGGTAGGTAGCTCGTAGAAAATTTCATTTAATCTGCTCAATAGAGCATCTTTTATGTTCTCATCAACTTGGTAAAGCCTCTGCCGGAAGTGAGGCATCCGTTAGATCGAAAGTATAAGCTCTATTATGTTGGCTCTGTCCAGCATCTGATCTCCCTCGTCATCATCAAATATTCTATGACGCTGGTGAAAACAATCTTCTCTTCTATTACCCCCGTCTAACCGTGTGTTGAAATGATTGTTTCACAGATAACAACACGTTGTCCGTTAAGTTTTTATTTGGTGGAGAGTGGAAATACGATGAAGAGAGCGACAAATGGTCTTATAAAAAAGGAAAATTGTATTTGGTTCGTGTGAAAATGGATACGACATTGGATGAAGTGAAGGTGAAAGTGTGTGAGAAAGTAGGAATTGATGTCTCAAACAATACATTGATCATGAAAGTAATGTACGTAGATTATGACCAACCGATGGATGTTTTGGACGATGATACATGGCTAGGCTACATTGATGATATTTTGAGAAAAGAACCTGTGAAACTATGCGTTAACGTTGAACCGGTTATGCACGATGACGATACGGAAGATGAGAACGAATTTGACTTAAATGAGCAACTTCACGTAGAAAATGATAAAGGCATCGAGGATTTTACATCCGAGTTGGACTGTAATCAAAATTCCCGAGGGCATGTTGGCACAGCAACCTTATCCCCTCATGAAACTGCCATCCAACCGAATATAACTTCATCTCAACAAGTCATTGACATCACAAGCGAACCTAACTACGATTGGAGAATAATAGCGAATATGATTCGTCAGCCAATTCACACACCTCGGCCGAATATTAGCCAGACAACGCACACACCGTACATCCAACAACGGTTTGACGGGACAAGTCATAATGTCAACATAATTGGAACAAGCCAGCAGTTTGACCGTCCGCCTCTTTTTATGCCAACACCGATGCAAGCATGTCCCAATATCGGTGGATCGTTTACGAGTTTTTTGAGAGCGCCTTTCGATAATAACCTTCATATGCCAACACCGATGCAAGCGGGTCCCAATGTCGGTGGATCGTTTACGAGTTATCTGAGAGCACCATTAGAACAAAACCCTGACATTGGTCACAGATTTAGTACGGCAAGCACTAATCGCAATAGAGGTGTTCATTTTGGTTCAGACATTCCGGCTTCCGAATTTCCTCCGTGTCCAAGGGCTGGGGCGTTTCAGACTGAAGATTCAGGAATATTGTATATTGGTAAAAAGTTCAGAGACAAGGATGATATGCAGATGAAAATGAGTTACCATGCATTGAAAAATAATTACATGTGGAAACCTATCCGGTCCGACAAGGAAAAGTTAAAACTACAATGTTTTAGTTCAGCGAAATGCGAATGGCAAGTTATGGGTAGGAAGGTTCACGGTTGCAATAACTTTAAGATAACCGCATACCTTGAAACCCACACTTGTGGATTGGAGCGATTAACCAACGATCATAGACAAGCCAAACCCGGACCTATAGGTCGTCTCGTTAGAGACAACCTCCTAAAACATGGCAGTCATTTCACAACAAAACATTTAATGGTCGAGGTCAAAAGAGTATTCAACATAGGCCTTGATTATCAGCGTGCATATCATTGTAGAGAGAAAGCGTTGGAATTAATCGGCGGAAGCGTAACACTATCGTACTCTAAATGACCCGCCTATTTTTACATGTGGAAGAGTGAAAATCCTGGAACTGTCACAGATATAGAGACTGACCGTGTTACTGGCAGGTTCAAGTACTGTTTCATGGCTTTGAAACCTAGTATTGACGGGTTTAAGTACTGTCGGCCTATCTTAGTCGTGGACGGTACACATCTGAAAACAAAATACGATAGGACATTGGTAGTAGATATCGGTGTAGACGCCAGTGACCATCTCTTTCCGGTAGCGTTTGCCGTGACCGACGGAGAGAGCAGGGATGCGTGGACGTATTTCATGCTTCAAGTGAAGGGGGTAATCGGGGAACGTGATAACTTGGTGTTCGTATCAGACAGAGGGGCTGGCATCATTGAAGCTGTTAGGGATGTATTTCCAAACGCTCACCATGGTTTTTGCTACCACCACCTTGTCATGAACCTCAATAAAAAATTCGGAAGCACGAGATGTTGTCCATACACTTTCTGGGAAGCCGCGTATACATTTTCGAAACGCGATTCGAAATAATGTTTCAGCAGTTAAAAGAGCAGGATCAAGATCCAAACGATAGAGTATCTAGATATTTGGAGGCTATTGGAATTCCTTACTGGGCACGATCGCATTTTCCTGGGACACGTTACGTAATAATGACAAGCGACTATGCTAAAAGTTTTAACAACGTGATCAGGGATGCGCGTAAGTTGAGTATCTTGAATCTGTTAGACCACATAAGGGGAACGTTGCAAGAATGGCATTGCAAGAGGAGAGAACTTGCCTTGGCGTGTCGCTCCGTGTTATCCCCTGAAGCCAAAAAATTCTTGAGTGAAGTCTCGCATGCCAGAAGAACCTTCACACTAACGGCGATCGACCGGGACCAGTTCCAAGTTAGGGACATTGATACCAGCGCAAAGGTAAATATGGCTGAATGGAAGTGTTACTGTGGAGAGTTTCAGGGAATCTAGATGCCTTGTGTACATGCTTGCGCTGCTATAAGTGAGCGCTGCGAGAGTCCGTATGATAAGTCAATAATTGACGATGTTTTGGTGCGTAGTTTATGCCTGTTTTCTCTGGAGATACGCCTTTTTGGGTATGTTTTTGTTGGTTTTCAGGTTCGAGGAGCTTGGAAGAGGAAATTGATGAAATAGTGGATTTATTGGCTGCAAGAGTCGAGTTTTGATGAAGTGAAGAATTCGAGAATTAAAGTTTGACGATTTTCACTTTCGGATGATTTCGGGATCCCGGCCTCTTGTGAGAACATAAAAAGTCCACCGAGACCCAAGTCAAGACACCACTTACGAGCTGGATTTAATGAATTTATTCTCCTATTTTCATGGTTTTATTTTTAGATGGATTATTTTATTTATTAGGATATTATTTTATTATGGATTATTATTATTAATTATTAGGAATAAATTCCCAAAAAGAAAAAAAAAAGGAAAAAAAAAAAAAAAAAGAAGAAAAAGCAACGCAGCTTGAGAAAAAAGGGAGGCAGCTTTGAAAAAAGAAAAAACTGGAGACCTTAGTCGACATTCAACGTGTGCGACCTTGGAGTTTTTATTTTTTTTAGGGTTTATCTCTTCCAACATCTATACTATTCTCAATTTTCTGCAATTCATCAAGGTATTTTGAATTATTTCTTGTGTTTTTATTATGTTAATGAGTAGCTAATTTTCCCTTTTCCAGTTGAAGCATTATTAATCCCTTGATCATGCAATTGTGAGATCAAATTGGTTCCTATCCTCGTTAAATTTGTAGTATTTACTTGTTTTCTCGTGCTTAACGAATCAAGATTGAATAATTGAATTAATTACTACTTTGCGGGGTTGTTATTTTGATTGTTTAATCGAATACCAAAAATCTAATCGAGACGATTGTCAACAAAGATTTGATTTTTAGTGGTAAACAACACATTGCCTGCCGGTTCGTAGCCCGTAGGATTCCCTGTTGTGGAAAGAAGTAATCTAGGTTAAAGTTAACCCGATGTGCGTTAATAACTAGAATTAGGTTTGTCCAAGAATTAATGCGACTGTTCTCACCAAACCTCTGGCGATTGTTGAGAGGTGTGCTATACAGTTAGAGTGTAAGTAGTGGCGATTGTCCTGCTTATCAAAATTAGGATAAACTGGTTGCTTGGCGATTGTCGGCAGCTATAACTAATTTATTACGAGTTCAATGAGTAATTTATGCATCAATGATCAGTTGTAAGGATAAAGGGAGAAAATAATTGCTTTAGTTTGGAATCCTCTTAGATTGATTTTTCCTCTATTATTAGCTTCGTTACGCTTCTAAATTTTCGTCGGTATTTATTTCGCATACTTAGTGATTTTATATTTAATTTTAAAGTTATCCTAAACTATCTTTTGATTACCCTTCCGAAAAGAAATAATCAACCTGTTCCTCGTGGGATCGACTCGACTTACCCTGTACTAGTTATAGAGTGAGAAGGGATATAATTTTGGTGGTTTAACGACACACCAAATTTTGGCGCCGTTGCCGGGGAACGGTGAATTTATTTCTTTTTGGAACTTATTGCACTGACTGTTTCAGTTTATGCCAAGGTCCTCAAGAACAGGTGAACTGATATTTGATCCAGAGATAGAAAAGACAGCAAAAAAGCTCACTAAGCAGACAAAAGAAGCTAAAAGGCAACTTCAGGCTTCATCTTCTTCCCCAGATTTAGCTCGAGCTGATTATTTAGCAAGTTCATCGGAAGAAGAGGCATTTTCTGAAACAGAATCAGAAGAAATGGCGGAAAATCCAAGGCAAAATCAAAATCAAAATCAGAACAATGTTAATCAGAATAATGTTCAGGATCCTCCTGCACCAAGGCCTGAAAGAACACTGCGAGAAATGGCTGCCCCTGATGTAGACCAGAACCCGTTATGCATTGCTTTCCCAGAGAACAATCAACCTTTTGATCTGAAGTCTTCAGTGATCCATTCCTTGCCTAAGTTTCATGGAAAAATGGGCGAGGACCCTTATAAACATCTAAGAGATCATCGCTTGTCTTGCACCACTCAAAGAATGCAAGGTATGACAGAAGATGAAATGAAGCTACGAACCTTTGCATTGACACTAGAAGGCAGAGCTAGAGATTGGTTCTACTTATTACCTTCAGGATCAATCACTACATGGAACGCCATGAGATCAAAATTTTTGGAAAGATTTTTTCCGGCATCCCGAGCTGCCAACATAAGGAAAGACATTTGTGGGATTAGACAGGTACCGGGTGAGACACTTTTTGATTACTGGGAAAGATTTAAGCAATTATGTGCCAGTTGTCCTCAGCATCAGATTCCCGAACAACTATTGCTTCAGTATTTCTTTGAGGGATTATTGAACAATGAAAGAACAATTATCGATGCTGCAAGTGGGGGAGCATTTGTGAATCATACGGTTGAACAGGCTCGCGTTTTAATTGAGAATATGGCGTCCAACGCCCAACAATATGGCACTAGGCAGGATACGCCTAGGCCAGTGAATGAAGCTAGCTTGTCTACCATTGATCATAGGTTGGATACATTGACCTCTATAGTGGAAAAGATGGCGGCCGGGCAAGTTCAACAAGTCCGGGCATGTGGAATGCAAAGACGATTGGACACCCTATCGACATGTGTCCAACCCTACAAGAGGAGGGAACCGAACGGGTTAATGTTGTAGGTGGTTATCAAGGGCGGTACCAACAAAGAAGGTATGATCCATACCCAAACAACTATAGAACACGGGGTGCCCAACCACGAGATTTTGCAAAGGGCCCAAACCCCGGCTCTCCTACCAATTTCTCAATGGAGGATATGATGAAAACTATGACGAGTACCCTCCAACAAACTATTCGGCGGGAAAATCGAAGGCTGCGTCAAGATTTTCGTCAAGAAATTCAACAGGTTCAGAGTGAGTCGAGAGCGGGAGTAAGGAATCTCGAGATTCAAATATCTCAGTTGGCAGCTGATATGAACCAATTGAAGGACAATCAAGGGAAGCTTCCTTCCCAAGTGGTGAATCCAAGAGAGAATGTTAATGCAGTGGTTTTGCGAAGTGGTAAAGAATTGTCTGAGCCCACTCGAGAGAAAGTTGTTGAAAAGGTGCAAGTGGAGGATAATTCCAAGGAAGCAAATTCTGACGAACCGGCTGAGTCTAGGCCTAAGGAAAAAGAATCAAAGATTATTATCCCTCCACCTTTTCCGAGCGGAGTTAGCAAAGGCGAAGAAAGAAGAGGAAGAAAAGGCTATGTTGGATATTTTCAAGAAAGTGGAAATCAATCTTCCTTTGTTGGAGGCCATCAAACAAGTGCCTAGATATGCAAAATTTCTGAAAGAACTGTGCACTAAGAAGATGAAGTTAAGGCCCAATGCAAGAGTGATGGCGGATGAGAACGTGTATGCGGTCATACAACGTAAGGTGCCACCAAAATGCAAAGACCCAGGTATGTACACAATTCCTTGCATCATAGGGAACAAGAGGGTTGATAAGGCCATGCTTGACCTAGGCGCATCTATTAACGTCATGCCTCTCTCGGTTTACAACGATTTGAATTTGGGACCATTAAAGGATACCCGAGTGGTAATCCAGTTGGCAGATAGGTCCAATTCTTATCCAGAGGGCGTGGTGGAAGATGTTCTAGTAAAAGTTCATGACCTAATCTTTCCGTAGACTTTTATATAATTGATATGGATGATGCATATTCACCACATCCTTCACTTATATTGTTAGGGAGGCCATTTATGAAGACAGCTAAAACTAAAATCGATGTAGATAAGGGTACTTTGACATTTGAATTTGACGGAAAAATTGTCACTTTTAATATCTATGAGGCTATGAAGTATCCTAGTGATGAAGAGTCTGTCTATCATGTGAGTGTTATTGATTCTTGTGTGGAAGAGGTGTATGAGAGATTATGCTGTGAGGATGAGACGGACTATGTTATATCTAATAGTTTAACCGACCGAGATGTAAACGAAGAATTAGATGAGGCGCTCAATGAAGCCATTATGGCTCTATACTCTACACCCTCATATAGTTCCAAGTTTACACCGCCGGTGTTGCCACTAACTTGGTTCGTCCGAAAGGATTTTGCCGTCATCCGTGCGGGCACCCAAGTTGGAGCTCAAACCTTTGCCGAACATTTGAAGTATGCATTTTTGGGTGACAATGATACCTTGCTTTGTTATAATTGCCAAAAACTTGACTAATGAGCAAGAAGAGAACTTGATTAGAGTTCTAAGGGACCATAAAGAAGCCATTGGGTGGACATTGGCTGACATCAAGGGAATAAGCCCCTCTATTTGCATGCACCGAATTTTGCTCGAGGAAAATGCCAAACCGGTGCGTGATCCACAACGCAAGCTGAACCCTACCCTGAAGGAGGTAGTAATGAAAGAGATCGTAAAATTGTTTGAGTTGGGAATTATATTCCCCATTTCGACGGTGAATGGGTTAGCCCTTTGTTCACGTGGTACCAAAGAAAGTTGGTTTTACTATCGAAAAGAATGAGAAGCACGAGCAAGTGGCGGTGAGACCACAAACGGGATGGAGAATGTGTATTGATTTTCGCAAACTCAACGCGCCACCCGCAAGGATCATTTTCCATTCCCTTACATCGATCAAATGTTGGAAAGGATCGCAGGTAAGTCTTTCTTTTGCTTTCTTGATGGGTATTCGGGTACTACCAAATAGTAGTCGCTCCCGAAGACGGTGAGAAGACCACATTCACATGTCCATTTGGTACATATGCTTTCGGGCGTATGCCGTTTGGATTGTGTAACGCCCCGTACGTTTCGAGAGGTGCATGATGAGTATATTTTCGACATGATTGAAAAGTGCATTGAAATTTTTATGGATGATTTTACTGTCTATGGGGATTCATTTGATGAATGCTTAGGGAATTTGTCTCATGTGCTAAAACGATGTATTGACACTAATCTCGTGCTCAATTATGAAAAATGTCACTTTATGGTGAAAGATGGGATAGTGTTAGGGCATGTTGTGTCTGAAAAAGGAATAGAGGTAGATAAAGCCAAGGTTGATTTAATTGCAAAATTACCATATGCTTCGCTAATGTGAAGGATATTCGTAGTTTCCTTGGCCATGCTTTGGGTTTTATCGCAGGTTTATTAAAGATTTCTCGAAGATAGCCCAACCTCTATGCAAGTTGTTGCAACAAGACGTTCCTTTTGAATTTAATGAGGAATGCAAGAAGGCGCATGATGAATCGAAGGCAAAGCTCACATCCGCACCCATCATTCAACCCCCGACCGGTCACTCCCTTTTGAGATAATGTGTGATGCAAGTGACTACGCCGCGTGGGGCGGTTCTAGGACAACGTGTGGGAAGAGCAAGCCATGTTATATATTATGCCTCGAAGACCTTGAACCAAGCACAATGCAACTACACCACAACCGAAAAGGAGCTCCTAGCGGTGGTGTTTGCATTTGAAAAATTCGAGATCCTACTTGCTTGGGTCGAAGGTGGTGGTCTATACGGATCACGCGGCACTCAAATATCTACTTACAAAGAAGGAATCGAAGCCGCGGTTAATCAGATGGATATTGTTGTTGCAAGAGTTTGATTTGGAAATCAAAGACCGGAAGGGAGTGGAAAATTCAGTGGCAGATCACTTGAGCAGGATTGTAAAGGAAGAAGAAAAGCTGCCAATTAATGAAACATTTCCTGATGAGCATCTCTTTGCCACGACAGGTAAGATAGGTAAGGAACCATGGTATGCGGATATTGTTAATTACTTAGTTTCTGGTGTCCTACCCTCGATATGTCCACGACCAAGAAGAATAAACCGAAAAGTGAATCTAAGTATTATATATGGGATGAGCCTCATCGTGGAAGCTTGGCTCCGACCAAGTAATCCGCCGATGCGTTCCTCGGATGAGGTCCACTCCATCCTATCATTTTGTCATGAATTGGCTTGTGGAGGTCATTTTGGACCGAGGAGAACAGCACGCAAGGTGCTTGATAGTGGTTTTTATTGGGAGAGTATATTTAAGGATTGTTACCATTTTTGTAAGACATGCATTCGATGCCAGAAAGTTGGTAACATTTCCTCTAAGGACGAAATGCCCCAACAACCCATATTATTTTGTGAAATCTTTGATGTGTGGGGTATGGATTTTATGGGCCCTTTCCTAGTTCATTTGGGAACTTATATATTTTGCTTGCGGTGGACTACGTCTCTAAGTGGGTAGAGCGAAGGCTACCGGGACTAATGATTCTCAAGTTGTTTGTGCTTTCCTCGGATCACACATTTTTAGCGATTTGGACTCCCCGAGCCATCATAAGTGACCAAGGGACCCATTTTTGCAACAGAAGCGTGAAGGCACTTATGCTAAAGTATGGAGTACACCATCGGGTGGCTACCACATACCACCCGCAGACCAATGGGCAAGCTGAAGTGTCGAACAGGGAAGTGAAGGTGATCTTAGAAAAGATGGTGAATCCGGGTAGAAAGGATTGGAGTGCAAGGCTAGATGACGCTTTATGGGCTTACCGTACCGCGTATAAGACACCCATTGGCATGTCCCCATATAGACTTGTCTTTGGAAAGCTTTGTCATTTACCCGTGGCGGTAGAGCATCGATCCTACTGGGCCGTGAAAGAGGCCAACATGAGTCTGAAAGATGCGGGACTAGAGAGGAAACTGCAACTCCAAGAGTTAGAAGAGCGAGAGATTGGAATCGTATGAGAACGCCCGGATGTATAAGGAGAGAACGAAGCTCGGCACGACAAATTGATCCGCCATAAAGAGTTTCGAGAAGGCCGCTTGGTTTTATTGTTCAACTCTCGGTTGAAACTCATGCCGGGTAAGTTGAAATCCGGATGGGAAGGCCCATATAAGGTGCTTAATGTATCACCTCAAGGGGTGATCGAGATTCAAGACCTTAAGACGAACAAATCTTTCAAGGTGAACGGGCACGACTAAAACCATACCTTGGAGGAGTTGCGAGTCAAGAGGTCGAAGAAGTCGGCTTAGTGGAGCCTACCTATCTCGATTAGTTGAAGCGATCTTTACGTCGAGCCAACGACTTAAAACAAAGGCGCTTCTTGGGAGGCAACCCAATGTCTGGTGTTTGTTTTTCTTTTGTTTTCTTTGTTTAACCATGAGAAAAAGGAGAGAATTGCATGTGGGTGGAGTTCTTGATGTCTATCTTGCAGGTTAGACGGACAGATTTTTATCAAGATCTAGGAGAGTGGCCACGCATTTCGGTATGGAGGCGCAACTTGGTAATAGTAGTCAAGAATGGAGGATGTCCAATTTTATCGAAGTCGGGATCCCGACGTGTCCAATCCACACTATGTGCTCTTAATGGAAGTTGTTTTTCACAATTCCAAGAAGTCGGGATCCTAGGGAAAAAAAAAAAAAAAAGAAAAGTCACAAAAAAAAAAGAAGAAAAAAACACTGGATTCACGTTCAGTTTAAAAAAAAAAATAAAAAATAATAATAATAATAAAAAAAAAATAAAAAATTTCTTTTTCTTCCCATTCTTTTTGTTCCTTTTTTTTTTTTTCTTCTTTCCCTATCTCCTCTGCGGCAATTGTAAATCAAGCAGGAGCAGCCTTACGCAATCAAAAGAACCGGCCACCTCTACTGCTTTCTGAAACACCTCCGACCTCACTCCTCTACCACGCAGCCACCCATCTCGACTCCCACCATGGCCTGCGATAAGAACCCGCCCAAGCGAAGGCCCCAACGCCCTAGGCAGGCTGTCAAACCCTTAAACACGAAGTCGAGAACAGTGGCAACATCATCCCGTGACGGAAAGAACGGGCACCAAGCGATTAAACGCATTGACGTCACTTCCGGAATCGAGTAGGCGAAGGAAAGTTGTCAAAGCCGGAGAGACTTTTGTTCCTTCCACGGAGAACAATTACGAGGCCACTTAAATTTTGAGGACCCCGTGGAACAAGAAAGGTACAAAATTTTATCTAAACGTGAAATTGTTGAATGCAAGTTTTTTGATCGGGCTACATTGGAATCTCTTGATCTTTACGAGTCCGTCAAAAAGTATTTGGAGTCCATTGGTCGGGGTGCCTATTTGACTATGAATGAGACGGCCTATATTGAGCTTATTTTGGAATTTTATGTCACCTTTCGTTTTGAGGTTCCGGATCCATTCTGTGCCACTACTCCGTGTGTTTCGTTTCGCTTGTTCGGCAGATCATTTAATTTGTCACTCACTCAGTTTGGTATGCATTTGGGATTTCTTACGGATGATATGGTTACTTCTTCGGAATATATCAACTACATATGTTCTGTTCCGAAGAAGTTTAACAAGGCTCATTATTGGGACCAATTATGCGCTTATGCCATTTGGTACAAGAATTCTTCGTGTGCCGACTCCTATATTGTCGATCCTGCCTTGCGAGTGATACGCCGTTTCCTTTCCACTGCTTTCACCGGAAGAACTTCTTCAGCAAATTTGTGTTCCGATAATGAAATCATGTTGCTACATTATATGCAACAAGACGTCAAAGTGCACTTTGGGTATTGGGCGACCGAACAATTCAACGCAAAGGCCAAGTCGATACATGAGAGCAAGTCTCGAACATTGGTCATGGGCCCTTTAATCACAAGGTTGGCAACCTCCTTATGTGATTTTGACACGAATCAAACCAACCTGTCTTGCGCATTTAATCCGAAACCCATGGACCTAAAATATCTAAAGGTGCTCCAATTTGTTGATGATGAAGATGGTGTTCTGCGTATTGTAACGCCCCGTTCCCAGACACCGAGTCCTTATCCGGAAACAGCGCTCGGCACATATATTATCAAATAAATTCAATAATATATGTAAGCCTTACGTCATACATCAGAGCTAAAACGACACGGAAGATAAAACGACCCGGGAAAAACAAAAGACAAAAGATCGAACGCACGGTTTTCAATGCTGTGAAACTAAATCCAATAAAGAAAACTAATCATCCAACATTCAAATCCCAAAAGATCTCAAAAGAACTCAACCAGAACTAATCCAAAAGAAAGACAACATTGTTTGAACTTGAATCAACAACATTATTGAAAGAAAGCAAAACTAAAGGAACTAAGTCTTCAAGAGCTCCATCTCACACATCCTCGTCAAAGAACTCATCAGCCGTAACAACCTGTTCATCTTCTTTGGGGAAAGGGAAAGACAAACATAAAGTAACGGGGTAAGTACATAAGTACTCGCAACGCGTAGAAGATCGTACAACTCGGTCTCATAAAGAAATAAAAGCAACACCGTCTTTTATTAATTCATTTCCGTTATTGGCCCTAGCTAACTATCATATTATGTTCATTGCATAACATGAGGTTCCAAAGGTATCTAGCTTAGCTCAAGTTTGTTACATCATGAATAACAAGGGCACTACGCCTAGTAATAGGATGTACTAGGACAATCGGGTGCAACCTACTTAGAGACTCGCTCTAGTAGCCCCGGGAATATCCGAGTCCCGATAGTGTGATGACCGGCGAGTGCACCGTACGCTTTATCCGGCCAATCGATTGACCGGCGTGGGTACAATCTACTTTGTCCGGTCGAGAGAACACATCGCGATATTGTACTATGCCTCACCAAGCATTGCATGATGTTTAAGCTTATTAATCTAGCACATATGTTTAATTAGATGTTTAACTAGCCACCTAAGTGTTTTCGGGTAAGCTCCCTCACACTTCCTACCCTCGTACTTAGACCTCTGACACGGACAAACCCTAGCAATTACACAGACATCGATAAACCCTAGCTTATCGAAGCACAAGGCAAATCCGAAGCTTCCAGTGGTCCCACACTTCATCTTTTTAGGGAATCCATGTGGTGCCGGAACTAAACGCACCAGAAGCTAGTTCAGAGCTTTGTCACGTAAGGTTATGCATTAAACACACTATTATAAAGCTTGAAACACATAAAAAGGAAAGAAAAACAGTACTGTAATAGCCCCTGTCCAGACAAACCTACTGTCCGATACTGGGAAAAATAGCAGTACAGTCACAAAATCTATCTATACAGATTTCATGACACTCGGTCGACCGGAAGGCTTGGTTCGGTCGACCGAGCCTAATTATATATATATATATATATTTTTTTTTTTTTTTTTTTTCAACATCGTTACGGTTTTTCTGCGCTCTGCGTTTTTCTACTCAAATTCAACCCGACATCGACTTAAACGAATTAAACCATGAAAACAATGATGCTAATTGCCCTATCACTTTACGAAACCCTAATCATACGATAAGAAAACCACGTTACCTTAATCAAACGTTAACTGATCTAGGGATTGTTGATATCAAAACGATCCTCGTCTCGCGGTGATCCTTTCTCTCTTGATGAGTCTGATGAAAAGAACAACGGATTAGCCTCGAAAATCGAAAGCCTCTTCTCCCTTTTTTTTTTCTCAAAAGCTGCGCCCCTTTTTCCTCTCTGCGTCCCTCTCTCTTTTTTTGTCAAAACAACTAGGTTAAAATTAGGATTAGTTTTCCTTTTATAATCCCAATTACCTAATTATTTAATTATTTTCCTTAAAAAGAAAATCCTTGTTTATCCCTTTTTCTTTTCCTTTTTTTTTTGAAAATCCTTTAATAAAAAAATAACATAATATTCTGATTTTTGCTAAAAGACCGAATTGCCCTTTTTCAAAAATCGGGATATTACATTCCTCCCCCCTTAAGGGGAGTTTCGTCCTCGAAACTAGATCGTACCTGGTAGATGAGGGAACTCTGGAAACTCGTCGATCATGTCCGCTTCCACTTCCCAAGTGGCTTCCGTCGGTGCATGATTGCTCCATTGCACTAACACTAACGGGATCACTCGCCTCTTTATCATCTTTTCCTTCCTATCCAAAATCTTAATCGGCTTCTCCACGTATGATAGATTATCTTGCAACACTTCCGGATCAATCTCAGATTCCACGTCCACTTTAGATAGACATTTCCGAAGCATAGATACATGAAAAACATTGTGGACTCTAGACATCGATTCTGGTAACCGTAGTCTATAAGCCAACTTCCCAATTCTTTCAATGACGTCAAAAGGTCCTACGTACCTTGGACTTAGCTTTCCTTTCGTCCGAACCTCTTGACACCCTTCATTGGAGACGCTCGAAGGTAAACTCTATCCCCGACCTCAAACTCTAGCGGTCTTCTTCTAACGTCGGCCCAACTCTTTTGACGGTCTTGAGCTGCTTTCAGATTCTTCCTTATCAACTCGATCTTCTCCTTGGCTTGCTGAACCATCTCCGGCCCTGTGATGTGTTTCTCTCCTACTTCATCCCAATAAAGTGGAGTCCTGCACTTCCTACCATACAAGGCCTCAAAAGGTGGCATTCCCAAACTTGCGTGGTAACTGTTATTGTAAGCAAACTCCGCTAAGTTGAGGTAATCTATCCATGAACCTCCGGCATCCAAAACACAAGCTCTAAGCATATCCTCAAGAGTCTGAATCGTTCTCTCGGACTGCCCATCCGTCTGAGGATGAAACGCGGTGCTCAAATCGCCTTCGTTCCAAAAGCTTTCGTAAACCCTTCCGTGTCGACCGATAAATCTACTATCCCCGTCGGATACAATAGATAAGGGCACTCCATGAAGCCTCACTATATTGTCGATATACATAGTAGCGAACTTCTTTATAGGCATGTCCACTTTACATGGCAAGAAATGGGCTGATTTGGTAAGTCTATCCACAATCACCCAAATCATGTCATGACCGCCCTTCGTCTTAGGCAAACCGGTGATGAAATCCATCGTGATATTCTCCCATTTCCATTCCGGTATCTCCAAAGGTTTCAAAGAAACCTCCCGGCCTTTTATGTTCGCTTTCACCCTCGACATGTATCGCATCTCGCCACGAACTCTCGCGATCCCTAACTTCATACCAGGCCACCGCATCTTTCCTTGAGATCTCTATACATCTTAGTGGCTCCGGGATGAACCGCAAAAGCAATCTTGTGAGCCTCATCCATAACCTTCTCTCTTAGACCATCCACATCCGGTACACACAAACGGTCTCCATACCAAAGATAACTACTCTTGTCCAACCGATAACCCACTCGTGGGTTTTTCTCGGGCCACACGCTTCAAATTAACCATCACTTTGGGTCCTTATCTTGTTTAAACCGTATTTCATCTAGCGGATCGACCTCGCCATCAATGGCGCCATAAACCGGTCTTCATCCTTCGCTCAACCACTTCAATCGCATTCTATCCAACCGATCCACAACTTCTTGTAAGGTGGTGATAGCATTAATCGCTCTCCGGCTAAGTGCATCGGCTACGACATTCGCCTTACCCGGGTGGTATTGAATGTCCAAGTCGTAGTCTTTCACAAACTCTAACCATCTTCTTTGTCTCATGTTCGCATTCTCCCCGAGTAAAGAAGAACTTAAGGCTCTTATGATCCGTGAAGATCCTTGTCTTGACACCATACAAATAGTGTCTCCAAAGCTTCAGAGCAAACACCACTGCTGCCAACTCCAAGTCGTGTGTAGGGTAATTCTTCTCATGCACTTTTAGCTGCCTAGATGCATAAGCAATCACCTTTCCTGACTGCATCAAAACACAACCCAAACCTTGACCCGATGCATCTGTATAAACATCATAATTATCAAAAACCTCCGGTAACGCCAACACAGGAGCTGTGGTCAACTTTTCTTTCAAAGTCTGAAAGGCTTCCTCACATTCGTCAGTCCACTCATACTTGACGTTCTTCTGAGTAAGTCTCGTAAGAGGTGTAGCTATCTTCGAGAAATCCTTTACAAACTTCCGGTAATACCCTGCTAGACCCAAGAAACTCCTTATCTCTGTTACTGATGTCGGTCTAGGCCACTTAGAGACAGCTTCTATCTTTGCTGGATCCACTTTAATACCTTCTCCAGAAACTATATGCCCAAGAAAACTGACTTGATCCAACCAAAACTCGCACTTGGAAAACTTGGCATACAGCTTGTTCTCTTTTAAGGTTTGTAGCACTATCCTTAGGTGTTCTTCATGCTCTTCCTCGTCTTTAGAGTATACCAAAATGTCGTCTATGAAGACAATCACAAACTTGTCGAGATAAGGCATGAAAACTCTTTGCATCAAATCCATGAATTTCGATGGAGCATTAGTGAGTCCAAACGGCATGACCAAAAACTCATAATGTCCATACCTCGTACCGAAGGTCCGTCTTAGGTATATCCGACACCTTGATCTTCAACGATGATAACCGGACCTAAGATCAATCTTAGAGAACACCTTCTTACCTTGCAACCGACCGAACGGATCATCAATCCTTGGTAAAGGATACTTATTCTTGACCGTCGGTTTATTTAACTCTCGTAGTCGATGCACAAACGCATACTCCCATCTTTCTTCTTTACAAACAAAACCGGTGCTCCCCACGGTGATGTACTTGGCCGGATGATGTTTTTCTCTAACATCTCCTTAAGCCGAATCTTCAACTCTTTCAACTCAAATTTGGTGCCATCCCGTATGGTGCTTTAGCTGCGGTGAAGCTCCCGCGATCAACTCGATCTCAAACTCTATGGCCCTATCGTGCATGTGTGGCCGGCAAATCTTCCGGGAAAACTTCGGGAAAGTCCTTAGCCACACGAGTCTCTCCTAACTCGGGTTTGAGCTTTTCCTTATCTAGCGCGTACACCACAAAACCTTGGCAACCCCGCCTCAAGGCTTTTAAAGCTTTAACTTCCGAGATGATCGGACGCCGTTTCTTGCTAGGCTTGTATACGGTACCCCGAAAAGTCTTAGCCGATTTTCCCGGAACTTTAAAGATTACTCTCTTGCCTTTGCAATCCAAATAGACATGGTTCTTAGACAACCGGTCCATACCTAGGATAACATCAAAGTCCGAGAAATCCAACACCGTCGGGGCATCGGCACTTGTAAGTCCCAACTCTAATGTCGACCGAGGGTGTGACTTGAGCACACCCGGTGACTCGGCCCAAAGGGGTGGATATACTCAAGGGTCTCTCCAACTCCTTAAGCGGTAGGTTTAACTTCTTAACTATGTTTGAAGAAACAAAAGTTCTGAAGCTCCGGTATCAAACAGAAATTTGAAACTCGCTAGATTATCTATGATTATGGTACCTAAAAGTGAATCAATTTACGTATAAATATGTAATATCATATGCGCGCTATATCATATTAAATATTTATAAGAAACACAAACACCGAAAAGTACCCGTCACCACAAAGTCATCTAACTCCTCCGGCTCCGCATCCGTTGCAAAAACACGAACGGTTCACGCTACACTCGTAGGACGACTACCCCGCCGGTTACTTCGCCCTCCCCGCTGATTGCCCCGTGATAGCTTCTTAGGACACGCCCTCGAGTAGTGTCCCGCTTCCCCGCAAGGGGAAACAATTCAAGCTACCACCATGCAATCTCCCGTGTGTGCCTTGTTACACTTAGCACAAACTCGGTGGCGTCCCACTTGTCGAACTCTTCATTGCTAAACTCCCCGTCTTCTTTACATTCGCCGTGGCGCCCCCTATTACCTCCTTGAAAATTTGAGAATGGCCGCTTGTCCCCAACTACAACCGTCGGCTCCGTTGGCAAACCTTTCCGCCGTCAATGCTCTATCCATGACGCTTGCCATGCTAGTAGGTCTATCTCCTAGCATGCCCTTAGCCACTTCATGTGACAATCCTTCCATGAACTTGTCAATCTTTTTCTCTTCACTCTTCATAATCTCGGGGTAGAATGCGCTTGCTCGTGAAACTTCGCGAGTACCGTGTCACCGTAGTATTTCTTCCCCGTTTCAAACTCGAAACTCGTTGGCCTTTGCATTTTGTGCCGTTCTAGGGAAGTATTCCCGATAGAACAAATCCTTGAATACCGCCCAATCGTGATTCTAGGATTAGCTTGCTCATAAGACTCCATCCAACTCTCTCGCATTACCCGCCAACAAAGATATCGCCAACCGAGCCCATTCGGATTCGGGGCCCTCATGTTTCTACAAGACTTTTCAAACCGACGTAGCCACAAGTCTGCTGCTCGCGGCTCAACATTACCGAAGAACTCGGTACCCTATGCTTCTTCACTTTCTCATACCAATCTATTGGTCTATCATAACCCCCAAACCGCCGATGCGATCGAAACCGCCGCCGTACCGGTGGGGCATTCGATAACTCTGCTTTGCGGGTGGGTGTAGCCAGTGCTACGAAAGAACTCGATCTAGGTGGTGGTGGAGGTCGAATTGTCGGCTGAGGAGTGAAACTCAACGGTGTAGACGGAAACATGGATACCTGTGGATAACTGAAAAACTGACTAGCCGGTGGATTAGAAAGTCCCAACCCGGTCCAAGTGGTGGTCCTTGAGGCTGATGTAGAAATTGGTACGCGGGTGCTAAACCTTGAAGGACCTGCTTGTTCCACTCGACCTCTAACAGAATTACTTGGTCCTTGATTTCCACCATGACTGGGGTTGTTCACTTGAGTGACCGGAGGAACCCGAGTAGCCGGTCCACTCCTCCTCCTTCTTGGAACCACAACCTCGGTAAAATCCGTCTCTCGCGTTACTTGTCCGGGTATTATCTCGCCTCGGCGTTATACGAACTAGCTCCTCCTCTAGTAAGCACCATCCCGTAGCCAAGAGGAAGAGGGGTTACTAAAGCTCTAACCTTATCTTAGAGAAAAATCAAGTCCTACACAAAGAAAGGAAAACCTTTCTCTCTCGATACCAACCGTAACGCCCCGTTCCCGGACACCGAGTCCTTATCCGGAAACAATACTCGGCACATATATTATCAAATAAATTCAATAATATATGTAAGCCTTACGTCATACATCGAGCTAAAACGACACGGAAGATAAAACGACCCGGGAAAAACAAAAGACAAAAGATCGAACGCACGGTTTTCAATGCTTTGTGAAACTAAATCCAATAAAGAAAACTAATCATCCAACATTCAAATCCCAAAAGATCTCAAAAGAACTCAACCGAACTAATCCAAAAGAAAGACAACATTGTTTGAACTTGAATCAACAACATTATTGAAAGAAAGCAAAACTAAAGGAACTAAGTCTTCAAGAGCTCCATCTCACACATCCTCGTCAAAGAACTCATCACCGTAACAACTTTGTTCATCTTCTTTGGGGAAAGGGAAAGACAAACATAAAGTAACGGGGTAAGTACATAAGTACTCGGTAACGCGTAGAAGATCGTACAACTCGGTCTCATAAAGAAATAAAAGCAACACCGTCTTTTATTAATTCATTTCCGTTATTGGCCCTAGCTAACTATCATATTATGTTCATTGCATAACATGAGGTTCCAAAGGTATCTAGCTTAGCTCAAGTTTGTTACGTCATGAATAACAAGGGCACTACGCCTAGTAATAGGATGTACTAGGACAATCGGGTGCAACCTACTTAGAGACTCGCTCTACAGTAGCCCCGGGAATATCGAGTCCCGATAGTGTGATGACCGGCGAGTGCACCAGACGCTTTATCTGGCCAATCGATTGACCGGCGTGGGTACAATCTACTTTGTCTGGTCAGAGAACACATCGCGATATTGTACTATGCCTCACCAAGCATTGCATGATGTTTAAGCTTATTAATCTAGCACATATGTTTAATTAGATGTTTAACTAGCCACCTAAGTGTTTTCAGGTAAGCTCCCTCACACTTCCTACCCTCGTACTTAGACCTCTGAGACACGGACAAACCCAGCAATTACACGGACATCGATAAACCCTAGCTTATCGAAGCACAAGGCAAATCCGAAGCTTCCAAAGTGGTCCCACACTTCATCTTTTAGGGAATCCATGTGGTGCCGGAACTAAACGCACCAGAAGCTAGTTCAGAGCTTTGTCACGTAAGGTTATGCATTAAACACACTATTATAAAGCTTGAAACACATAAAAAGGAAAGAAAAACGATCGTAATAGCCCCTGTCCAGACAAACCTACTGTCCGATACTGGGAAAAATAGCAGTACAGTCACAAAATCTATCTATACAGATTTCATGACACTCGGTCGACCGGAAGGCTTGGTTCGGTCGACCGAGCCTAATTATATATATATATTTTTTTTTTTTTTTTTTTTTTTTTTTTCAACATCGTTACGGTTTTTCTGCGCTCTTGCGTTTTTCTACTCAAATTCAACCCGACATCGACTTAAACGAATTAAACCATGAAAACAATGATGCTAATTGCCCTATCACTTTACGAAACCCTAATCATACGATAAGAAAACCACGTTACCTTAATCAAACGTTAACTGATCTAGGGATTGTTGATATCAAAACGATCCTCGTCTCGCGGTGATCCTTTCTCTCTTGATGAGTCTGATGAAAAGAACAACGGATTAGCCTCGAAAATCGAAAGCCTCTTCTCCCTTTTTTTTTCTCAAAAGCTGCGCCCCTTTTTCCTCTCTTGCGTCCCTCTCTCTTTTTTTTTGTCAAAACAACTAGGTTAAAATTAGGATTAGTTTTCCTTTTATAATCCCAATTACCTAATTATTTAATTATTTTTCTTAAAAAGAAAATCCTTGTTTATCCCTTTTTCTTTTCCTTTTTTTTTTGAAAATCCTTTAATAAAAAAATAACATAATATTCTGATTTTTGCTAAAAGACCGAATTGCCCTTTTTCAAAAATCGGGATATTACACGTATGGCTCCACATGGTCCCCCACGCTCCTCTAAAGGCAAATATCCTACCCCTGAGAAGACTTTTGATGCCACCACGGTTCAGACATTGATCATGGAAATTCAAGGTTTGCGTTCGGAGCTAGCTAGCTCGCATGCACAAGTGGCTAGTTTAAAAGAGGAACTGAAGACTGTACAGTCTAACTTCGCGGAGGTACGTAATGCCACAGTCAACATGGAGGCCAAACTAATTGCCAACACGCAAGAAGTACGCGAGGTCACGACCGCATTATTCCGCCAAAATAATACTCTCTCCAAGCTTCAAAGTGCGGTCCTCCACTATGCATGAACCCCTCTGCTCCTTAAGTAATGTATCTTTCCCATTTTTTTTTAATTTTTTTTATATTTTTTATTTTTCCATTTACTTGCATATCATTTCCTTTATATATTCATTACATCTCGTGCATGCCCTATAGTCATTTCATACGTCATATTTTTATTTTTATTTTTATTTTTATTTTTGTTAACTTTATTTTATTTTAGTTCTCACACACTTTTAACATACATTGGGGACAATGTATGATTTAAATGTGGGGGGGTTTCTCATGCATTGCATATTAGAATTGCATATTTAGGACATATTAAGACCGCATATATAGGACATATTAGGATCTCATAGCACCGAGGATGCCCTTTATGACACTTTACCAACTCTCTCATGTAAATCTTATGTTTGATAATAATAATCAAATGGTAATTGATCAATGCGAACACACATTTTTGTTGATACACACTCACCTTATATCACTTGTTTGTGAACTTTGGAGGTAAATAATTGAGCCCTAACAAAAAGCCACTTAAAAGTGAGGATTTCACTTAACCAAAGAGCGCACTCGCTCATATTTTCATTTGAGTGGTATCCACACAAATCCAATGTCATTCTAGAATTTGCATTGACATACATTTCGAGACCACACCTTTTTCAAATTCGGTAAACTTAAATGATTGAGGCACTAGGATTTAACCCTTTTTAGACCCACTTTTGTTGGCCTACCCGTACTATATACCCCCTAGTGAGCCCCGTCTAGCCTGACCATTTTTTTTTTTATTAGCTCCAGAAATTTTAACCATAAGCCTTTTTCTTACGAGATCCCCTACTTCTTTTTGTCCCACTTGTGTCATTAAGGGTAAAAGTAAATTGCTTCGATGAGTTTGTTTTCTTGGTGGAGTATATCTGTTGGTTGGTCCTTGTGCTGTATATATATATATTATCCAGTGGACCATTATGTATGTTTTGAAAAGAAAAAAAAAATTTAAAAAAAAAAAAAAATTAAAGAAGAAGAAAGGCTGCAATTCAATCAAGAAAAAAAAGGGGGAAGTAAAGCAGCTAAAGAACAAATAAATAAATAAGAGCTTTGATGATTATTATTATTATTATTAGTAGTAGTAGTAGTATGTGAAGCGTAAGTGCCGAGAAGCATGTGGTGATTTATGGCTTTTGGATAGTTGCTTTTATTCCTTGATGATACATGGTATTACCCATATATTTACCCTTTCCCCACCTTGTTTTCTTGTCCCTGGCCCCGTTACGACCCTGTCGAAGACCTCATGATTTGTGCATTGGATTTGAAATATATAGTGGTGGAGTTTTGATTGATATGCAAACCTATAGTAATGCTTGGTTGTGTATTGATTTTTGAGAGAGAGTGAATCGTCCCTATGCATTTTTTGAGAGTTTCACCCGTGAGGACATGTTGGGACCTTCTTATTTTACCACTTTAAGTTTATGATCAAGTGAGTTAAGGTTAGTTGTATGAACACTAGTGTGTGGTGTGTATTGCTTAAATACCCTTTGGTTTGCATTATAAAATATTGGGATGATGAGGCAGTTGGACGGGCGTCATTTTTGGTATTCTTTCGGTGCATTGCATTCATGTAGTTTAAGGTCATGCATTTAGGATTTAGGTTCATGCATTTTTCTTTTGTTATTTTTGGGACGAGAGTGCATTACTTGAGGACAAGCAATTGTCTAAGTGTGGGGGAGTTTGATAAGTCAATAATTGACGATGTTTTGGTGCGTAGTTTATGCCCGTTTTCTCCGGAGATACGCCTTTTTGGGTATGTTTTTGTTGGTTTTCGTGTTCGAGGAGCTTGGAAGAGGAAATTGATGAAATAGTGGATTTATTGGCATGCAAGAGTCGAGTTTTGATGAAGTGAAGAATTCGAGAATTAAAGTTTGACGATTTTCACTTTCTGATGATGTCGGGATCCCAGCTACTGTGAGAACATAAAAAGTCCACCGAGACCCAAGTCAAGACACCACTTACGAGCTGGATTTAATGAATTTATTCTCCTATTTTCATGGTTTTATTTTTAGATGGATTATTTTATTTATTAGGATATTATTTTATTATGGATTATTATTATTAATTATTAGGAATAAATTCCCAAAAAGAAAAAAAAAGAAAAAAAAAAAGAAGAAAAAGCAACGCAGCTTGAGAAAAAAGGGAGGCAGCTTTGAAAAAAGAAAAAAACTGGAGACCTTAGTCGACATTCAACGTGTGCGACCTTGGAGTTTTTATTTTTTTTAGGGTTTATCTCTTCCAACATCTATACTATTCTCAATTTTCTGCAATTCATCAAGGTATTTTGAATTATTTCTTGTGTTTTTATTATGTTAATGAGTAGCTAATTTTCCCTTTTCTAGTTGAAGCATTATTAATCCCTTGATCATGCAATTGTGAGATCAAATTGGTTCCTATCCTCGTTAAATTTGTAGTATTTACTTGTTTTCTGTGCTTAACGAATCAAGATTGAATAATTGAATTAATTACTACTGCAGGGTTGTTATTTTGATTGTTTAATCGAATACCAAAAATCTAATCGAGACGATTGTCAACAAAGATTTGATTTTTAGTGGTAAACAACACATTGCCCGCCGGTTCGTAGCCCGTAGGATTCCCTTGTTGTGGAAAGAAGTAATCTAGGTTAAAGTTAACCCGATGTGCGTTAATAACTAGAATTAGGTTTGTCCAAGAATTAATGCGATTTGTTCTCACCAAACCTCGGCGATTGTTGAGAGGTGTGCTATACGGTTAGAGTGTAAGTAGTGGCGATTGTCCCGCTTATCAAAATTAGGATAAACTCGGTTGCTTGGCGATTGTCGGCGGCTATAACTAATTTATTACGAGTTCAATGAGTAATTTATGCATCAATGATCGGTTGTAAGGATAAAGGGAGAAAATAATTGCTTTAGCCGAATCCTCTTAGATTGATTTTTCCTCTATTATTAGCTTCGTTACGCTTCTAAATTTTCCGCCGTATTTATTTACGCATACTTAGTGATTTTATATTTAATTTTAAAGTTATCCTAAACTATCTGTTTGATTACCCTTCCGAAAAGAAATAATCAACTGTTCCTCGTGGGATCGACTCTGACTTACCCTGTACTAGTTATAGAGTGAGAAGGGATATAATTTTGGTGGTTTAACGACACACCACCGTACGATCATTGTTCACACTACTACAAAGCTCAATGTTTTCAGCGTATTTATGAAGGACGCGTCTACCCTGTTCCAGTCGAGGATGATTGGATTCTTCCCGCTTCAATTAGAAACGAGCGCATTCTGCCGCCTGAGCCTAGACTGAGAGGAGGAGGGGAAACACAAACAACGGGAGCGAGGTGGGGCCGACCTAGGATCCTCAGGATTGCTTCTCAAGGTGAGCCTCCTGGCGGTAGGACCAGCAGGTTGCCTAATGACAGGACAGTCCCAGGTTCCGGTAGGTGTTGCTCGTTGTGTCGGAACCCCGGACACAGAAGGCCTAAATGTCCGTTTCATCCTGTGGTTGTTCCTCATTGATACGGTCATTATGTTTGTTATTTTTCATGTTGTTTTAGTATTATGTAAACTTATTCTCCAATCGTTATTATTCTCCAATCGTAGTTAGGTTCGCTTGTGATGTCAATGACTTGTTGAGATAAAGTTATATTCGGTTGGATGGCAGTTTCATGAAGGGATAAGGCTGTTGTGCCAACATGCCCTCGGGAATTTCGATTACAGTCCAACTCGGATGTAAAATCCTCGATGCCTCTATCATTTTCTACGTGAAGTTGCTCATTTAAATCAAATTCGTTCTCATCTTCCGTATCATTATCGTGCATAACCGGTTCAGCGTTAACGTATAGTTTCACAGGTTCTTTTCTCAAAATATCATCAATGTAGCATAGCCATGTATCATCGTCCAAAACATCCATCGGTTGGTCATAATCTACGTACATTACTTTCATGATCAATGTATTGTTTGAGACATCAATTCCTACTTTCTCACACACTTTCACCTTCACTTCATCCAATGTCGTATCCATTTTCACACGAACCAAATACAATTTTCCTTTTTTATAAGACCATTTGTCGCTCTCTTCATCATATTTCCACTCTCCACCAAATAAAAACTTAACGGACACCGTGTTGTTATCTACGAAACAATCATTTCAACACATGGTTAGATGGGGGTAATATAAGAGAAGATTGTTTTCACCAGCGTCATAGAATATTTGATGATGACGAGGGAGATCAGATGCTGGACAGAGCCAACAGAATAGAGCTTATACTTTCGATCTAACGGATGCCTCACTTCCGGCAGAGGCTTTACCAAGCTGCTGAGAATGGAAAAGATGCTCTATTGAGCAGACCTAATAAAATTTTCTACGAGCTACCTACAAGGAGCCCCAATACAAAGCCTCGGGATTAGGAATGACACAGCGGATCAGAAGGATTCGAAAACACCCTAGGGATGCATGCATTTCTAAGAACCTCATCAGGTCGAAGCGTACCATAGAATATGTCGAGATGTCATATTTTTGGAAATTTCAAACAACATTTACTTGTCATTTGTTTCTCGTTTTTGAAATCAAATTTTATTCTTTATAAAATTTGGGCATTTTCATACATGATACATGAATTTCATTTAATTCTAAAAATTCCTACAATATCCAATAATAAAATAAATTATAATATGAGTATGTCTAAAATAAAACATGTACAAAATCATTTATACAATATCAGTTCTAAAAATAACACTGTCACTGTCATATCATACATGCATTTCATTTCATTCTAAAAAATTCCTACATTATCAAATAATCATTAATTTTACAATATACAAATAATTTTATTCAAACATCAATAACAATGTATTGGAATATACAAATAATTGCCAATCGAAATTTCCCAAAATACATTAATTCGAAAAATTCAATATCTTATACTCAAAATCTCTACAATATCAAAAAATTTACAATTTCATTTCAACAACATTTGTAAAAATATTCACAATATCGAAAAGATTACAATATCACAATTTCGAAAATATCTTGAATAATCAAATCACAATTTCCACTATATCAAATCATAATTTCTACTACATCAAAATTTCACAATATCACAATTTCTACAACATCACAATTTTATAATATCACAATTTCAAATACATTTCAATATCACAATTTTAAATAAACATAAATTCATGAAATTTGGGGGAAAATTTATCGAAATTAAATATAATAAACTGTAAAATGCTTACTAGAGGGTACTCTTCTAGATGAGTTACGGCCATTGTTGTATGATATGAAGCTTGGTTCAATACAATCAGTTCCAATCACCTTCCCCGTTCCTTAATCCATTCCACGTGAAATGCAATCCTTCCCCGTGAGATTCTTCAACAATTGTGGTGCGGTGAATAATTCTCCCTGGTGCGTTCTATTTATTTTTACTGAGGAAACGAATGACGAACTGAGGAAGGAGAAGACTCTGTTTGTAATTTTCAGATTCCACGGGCTCGTGCAAAATTCCACGCTGCGCTTCACTTTTCCACGCTGCGTTTCCTCATTTTCCACGTGTCCCCGTGTAAATTCAACTTTTGGCTCCACTTACTTTTCCACGAGGATTATTTAAATTCCCACGCCATCTGGTGGAATTTGCCACGGCCCCGTGGTAAAAGACACGGGGGACCAAAAAAAAAAATGTCGTCGTCCGTATGCACGACGTACGAAATAAGGGTTCTTCTGATTAGCTATACGATTCTATAATTTCTCAGATTTTGTTCTTCAAGTAAACATTTTTTTTTATATACATTTAAAGTTCAATATTTAAATCATTTATGTTCTTATTATATATATTGAATTATCTCATTTCAGTTTTAACATATTAATTGAACCCTACTCAAGTTATAGATAGTGCCACTCATAGTCCAGAATATAATCCAGATTAAACTCCAAACTTAAATTAATTAAAATTTAAGAAGTATAGAAACTGCACAATGAGTTTGTATCGATCATGTACTTTTGCTTACTACAATGCTTAAAAGGCAAGCTACTTCAAGTGAAAGCCTCATCAAGTGTTTTTATTTTATTTTAACTTTTTTGAGTACTCGAGTGGCATGACATCTATTTTATAAGGGGTTTCATACTGACACACCATACTGTGATATTTATTGTATTATAATGGTTGTAATTGTAATGCCTTAGAAATAATATTTGTGGTGTTAAAGTGGTTGTAATTTTAACGCCTTGAACCTCAGGCTATCAACGTTTCTTGAGCCACAATGGATTCAATAACTATTTATGTCTATTGTCGTCGTTTCATCTAATTAAAATGGCTAAACCAATTGTGATATTACATTATCATCCTCTTAAGGAACGAGCGGCCTCTTTAGGGCCCCACCAAAGGATCCTCGAGGTGGGTATTCACCATCTCTCACGATGTGACACTTAAATTCACTTTGATAGTCGGTTCTGATACACATGTAACACCCCAGAACTCAGGTCTAGCAACGTTACTTGATCAATAATAGCTTAAGTAACTGCTTAAGTTCACCCTCGTCATTTGGCCTAAAACGATTAACTCAAGTTACCAATTCTGTTATGTCACAACTTCATATTTGTATATTATAGCAATAGTAAACATTATTCTAAATGAAATAGGGTTGATAAAATAAAGTGCTCCACCACCATGTGGATATTATGAGAAGTGATAGCAAATGGGGAAAAGTGGGGCGGGTGGAAAAGACAATAGTGACAACCCTACATTAAGGACACAATAAGCATGAGAATCTTGACAAAATTTGATACACCATCAAATTTATCTTCTTTTTTGATTGGAAAAATTCAAATCGCATTTAGATTTTGTATGTTCATTCCCACCATGAGTTTGGTTATATATATATATATATAATTCTCTAACACGTTCAATTTCTTTCTTCACGTGCTTTTTTCTTTTTTGCTTCCATCCTGATTTGCAAGAAGATAAAGGGCCAAGCTCCGGAAGCAAGACTCAGAGGTAAAAAAAAATTGGGGTGTTGTGGTGTAGTCTTGTTTCGAGCTGGGGTATGTAGTTCAATAATCCATACCGACATCTCTAAGGAAAGAAAATATGAAGAAATAGCATTTGCAAATTGAACCATCGATCGAGTAATAATTATCGATTTACATTCTTCACGAAACTGTATGGTAGGATAATGAAAACCCTTTGAGTTGGGGCTTAACCTTTAATTATGAAGATAAGGGCCAATATATAAAGAAGGTAAACGGTTTTGTCTAAGGAGTAATCGTACATCCCTTACGAATGTTCATTACACACAGTAATCACATTTAAATCATATAATTAATATCAATCAACATGTCTCATATTTTGATAAACGAAACGGTTGAAAAATGTGTTTTACAAATGTATAGTGCAAGTATCATTTGCCCTAGTCTAACCCAAAAGCAGACAGAGAAACATATAGTTAAAAAACAATAATGAAAAAGACTATCATAACTTTTCAGTAAGGTTGGTTGAATTTGGTATAATTTTATAGTTCAATTTAATTTTAACTTATACTTATGCTTAATTTTAAGATCACACTTTATGAAGTTGGTGCCGGCCAATGCACTATTATTATTATTATTATTATTATTATTATTATTATTATTATTATTATCTAACGTATAATCCGTCAAAAATCTAATACCTTATTAACCAATAAGGCATTAACCCAATGGTAATCCCTGAGATTATTAACCTAGAGGTTTCAGATTCGAGTCCCAATGAGAATAAAAGTGTGCGTGTGTGTCAAAAAAAATTATCTAACTTATTATATACATATATAAGATATTATATTTAATTATAACATGCATGTATTAGATTTAGTTCAGCAGCAACATACATATATCATATGATTTAACAATGTGAAAATAATTTTATTAGTATTTTGAAATCCACAAAGTGTCAGATTTGTTCATTCCTGATTCCAGAATTTGGGATGTGCAACGGATTACAGAGGAGGCAAATGGGGGATGACCACTACTTGGCATGCGGGGGAGGGTCTGGAAACTTTACGCAATGTGCTTTTCGAGTATTAGGTGGCAGATATGATTTGGCAAGTATCGGCATTTTATGGGATCTTGGGGCGTCATCGTTCTATCTCCTTTGCGGATTTCTTTATGAGACTACTAGAGGATCAGGGTGTTCAGGGCACTGCGAGATTTGTGTGGCTCATGTAGGGGATATGGAAGGCGCGTTGCTCTGCGGTGTTTGATGACCAGACTGTTTATGTCTCCGCGGTGTGTACGCACTCTCTGGCAGCATCGGCGGAGTATGCAGAGGCTATGAAGGTGTATCGGACGCAAGCCTCTATTCCACGCTTTGTGGATAAGTGGGTGCGGCCATCAGAGGGAGTAATAAAGAGCAATGTTGATGCATCAGTTAATGAGACAGGAGCAGGGGTTGGAGTAATTTTCCGAGATTCTCATGGGGCAGTTCTTCATTCTTTTGCTTATCACTTCGATCCAAGAGACTCGGTGGAATATATAGAGCTAAATGCAATTTTCTTGGCTTTGGAGGAAGCGCGTCATTTGGGTTGGCGTGTATCTCGAGGCTCCGCAGACCTGTCGAAGATCTTACAGCCCATGGTTGTCTAATACAAGACTGTTTGACCCTATTATCTAGTTTCACATTTATTTTTTTTACTTTTATTCGGCGTATGAGGAATATCCCTGCGCACATTTTAGCTCGACGTGCTTTGGTAGTTACGACTCGGACATCTTGTGCACCTAACCCCCAGATGGCGTTTTGGCCGCTTGCTTAACGAATGTTTCTTAATAAAAGTTCTTTTACCATAAAAAAATGTATTTTGAAATCCATTTCCCTTTTTATAATTTATCTGTAGTAGTATAAAAATGCAAGGAAAAAAAATTTACCGTACAAAAAGAAAGATATGATAACAATGTTGGATTTAATTATTGTGGTCATTATTTGTGTCATAACTTTTACAAGAATCATAAATAACAAACAATTATATGATCGTTCATGCCTAACTAAATCAAAATCCATTATAACATTTTTTTTTCCTCCCAATATATATATATATATATATATATATATATATATATATATATATATATATATATATATATATATATATATATATATATATATATCAGATTAATTTGACAATAATATGATATATTTACTTATTGTTTTTTTATTTATTAAAAAGAAATAACTTTTTCCATCAAAATAAATAAATAAAACAACTAACTTTATTAACTCAATTCCGCGATAGAGACCAAGATTACATCATAAGGGGAAGACACACCCCATGAAGTGATGTCAATAAAGAATAAACCATGTCTAGCTAACAAATACACCGACACAAAGGACGACGCTATGGATAAGCAATCATTCACCAACATTCCAATACCGAAAAAGTCTTCCAAGGCACCTGAGAGTGTCTGAATGCGAGATAAAAAGTCACTCTCCACCACATGTGACGAAAGCCCAAAACTTTGAGCCTTCTGCCGTGCCAAAAGAATAACCCTTATCTCCAAGATGTCCGGCCTTATCCCAGGGTCAACGAGAAAAATGCTACTATCGAAAACACTGTCCCGAAAGATCAGACCAACGACAGAAATACTTTTTTGTATATAAAAATGAAAGGGAGTGGGAAAGTTGCAGTAATTCTTTGGAAAAGCCCGGTTCTCTTTGTCTTCGAGCTTTCATTCCTCAATCCACTGATTTGTTCCTTCATATACCTCCCCACCAATAGATAGAGACAAATGGGAATAACCGAACCACGTCTACAAAGTGCCAGTACCATGCAGCCGCTTCAAAGCCAACGTGATGCTCTCCATCTTCAGCCACAGCCGCATCCGTATTACACTTCAATCGACTAGCATGTGGCAAGCTCCAAGTAACTTGGTGTACCGGAACTGCAGTATTAGCAGAAGCGGTACTAATTACCTACCCAAATTCTAGCGCATTCGCCACAGAGGTAGCAACAATCCTTGAGACATAGATCAGGGCATCATCATACACCATTGGCGGATACATATTTTTTTTTCAGTGGGGTCACCGACCGCCAAACTACATTTTTATCTAAAATTTTGTTTTAGTGGGGTTATAGGAGCCTAAAACTGCATTTTTTTATAACAAACTGATATTTTTTAACAACGAAACTACATCGTTTTAATACAAAAAAAAACCCCCGAATCTCAGTGGGGTCATGTGACCCCTCCCGGGGACACATAGATCCGCCACGACATACACCCCACTACACCTAGCCTTCTATAAATTCCACAACAACAATCTCAGTCGCAATACATTACTCCAGAATCGCCTTACAGAACTCCCGGAATCCCGATGCAGGTCGAGGTAGCCGGCCTCGAAAACGGTGAAGTTTCCCAGATTGTCCAAGCATACTCACCCTCAAATAACCACTCATAATTTACAAATAATCTCGACAAATATAAAAGTTTTACTAGAGTACCACTCAATAAAAAGTTTAAAAAACAAAGTAAAACTTACGTTATAGGGGAACATTGTAATCTATAACATTGACATTTCCCACTACCTTTTTAATATGAAAAGAGAAGTCCCTTTGATTGTTCTGCTTTTTCTGTAAGATGTGCTAGCTGTTTTGGTTACAAAAAATTGCATAAGTGAAGAACACAACAATCATCACTTTGAAAAAGAAAAGATTCATCAGTTGACATTTCAAATCATAATTATAGGGAAAATAAAGTTTATATATGCTGAGTTTTCATGTCTAAGATTGTAGAGATTAGAGAAATCATGAATTTATCTTAGTTTGGAAACATCTTGATCGATTATTCTTTTTAAGTGATGATACTGTTGTAACTAGATTTAAACTTGAAGAGTCGTCCGAGAGGCGACTTTAGGAAATTTCAGAATATGAGTCAGAAATTTGTCAGACCATTGTCTTTTAACTCTTAAACTTGAACAGTTGGACTTGTACATTCGGTGTTTGACTCATTATGTGTCAATACATAATAGAGTAATTGGTCAATGCATACATAATGGGTCGATTTTACACACATATATAAATAATTTGAATTTTAAAGTATGTGTTTTTGTCCTAAAATAAGTGTCATCGTAGGTAGTCAAGAAGCTTTTGCATATATTCTACCAAAATACCATTATTTACTACACTACAATTCATATTAAAGAGAAAAAAAAGATGTTAAGATGAAGAGAAAAAATATGTTAAAAGGATATAGAAAAATAAATATAACTTTGAATAAGGGTACTTAAGTCATTTTCATAGTTTTTTCTAAAATGTTGCAAATTGCAAGAATGACATTTGTTTACGGACACGATAGATTGTAAGAATGACATTTATCTTGGGACATATATAGTGTGTATTAACACATATACAACAGCACATTAAATATCTACTAAAGGAAAGCAGCTAATAATGGCAAGTTCCCAAAAACAAGCAAGCAGCAAGTCGGATCAAGTCAAGCATTTATTCAAACATTTGAAAGGCAAGATAATATTAACAATAAAATTCAAGTGCAATTCAAGATAAAGATTGCCACAAGAGTTTGAGCAAAATCAAATATTTATGAAGGAGAGATAAGGCGGCAGGAGCAACTTCACAGCTATTATTTGACCACATACAGAGCAGTGGATGGCATGAAGTGACTAGGACTCTTAGGATTATCTGTTAACTTATGTAGTGATAATTTTGTTCAATGTGTTTATCTCAGTTTAAATATTTATCTGCAATTCATAGTATTATCTATAACAAATCCTATGGCAATAAATTGTAAGCTGTCGTGCAACAATTCATTGAGAAAAATAATACAGAAAAACTCAGTTCATACCTTTATATTTTTGTTTTTCTACAAGGTATCAGAGCGAATTCTTGCTTGATCACCAACCATACTATAGAATATCATGTCAGCTTTATCACTCAACGTTTCAAACTTCATATCCCTGAAACTTACATCCAAAAATTACCCTCTATGGCGTGAGCAAGCCCTTGCTCTAGCAGAAAGCCAGGATCTGATAGGCCATCTAACCAATGAAACACCTGCACCAGCAAAATACCGCCCATCAAGTTCAGCAACACCAACAGGAACACCAAGCAGTGATACTGCATCACAAACCACTGATAGCAGTCATTCTACTGTACAAACCCTCAGTTCTGAATTTATAAAATGGAAGAGATCTGAAGGTTGCTTCGTGGATGGCTTATCGGATCACTATCAGAAGAGTCTCTTGGATTGGTTATTGGTCTGGATTCTGCTCATGCTGTATGGGAGGCCCTCAAGAGTGCATATGCACAAAACTCACAGGAAAGAGAGTTCAACCACAGACAACAAGTTACTTATTTAAGAAAAAAGGATGTCAGATCCATCAATGAACACATCCAATACTTTAAAGGCCTATGCGACAGTTTGACTGCCATAGGAAAACCTATCCATGAAGATGAAAAAGTCTATTTTCTACTCACCAGCCTTGGCCCTCATTATGAAACATTTACTACCACCATGCTCAAACCTCCAAGGCCTACTTACACAGAATTGGTATCACAGTTGCAAAGCCTGGATCAAAGGAGATCTTGGTTCTCAGTTAAGGGTCCAGACACACAACCATTATCCCATATGGCTTTCTATGGTCAAAAATCACCCGAGCAGGCCCAGAACACTTCCAAATTCACCTCCACAGGAAGAGGATTCCAAGCTCAGCAATCCAAAGGCAGATCTGATGGAATTTCCACTCAAGATAAGGTGTTTAAAAGGATGACTAGAGCTGAAAGGGAGCAATACAAGAATGAGACTTGTCAGTATTGTGGGGTAACATGACATATTGCACAGATCTGCTGGTGGAAAAATCAAAATCAGGACAACAGCATACCAAAAGCACTCTCAGTCCTTACTTTGGACAATACCATAGCAGACACTGAGTGGATCATGGACACAGGTGCTTCCAACCATATGACATGTAATGCATCTATTTTACATAATATATCAGAATATCATGGTTCATATTTAGTGCAAGTAGGAAATGGAGCAAATTTACACATCACATGCATAGGTGAAATTCAATATATAACAATGCCTCTAACCCTATAATAATTAAAGATGTTCTATTAGTCCCTGCCCTAAAAAAGAATACAATTAACCAAACAATACTCTGCAAACTGTTTGTTCACTAACAATGATTGTGCTCTTAAGGAAAAGACAACAGGTCAGGTATTGGTGAATGGGCATCTTAAAGGGGACCTTTACACCATCCCTAGCAACTTGGTGGCCAACTTTTCACACATATTCAGATCATGCACTATTGAGCTATGGCACCAAAGATTAGGGCATATCCAATTTCCTACAATTCAGTTCTTGAAGAATAAAGACCTCATTGAGGTTTTAGGGAAAAATAAACAGGAGCATTTATGTGAAAGTTGCCAACTTGGCAAACTTAGCAAGCTCCCATTTAATCATTCGGAACATGTTAGTTCCAGTAGTTTTGAATTATTACATTGTGACTTATGGGGCCCTGCCGCCGTTCAATCTTTCAGTGGTTTTAAATATTATGCCTGTTTACTTGATGATTATACAATGTACATGTGGTTCATTCCCCTAAAACACAAATCAGATTTCTATGATGTGTATGTTTCTTTTGAAAAATATGTTCACACACAGTTTGGGAAACAGATTAAACAGTTTCATTCAGATGGGGGGGGGGGTGAGTTTATAAATCACAAACTGGCTACACACTTCACTCACCAAGGCATAATTCACTTAATCTCCTGTCCTCACACCCCACAACAAACATGATGTTGAAAGAAGACATATGAGCATCAGAGAACTAGGGTTAACAATGATGTTTTATAGTAGAACACCCCTACATCTATGGGTTGAGTCCTTTTCTACAGCTGTCCATATTCTTAACAGAGTACCATCCTCCCTCATACAGTTTCAATGCCCTTACTATGTCATTTTCAACAAACATCCGGATTATAGCAGTTTTAGAGTGTTTGGCTCTAGATGTTACCCCTACACTTAGGACACAAAGAAGCACAAGTTTGAACCAAAGACACTCCCCTGTGTTTTTGTAGGATACAACAACCAATACAAAGGCTACAAATGTTATCATCCCCCCACTAAGAAGTTCTATATCTCTAGGCATGTCTCCTTTGATGAAACCCTTCTTCCTTTCCTATCTGCATCTGCCATTAATAAACCTTATGTTCTTAACATATTTGATTCTTGGATACCTTCAACTAAGTCAAGCACTCCTACACCAGAACCTCCCCTGGAATCATCAGACCAATCCACAATAGATTCTGGACCTCTATCCATACCAATCACCTCAAATCCAGCAGATACCCCTGAAGTACCATCTCCAGAACCTATGGCACATACATAACCTCCTTCTCCATCTCAGTCTAATCCAACTCCTAATTCACCTATCTTAGATCAACCTCCACATAAACAAGAGCCATTACCTACATCTCCCACATACAGTGAAACTAATCCTACACCAGCCTCTCCAGACCAACCTCAACCATCCATACATCATCCTATGACAACAAGGGCACATCATGGAATTTTCAAACCAAATCCCCAGTATGCCCTTACAGTCTCTTATGCCTCCATCCCAATAGAACCAAAACCAGTCAAGTCTATCCTAAAACATGAGGGATGGATAGCAGCTATGATGGAGGAATTGGATGCCTTGCACCATAATAATACTTGGCACCTAGTACCTAGGTCACCTCATATGCATGTCATAGGATGTAAATGGGGTTTTAAGGCTAAACTAAAACCAAAAGGCACTCTAGAAAGGTTAAAGGCCAGATTAGTGGCCAAAGGATGCAGTCAAGTAGACGGTCTTGATTATGCTGAGACCTTTTCCCCTGTGATAAGGCCTAGTACCATCAGCATAGTTCTCACTATTGCACTCTCCCACAATTGGTCAATAAGACAACTAGATGTCAAAAATGCCTTTCTGCATGGGCACATCACAGAAGACATTTACATGGAACAACCCCCCAAGTATGGTTAATCCTCAATTTCCATCTCATGTGTGCAAATTGGACAAGGCACTGTATGGATTAAAACAAGCTCCTAGGGTTTGGTTTTGATAAGTTCAGTACCTTTCTCCTACATTATGGCTTCACATGCAGCCTATCTGACCCATCTCTTTTTTATTATCACTCTAATCAAGGCACTCTAGTGCTTCTACTTTATGTGGTGATATACTTCTTACAGGTTCCAGTGAAGGCTTATTGCAGTCTTTACTTACACTACTACACAGAGAGTTTTCTATGAAAGACCTTGGACTCATCCATCATTTCCTGGGAGTTCAGATTCAGCACACATATATAGGTCTACACCTCAATCAGGCTCATTATGCTACCACTATTCTGGACAAGGTTGGCATGACTGATTGCAAGCCCATGAACACACCTATGGACACTAAACTCAAGGATCTTGAAGATTCTCCTCCAATCTCAGATGTAAAATTATACAAAAGCCTGGTAGGGTCTTTGCAATATCTAACATTTGTTAGGTGTAGTGCCCGAAAGACAATTATGTAATTGTTTTAGGACAGAATTAATGATTCATCTTAATATGCATGTATGTTTATAATTAAGACACTACTGAAAACCCTGAGTACCTCGTTTATGTAATCACATAACTCAGTGTATGGCTATACACAAGAGGATTAAGTTAGTGAGATGTACTTAAAATTAACTTAGTCCGTAGCGTTTATTAATCTGAGTACGAGTCTCAAGATTAATTTGCTAATAATGCGCCAGTACACTTTACGGCGTGACGGTCTTATCCGGACTGTCGGTAATAGGGTACCTAGTGGGGCATTTATATATGATGATAATCATATAGGGCTGGACCGATTTGATTTGAGTTCTCGATATAATTCCGTGATCGAGAAGTCTTATCGAATCACAAGATGATCATATATGGATTAATCTTAATCCTGAGGTGATCACAGACAACTGCTTAGACTAGGGTAGAGTTTGATGTGTTAGTAAGGATCACTTCGCAGTATGTGGTCCAACACTTCTCGTTGGTTCTATTCTGGAATGAGTGAGTAGTCTGTGCTATCACATATATGTGATCCATTCCTTCCCTCGGGAAGTAGACATACAGTTCCCTTATTTGTTAATCCTAGAAACTGATTGATCCCTGGAGTTCATACTATATTTGTTATGAACTAATTGATCACTAGGGGTTAATGGTAAATAATGATAAGAGGTTTCGAGAAGGGTCTACGGAGATATCCCGAATCGAAACGAACAGTCTATGGAGGATTTATCCGTATGTAATGATTATATCAGTGGACACCTTATCAACTCATGGTTGAGTGTAAGTTATCTATATTCGGCAGAGTTCAGTTTCGGGTTTATGGTGGTGTAATCTCGGAATTAATAGATTGAATATTATTGTTCGGTCCGACGGATAATATTATTTAATTTATTGTAGCTACTGAATATGAGTCCATGGTCCCCGACGTGGCTCCTAACATAGCATATGTTTTCTCGTCGTTTCACCTCAATTATAATTAAATAGTTGGATTGGACTATTTAATTGATATGTGGATTAATTGTTTAGTTGGACTAGATGATTAAATACACGGAAACTAATTTTTTTTCGTGGACTCGGCCCAAGGTGTAGGAAAATGCGTGTGGCCTTATAATACTAGGGTTGGCCGCATTTTTGGTTGTTATTTAATTATTAAGAAATTAGTTTTCTTGGATAATTATTTAACATGTGATTTATCTTTTATTTGTTAATTGATAATTCATGAAATATTAGATAATAATATTATTTATCCTAATTTGTTTGGGATAAAAATTATTTTATTTATCTTTTATTTGGAATAAGGATTAATCTAATAATTATTAAATCCTTGGAGGACAAGGATTACTCTCCTATATAAAGAGAGTTCTCTCAAGCCTTATGACACACATACTTTCGAAATATTGGGAGTAAATTAGCTTAGAATTTTTGGCTATTTACTAAGGGATCGAGTTGGGATAATCTTCGGGATTATTCTGGTAGCATATCGAGGAGGTCCGGCGGCTTGAAACACCATCCACCTGGTGGTGCTTGGAGATACACGTTGGAAGACTTTGGCTTCTCAACTAGGCTCTCAACTAGCTCGGATTGGATTACCCTTTTGTTCTTGGAGTTTTGCACCATAAAAAGGTTGGTAATCTAACCCCCATCGTAGGATTAGGTCTATTATTTTATGTGCTTTGATTGTCTAGATCTAGATCTGGTACTTTCCGTTGCGTAATCGGGTGGATCCATGGTCCATCCGGCGATATTACATCCTACAACCTTCACCAGGCCAGACATCTCATTTGCAGTCAACTACTTGTCCCAATTCATGCAGGCTTCAACACAAGCAAATTTACAAAGGGCACACAGATTACTTAGATATGTCAAGGGAAATCTCACCTTAGGTATATCATTGAAGGCTTCTCCTAATCTCAGACTCTATGCATTCTCAGATGCAGATTGGGCTGGTTGCCAACTCACTCGAAGATCTGTTACTGGCTACTGCACCTTTTTGGGCCCCAACCTCATCTTCTGGTGTGCCAAGAAACAACCTACAATCTCCAGATCCAGCACATAATCTGAATACAGAGCCATGGCACACACAGCAGCCGAGCTCACCTGGCTCACCTACATTCTACAAGAACTCCATATCTCCATACCTTATATTCCAGTACTGTTTTGTGACAACCTCAGTGCACTCTACATGACAGTAAACCTAGTTTTTTCATGCCAGAAGCAAACACATAGAACTAGATTATCACTATGTCAGGGAACAGGTAGCCCGAAGACTGCTGGTCACTAAACTTATCCCTGCTCCAACTCAACTCGCAGATATATTTACAAAGTCTCTGCCTAAGTCCATCTACACCAAACTCAGACCCAAACTTGGCTTGGTCCCTAGCCTCGTTTGAGGGGGGGGGGGGGGTATTAACACATATACAACAGCACATCAAATATCTACAAAAGGAAAGCAGCTAATAATGGCAAGTTCCCAAAAACAAGCAAGTCGGATCAAGTTAGACTCAGTCAAGCATTTATTCAAACATTTGAAAGGCAAGATAACCTTAACAATAAAATTCAAGTGCAATTCAAAATAAAGATTGCCACAAGAGTTTGAGCAAAATCAAATATTTATGAAGGAGAGATAAGGCGGCAGGAGCAACTTCACAGCTATTATTTGACCACATACAGAACAGTGGATGGTTGAAGTGACTATGACTCTTAGGATTATCTGTTAACTTATGTAGTGATAATTTAGTTCAAAGTGTTTATCTCAGTTTAAATATTTATCTGTAATTCAAAGTATTATCTGGAACCTATGATGCACCGACACTTCAATATGGGCGCCGTGCGCCGTGTCCGACACAAGACACGACACGACACGCTCCGACACGCTCCGACACCGTGTCCGACACGTGTCGGCTGATTAAATTAATATTATTTAAAATTTTAATATCCGACACACCTCCGACACGTTGTCGACACACCTCCGACACGTTGTCGACACACCTCCGACACGGCGCCGACACCTCCCGACACCTCTCGAACACAATTTTTTCAATGTTTTTTTGATTAAACCCGAAAATATACAATTTCTATTTTGATTACTCGTATTATGTTTATATGTTTTTTTGTTATAGAAAATCGTTTTTACACTTAATTTGTAATATTTTGAAAGTCAAATCATAATTTTCTTTTTACTTTTGACACCGTATAGATAACAAATATCTATTTTAGATATTGATAGAGTTTAAGTATTACATATCTTATATAGATGTATATATGTGTGTATATACATATATATGTGTGTGTGTATATATATATATTATATGTAACGTGTCGGGGCCGTGTCGTGTCCTTAAATTTTAGAATTAGCCGTGTCGCCGTGTCCGTGTCGTGTCGTGCGGCGTGTCCGTGTCCGTGTCCGTGCAACATAGTCTGGAACAAATCCTATGGCTATAAATTGTAAGCTGTCGTGCAGCAATTCATTGAGAAAAATAATACAGAAAAACTCAGTTCATACCTTTATATTTCTGTTTTTCTACAGTGTGCCTATGTATGTATGTATGTATCTACATATATATATATATATATATATATATATATATATATATATATATATATATATATATATATATATATATGTGTGTGTGTGTGTGTGTGTGAAATTTACACTTGTTGAAGACGCCATACTCAATCTACCACAATGATGTTCGACCTTCAAAAGTACGAAAATATTGTCAACATTAGACTTGTGCAAATTTGAACCTAAGCCTGAGCCATTGCATGGTGTCACAGTAAATCAATCGTGATGCCTTTAACATGCATCATTTAAGAAAATGAATATTCTTTTAGCGGTCATTTGCACCGAAATAGAAGGTAGTGTCGTCCGTGTCGCAACATGACGTGACAAAATGATCACTATTATTATTTTTAGTTTTATCTTTTAATAACATGTGATCTCATTGTCATATCACCTACCACGTTATGTTTCAGTATTTGTAGTGTTACTCGGATTGTGATAATATAATAATTTTAACAAATAGTGGGGTACAAAAGCATATGTTTAAATGAATTAACATATATATGAAGATGTAGCTTGTCAAATCCCATAATGACGAATTACCTAGATGCCATATAATTATTCACTTTACTAGGCATTTTTTTATGGATGCATTTGTTTCAAAGGCAATTAAAACATAGGCATTATAAAAAATACGGCTATAGAATTTTGTACTCCACAATGCACTTTATCCATTACAAAAATTCCCCAATTATGGAATTTTGTACTATTTGCAATGGTAGGGCATAAGCCCATGGCATGCCAAACATTAAATCATGTCATATATATCATGCCATTTCTTTTTTGTATCAAAGCATGAAGGAGGAGGGGCTAAGGTGTGATAGTTTATATATGGCTATAAAAATTCCACTATGTCTTCATATAAGTATAATAAATATACTTAGACTCCTGCTTTTGCGGGACACGGTTCAGTCATAAAAAAAAAACACATATGTTGTAGTGAGAGTGTTGCCATTAAGCTGAGGTATGGGGGTCGATATCATGCATCGACTTCTTTAAACAAAAAAAATATTTACATAAAACTTTTGCAAACAGAAGACATAATTCTCGATTTACATCTTCAGAAAACTCAAGGGCGGGACAGTGGAGGCCCTTTAGGTTTGGGCACAATTATTTTTAATTAGACTCCATCTGCAAGATGACACACACACACATATCTATCTATCTTTCTATCTATCTAGTGGATTTACTTGTGTTAATCATTTCAAAGCAAAAAAGTACGATGAGCGTAAGTAGTTAGTAGTTCTATTATTGCTCAAATATCAACTAAGCATGAGTTATGAAACTTTACACATGATATCATAGTCGACTACTAGATGAAATTAAGTATCATGCTATTAGAGATGGTGACCCAAGTTATTAGGCGTCACATGTGGTATCGGAATCGACTACCAGAATTATTGACTCAAGTAGTGAGTGGATCAGATAACTCTCAAATAACGCTGCCAGGCTTGAGTTCTCAGGAAGTACTATGTATACAGTGGCATACTCAAAATCTTAGATAAGAGAAACAATAACATGATAAATGAATATTTTTAAAGAGGACAATTAATAAAACGCATAATGAAATAAAAGCGTTTTTTTGAATTAAGATGATAGTTGTCGCTATACCAAAATTTTTTTCCCTAGTAAGATTGAATATTGACAACCTTTCAATTGGATAGGGCCATAACAAAACAATAGTTTGTTGGATAAGCTATAGAAAAGACAAGATTTATATATATAATATATGCAACTTGTAATGAAAATGTAGTCTATCAATCACTCTATATGTTATCATCTTCCAATAGTTTCATATAGGGGGAACATTAATGTACTGAAGATGACTAATACAATTTGTCTGATGCATATGCATAGAATCTAAGGTGTGCTTTTTGATATATATCAATTTTTGTGTATATATATGATTGGAGTTGATATAACATTTTGGACCATTTTTACATGTTGTATTAAGTAGGTGTTGTAGGACAACTTGTCCTCTTTTTTTTTACCTTTAGCAGCTTTAATAGCATTGGGACAACTAGAAATACATGCTATAACACACTTGCATGTGTCATGGTGGTAAAAAAAACACGGTGCTGAAGTGACAATCTTGTTTTTAAAACCTGTAAATCTGTAATGCGGGAGTTCAATCCCTAGTCCGTTGAGACATAACTTTCGATTTAAATACTCCACAAAACTTTTGGAAACGGAGCACACTGAAAAAGAGAGATAGATTATCAAAACAAAATATCGAGACATAATGAATTTTGTAACTTGAGTTAACAATTTTTGGTCAAACAAGAATGATTAATTAACCTAAGTAGATACTGCATTCATTATAAATCAAGTTGTGTGCTATGCGATGTTACGTAGTATCAAAGCTAACTACACGACGAAACTAAGCGGCACGTACGCCATGTGAGAATGTGGAGTCTACCTCTAGAATCATATGGTAGAGTTGTAACGATGACATAATTTTCTTTAAAAATAGGAGAATGTATTATCCATGTAGGAAAAAAAATTTCCTTATAATGGAATTCCCGACTTTTGTTTTTGAGGTTGATAAATACACACACATACATATACATATATGCATACATACATATATCTATATACATATACACACATTTTTAGAGACACACACGTACATATACATACATAGATGTTTACATAATATTCTCCAAATATTATATTATTATTTATACCTTATTTTGTAGATTGAATAAAATTCCTTAAAATTGCTTTCAATTCTCCAAGTTTCATCCAGTAAATTATATGAACATCCTACTTAAGCCCATGAAATTTATACACACCAAAATAGGAAGCATATGCATCGACCTTTTTCATATAGGGCCTTATCTAAGCCCGTTGGCTTACCGGACTTTAAGCCATTATCAGTATTCGGCCCTCTTTTCATGAGCCCACTTGCACAGTCACGTCGTAAATAAGACACCATAATTACTACTACATGAGACCGTGAAGAGAGATGTAAAATGGTAGCAGACCGTTCGAGACGTTCATTTTTGATATACAAAAAAAAAACGTTTTTTTTTTCTTACAGAACATGGTGCAAGGGTGATTAGTACGTAACGTTATTGACATTGACGTTCATAGTTCAAAACGAATGTCAGAGATAGTATCGTTATAGGAACGTTAGTTAACTGTGATGCATAAATAATTTTAGAGTGTTATTAAAAAACCCTATAAAGTATGATATTGAAAGTAATTAGGGATACTAATAGAATCTCATAAATATATCTTTAACCAAAACCAAGAAGGGAAAACGCGATTTACACATGTACAACGAATAATAGTTTAAACGTAGATTTTATTTATGTGTTATTTGTTTATAAGGACGTGTTTTGGGACTTAATTAGACACTTAGGACACACTTAAAAGATCATTAGTTATAAGGACACATTTTATTCAACTTTCCTATTTTACCCTTAGAAAATAATTCTGCAGCAGCCTTCTTCTTCGACCTTCCATGTCTGCCTTCTTCTTCGACTCCCATCATCGGGACGACCCAAACCAATCCACCTCGATACGCCACCCATATTCTCTTTCCCGCCATTCCTCTCTTCTATTTCTCCATTTCCCCTCTTCTTCGCACTTTTCCGGCGCACCAACGACCACGCATGGAGGTAGTTCGAGTGCTTCTCTTCATCAATTAACCGGGCTTTCTTTGTCTCCTGTTTGTAAGGTAAAACAAACTTGCTCCCCTCTAGTTTTCGGTTTAGATTTAGTCGAATTTCTGATTGTTGGGGGCTTTGTTTTTCATCCTTCCGGGTTTTGGCTTTGAAAAGTTTCATCTTTTTGTTCTATATTTCGATTTGGGAGTTATAGTGATAATGTTTGTGTATAATGTTAAAGTCTCTTTTCTTCTATAATGGATGCATTTGCGGCATTTTTTTCTAATGATTACGCAACGAAAATTAAAGTGTTGATACAATTTTGATGATCACATAAGAAACTTATTTGATTGTGAGCCGGTTGTTCGAGGCTTAAAAAGGGATTTCTTGTTTTGAATTTATCTCGTTGTCAATGGCAATTGATGTGTGTTTGTGGTGAATTTTTTATCGTAAGCCTTGTCGGAAAAAAATGGGCAAGTTTTGTTTTATGAGCTGCTAATGTTGCTTTATCTAGTATTCTTAATGATGTTTCATTGGCTGAAAATGCCGTTTCTTGGGCAAATTTGTTCAAACAAAATAGAGTTTTCACTAATGAAGTCATCAAATTAAGAGAGGATTTTTCTGATATGTCATGTAATCTTGTTTATCTCAGCAATGTAGTCTTTGAACCTGTTGACATGGAATCTTTGAGTTTGATTGGATACTTCCCATCCAAATTCCCTGTAAAAGAAGCTGTTCAAAGCCTAGTGAATTCTTGGCTGAAGAATTGCAATGACATTGATGTCACTGCATATATATCACGGCTTGATCGAGGTACATCAGTGGCATCCAATATATATCAGTGGCCTTGCTTGAAAATCAATTCAAAAAGGCTAAAAAAAAAAGAACATGGTTTGTTAAGAAGTTATGAAATTTTGAGATGAAAAGAAACATACAAATGGCTGAATGTATCCCATCTCCAGGCATTTCTTGAAATTTTGGCACTTGTTAAGAAGTTATGTATCAATTCTATCATGGAAAGCTTCTAAAAAGAAGATGTTGGATTGAAATCAGTAATTTTTGTAACTTAGTTCAAGTTTTTTTGTGATCATCTATGTGATCTTGCTTGCACCAGTTACCGTTGCCTGCTGCCTTGCTAATTTCTGAACTGCATAATTTGAACACCTTGTAATAGTTCTAAGTAGTAGATTTCGTAGGCTGAACCTGTATTCAGCATTTGAGATTTTAGCTGTGATAATCCAGTTTGTTTAACCAGATTATCGTCTCTAAAACCTGCTGATAGTTCAAGCCTGTTGCTTATCTGTTTCAGACTTGTACTTCATATTGCTGAATCTGTAAGATTCATAGATATTAATTTGAACCTTTCTCGTTTGTATTAGTTTAATTTATTAAACTTTGAGTTGTAATATTGGTAATAATAATATTAATTGAAGTATTCTTTTTACAACCTACCCGAACTTGGAATTTGGTTTTTACATATACTTGGTGCGATAGTTTATTAGTTTGCGGCATTCATTTTTTTTAAACACGAACTTGAGTAGTTTTTTTGTTGTTCAGTGATCTGTTTTGTATCTGAGAGATGGTGTATCAACAAAAACCAATTAGGATGGAGCATTCCGAGTTCCGAGTTCCGAGTTCCGAGTTCCGAGTTCCGAGTTCTGAGTTCCGAGTTCCGACTTCCGAATTCGACGGAGACGATTACGGTTACGGTTGTCTATCGCTCTCTTGCTTCGTGTAGATTAAATCATGGAGTGTAGTGTGAAATAATTGCCCATATGGAGATCATGATTGTGTTGCAACCTGCAAGAGAATGTGGAGTTTATGCCATTTTAAATCAATGGCTTTATGTTGCAAATTTCTGTTCTGTTTTTATGTGTTTGTTGTGTCTGTTTTCATGATGTTTTTTTTCCAGGCCAATGCTAGGTGCAATTACAAGAGGTTGAAGGGCATTCTTGAGTTTCCAAGACGACATTTTTTGCTTGATGAATGCCACTGTTACCTTGGAGAATATCTTAATAGATAGTCATTTTAGAGTGTATTTCCTTTTTCATTTTGGACATGTAGACGGGTTTATGTTGTTTGGTCATTATTCTGACTCCTTCCGGTACTACGGTTTGAATGAGGGTTCTCATTTGCGAGAAAAAAGTGTACGAGAAAGGAAAGAACAATTTATGTATGTATGATTGGTGTAGTGGACATGAATTTGATGGTAGGTTTGTGTATGATTTGTAATAAAATTGATGGAGTGACATTAATGTCACTGCATTTTCTTTTTTTCTTAGCGTTGTTGTTTATTACATTGAAGCCTTTTTCTTTAGTTGTCATTTCTTTAGGTATAATCACTTTATAGAGTATACATTCTTGAAATTCAACGGCATCATGCAATCTGTAGAATTTCTTGTCATACGATGCATAATGGCTTAAAAACCACATTCATAGTGACCGAACTCTTGGCCGATGTCATTGCATAAATTGTTGATGTCACGCATATTTATTGTCGATGTCACTGCATAAAATGCCGATGTCACTGCATAAATTGTTGATGTCACTGCATAAAATACCGATGTCACTGCATAAATTGCCGATGTCACTGGCATAAAATGTTGATGTCATTGCATTTCGATTGCCGATGTCACTGCATAAATTGTTGATGTCACGCATATATGATTGCCGATGTCACTGCATAAAATGTTGATATCACTGCATATATGATTGCCGATGTCACTACATAAAAATATGAATTAAGGTGAAAGATTTATGTTGATTGTAGATTTATATCAAAAGATATAGCCATTTGAAGTCGATTTTATGAAATTTCGGAAAAATATCAAATGTCATCACGGTGTTGCTTCATCAAATGTCACTGCATCCCGATGGTCTCTGCATCGCGGCGTCTCTGCATCGGGAGTGGTCACTTCATCGCGGTGTCTCTGCATCAGGGGTGGCCACTTTATCGCGATGTCACTGCATAAATTGTCGATGTCACTGCATATATAATTGTCGATGTCAATGCATCATCGTGGTCAATGCAGCGCGGTGTCTCTGCATCGAAGAGGCCAATGCAGCGCGGTTGTTAGTGCATCGATGAGGTCAATGTATCACGGTGGTCAATGCATAAATTGTTGATGTCGCGTATATATGATTGCCGATGTCACTGCATAAAATGTTGATATCACTGCATATATGATTGCCGATGTCACTGCATAAAAATATGAATTAAGATGAAAGATTTATGTTGATCGGAGTTTTATATAAAAAGATATAGCCATTTGAAGTCGAATTTATGAAGAAAAGAAATCGATTTTATGAAATTAAGTCGGAAAAATATCAAATGTCATCACGGTATTGCTTTATCAAATGTCACTGCATCCCGATGATCACTGCATCTCGATGGTCTCTACATCGCGGTGTCTCTGCATCGGGGGTGGCCACTTCATCGCGGTGTCTCTGCATCGGGGGTGGCCACTCCATCGCGGTGTCACTTCATCGCGATGTCTCTGCATATATGATTGCCGATGTCATTCATATATGATTGTTGATGTCATTCATATATGAGTCGCATGCATATCGATTGCGATGTCATTTGCGTAAATTGCATAAATTGTCGGTCATGCGCGCGTGGTCAATGCGTCGCGGTAATCAATGACGTCGGTGTGATTATTGATCCGTGTATCGCGGTGATCAATGAAAAAAGCGAAAATAAACTTTCACCGTCCAAAAAAAAAAAAAAAAAAATTTAGCGTCCATCCTGGAAAAAAAAAAAAAAAAAAAAAAAACATACTTTTTGACGTCCATACTGAAAGAAAAAAAAACACCAAACAATACAAAACAAAACAAACAAAACACAAGAACAGCTTGACATTGTAATAAATAGTTAAAAAAAACCATTCAGCGTGTGCCGTGTGCCCCTTTTTTATTTTTATTTTATTTTTTTTTTTTCATTTTGCATAATTGTCCCATTATTTATATATAGTTTAAAGGTAAACTGTGGTTTTTCCAAACAAAGAATTAGGAAACTTCCATAAATAAATAACTTTTTAATCTCGTCTAAAAAAAAATTAATTAAAAAAAAAACCTTTTAAATCCTTAGCTTCGTGGCTGCTTAGTCTTCTTCACGCGTTTGATTTTAGTCTTCTTATTTTTTTATTTATTTCTTCGAATCCTAATTCTAATTCCACTCGTAAAAAAACCCAAATTCTAGGGTTTGATTGATTATTATCAATCGATTTTCATAGATTTATAGGATTTTGTATGATCGATCTAGTAGTACTATGTATTCCAATTTCAAAGAGCAAGCAATCGAGTATGTCCGACAAGCAGTTCAAGAAGACAACGCAGGGAATTATGCAAAGGCGTTTCCTTTATACATGAACGCTTTGGAGTATTTTAGAACTCATTTGAAGTACGAGAAGAATCCGAAGATCAAAGAGGCGATTACTCAGAAGTTTACCGAGTATCTGCGTCGTGCGGAGGAGATTCGAGTTGTTTTGGATGAGGGAGGTGGTGGTTCTGGACCGGCGTCTAATGGAGATGCAGCTGTGGCGACGAGGCCCAAGTCGAAACCGAAAGGTGGAGATGGGGAGGGAGGTGGAGATGGGGATGATCCAGAAAAGGATAAGCTTAGAGCTGGATTGAACTCAGCTATTATTAGGGAGAAACCTAATGTTAGGTGGAATGATGTTGCTGGATTGGAAAGTGCTAAGCAATCTTTGCAGGAAGCTGTGATTTTGCCTGTTAAATTTCCACAGTTTTTTACAGGTTAGAGGTTACTTCTTTCCTTTTAGTCAATGGTTTTGCTTTTGCCTTTGCCTATATCTTCGTTGATTTTATCTGATTATTAATTGTTTGTTGAATGTTGAATGTTGAATGTTGAATGTTGTGATTTGTATTGTTATATATTGATGTTAAAGTTGGGAACTTTTGGCTGATAAGCTTTGATCATGTGTTAATCATGTTGATTTCTTAGGGCTGCTTGTGACAGTTGATTCGACTATTCAACAAATAATGAAAGGCTTTCTAGACCATAAGTTTTAGTTAAGAACTCTTTTAAGGGTAGAGCGATTGGGTGTCCAATGCTAAACACACGTATCTTTCTTGAAACAGCGTATCCAAATAGACTATCCAACTTTTTGAAAACTGCAGAAACGCCCCAATTCGTATCCGTGCATGTTTCTGGTGTATCTTCAACGTATCAGTATCCCATACGGACTGGATACACAGTATGCCAGGAAACCCACGCATCCATGCATCATAGGTTATACATGTAAGAACCATGTACATCACTTTAGCATGCATCAAAGAAATGTTACGGGAGTTCGTTTGGATGTACTTTATGCTTACCATGGAATTATTTTTAGGAATCACCATGTACTTTGTCGTATAATTTATCCTTTGTTTCTCTTAGGTAAAAGAAGGCCATGGAGGGCTTTCCTTTTATATGGTCCACCTGGAACAGGAAAATCGTATCTTGCCAAGGCTGTTGCTACAGAAGCAGATTCAACTTTTTTCAGGTGAGTTTGGTGACCCTGAAACTGACGGGTTATTACGTTTCATGCCACTTACATATTTTTTCTTTAGTAGTTTGGTAAATCATGCCGGATGTTTTATGTAGGCCTCTTGTTTTCTTAAATTGTTTGTATCTTTCATTATGTTGAAGCTGGTTTTATCCTTTCAATGCTTGTCAATTTTTTTTATCTTGTTATGTCTTCTTTAGGTGTTGTTGACTGTCGGTTAGCCTAATTTATATCATGGTTTCATTATGAGGGCAGTCATTTTGGTTGGATGTCATTGCTTAGTGATCTCTTAAATATTCAAGGGCGCTCTATGCCTCAGTCCTGTTTTGATCTTTATCATGTGGGTCGTTTTTTAATTTTTCTTATGGTGAAACTCAAAACAGTCTCAGGTTTAGAATATTGAGAATCCTTGAATTTGGCTGAAATTTCCCAAATTTGCGTTTTCCTTTCTGCTAAGCGATGGTTTATGTATTTTGCCACAATAAGACTGGATGCAAATTATCAACTAAAATGGAAAATATGAAAAACCTAGGCCTTAGAAATTCCGTAAGTAGGTGGTTATAATTGAGATGGTTGATATTTTGAGTTACCACTCAATTACTGTGTGCAAACATACGGAGAACTTAAATGATGCATTTTCAGAGAAGCTGAACCGCAGTTCTGCTGTCATGTTTAGTATTAGGTGGTTAGAATGGTTTTTTTTTCAGCATTCTATCTGGATTCCTCTAAAGTAATGTTATGGGATTAGGTATGGTTATTGACGTTTCACTGTTTCGGTTACCTCATGGACCCCTAATTCTTGCCTTGTGCTGGTCAGGTTCCTATATTGTCCTTTTGTACAGAGAGATAATCCTTTTATGCTTAGCAGAGACGGAATTTCTGTTTGAAAGTTGTGTTCCTGCTTAACTTGTTCCTAGAAAACGTTTCTTGTTTAAAATAGCTCCATGAGTGTGCATACCTTTTTCATCTACATATGTTTTTTCTGGTTGAACTGTTGGTTGGGAATTTATATTATTTTGTTTTTGGCTATTATTTTTTTTTGGGAGAAATGCAATTTACCCCCTTAAACTATAGTCTACGCAAAATTTACACCCTAACAATTATTTACTCGATTTACAACCCAGCAAACCATCAATTTACAACCTCAAACTATTATTTACCACCCTAAACTAATATTTTGATCAATTTATAACCTTTGTTTTCATAAGTAGCATTATTTAAATATTGCACCAAGGGTAAAACCGGAAAATTTCCCATCATCTTTCTTATCTTCTTCTTAACTCATTTCTTCCGCCACTACCCTACTCAATTTAATCCCTCATACCTAAAATCATGTCATCTATCCAAATAGAATGCAGATTCATGAGAAATATTTACTGTATGTTTGTAAATGTTCTTTCTTTTTAAATTTTATTTTTGGAACTGTATATGTTCTTTCTAAGAAAGTTTTTCATACCCTCCAAATAAATAGCAATAGCAGAAACATCAAACTGGTAGTGTTGCCAATCGATCCTCTTAGGGGAACTTTGAACCGTCCTTAAAGGCATAAAATTTTAGCACAATATCTAGATAAATTCACAGTGGCCTTCTTGATGAAGAGACATGAATTCAATCTTATGTAAAAGATTACCACATTTCTTTGCAGCCCGAAACAAGATTTCCTCTATCGCCTTCTCCAAAAAGCTATAAGCGATTTTTTATTTATTTAGATGAACCAATTAGCTCTTCAGCTTCTTAATATCAGTTGAGAAGTTTTGGTATAATTGTCATTTAGGAGGGACCAGGAAGAAGGGGAAAGCAGGGGTGGTGATGGAAAAACTTTGGTAGAGAAGATAAGAAAGATGACATTGAAATGCCAGTTTTACCTTTGGTATAATATTTGAATAATGTTATTTATGAAAACAAAGGGCGTAAATTGATCAAAATATTAGTTTAGGGTGGTAAATCAAACAATTAATAGTTTGAGGTCGTAAATTGTTGGTTTGTTATAGTTTAGGGTTGTAAATCGAGCAAATTATAGTTTAAGGGTGTAAATTTTCCATAAGGTATAATTTAAGGGGGTAAATTGCAATTCTCCCTATTTTTTTTTAGTATTTCTTGTTGGCAAGAACTTAGAAAATGAAGCTGGCAAGTGCCAATTGCTGTTTTTATATAGTGTTTCGTCATCTGATCTTGTATCAAAGTGGATGGGTGAGAGTGAAAAGCTAGTTTCCAACCTTTTCCAAATGGCTCGTGAAAGTGCTCCTTCCATCATTTTTGTTGATGAAATCGATTCCTTATGTGGCCAACGTGGAGAAGGAAACGAGAGTGAAGCCTCTAGACGTATCAAAACTGAACTCCTTGTGCAAATGCAGGTAGCCATTAAATGTTGAGGTTTTCAGCGGTTTTTACCTCTTAGGAAAATTGGTCCTTAGGTTCATTCCTTAATGTACTATTAACCTATAACTCTCCTTTCTCAGGGAGTTGGAAACAATGACGATAAAGTCCTTGTTCTTGCCGCCACAAATACTCCTTATGCTTTGGATCAAGTAAGTACATTAGAATCAACATACTAGCATATCATCTATAAGGTTTGGCATGTGTACAAATTTTTGGTTAATGTTTGTAATATTCATTACTCAGGCAATTAGGAGGCGTTTTGACAAGCGTATATACATCCCTCTACCAGATGTGAAAGCACGACAACACATGTTCAAGGTAGGTAGCCACTCGTGATGCGAACATGAGAATATCAGCGTCTTCTCGTGGTGTCTGACCAGCTGTGTTTGCCTTGGTTTCTCTTGTAGGTTCATTTAGGGGATACTCCTCATAACTTGACGGAGACCGACTTTGAAGAGTTAGCTCGTAAAACAGAAGGTTTCTCTGGGTCCGACATTTCTGTTTGTGTAAGTTAGAAAACTCGATTAATGTAAAATCTGAGTGCTGTAGGTTAAGAAATCTGTGTATTGAAACCATACTTTGGTTCGATAGGTTAAAGACGTGCTGTTTGAGCCTGTACGAAAGACACAAGACGCAATGCACTTCATAAAGATGCCTGATGGCACGTGGATGCCGTGTGGGCCAAGGCAACGTGGCGCTGTCCAGATAACCATGCAGGAGCTTGCTGCCCAAGGACTTGCTGCTAATGTAAGTCATCATCAACCTTCTATACAAATTAAGCTTATTTTCGAGCTTTTGAAAGTCGATTCGAATTTCAAAAGCGTGTGCCGTATCCGAATGCGTCGGATACTTTGAAAATCTACATGGGGGCAAAATTGTAATTTTCAAAAGCTAGATACGACATTCGGATATCCATAGCTCAGATACGTGACATAAAGAACCATGTTGAAAATCGAGTGTAAACCGTGATATAATGAATGAAAAACTGTTCAAATGGCGAAGAACTACCATAAATGAAGAACCACTGAAAACTGTTTATTTACGCATATGCCCTATCTATACCTCGTATCCTATGTTTTTAAAAAATCTCACACCAACGTATCTTGTATCTGCGTATACTTGACAGATTGTACCGCCCCCGATTTCGAAAGTAGATTTCCATAAAGTACTAGCAAGGCAGCGTCCAACAGTAAGCAAATCAGATCTTGAGGTGCATGAGAGATTCACCAAGGAGTTTGGAGAAGAAGGTTGATGATGAAGACATATATATATATATATATATATATATATATATATATATATATATATATATATATATATATATATATCCTTTGGACATCAAAATGTCAAAATAGTGTATCTATTTGATTTGTATTCCTGGATATACCGGTGTCTTGTTCTGGGGGCGAAGTGGACAATTCATACCTGTGAGATGATTTGGTTGTAATTAAATTATCAAAATGTTTAGAGATAACTCTTTGTAATTCTGGCACCAGATGCTGTATTTGATTTTTGCATTTTACATTTGGAAAAAGGGGCTTCATCTACTCGTCGTCCTGCACCTACCGTGCACCACACTATTTTCATAATCGACCCTGTGGAATGGAACTACCGTACACCACACTATTTACATAATCGACCATGTGGAAGTTGAATTCACAACCCATTCGACTTCCTGCACTATCGAATTAGAATCGACTCTGATTCGACACCAAGAAGGTCGAATGTAGCTTTATATATTTTACTTTCACAGGGTTGATTTTACTGTGATGTAGACTTTCACAGCGTTGATTACATATAATGTAGTACACGATAGGTCGGATGTGATACAAATAAATGCTACTTTTGAAAATCCAAATGAATTTTTTCTTTTTTAAGTTGTTGCAATTTTTTTTTCACTATTTGAGGTGGTGAAAGCAATATCACTAATTAAGTTGGTGCAGATTTAATTTCACAACTAAATCATAAAGGGGTGATTTAGTATCAAAACGGTGCAATTAAACTTTAATATGAACTGATTAATTGTTGGGGTCACTTTCAAGATAAGATGTATGAAAAAGTAGGTTAACTATAAGGTGAGTGCTCTAATGATAATGGTAATTCAATAAGGGTTAATTATCTACCTCTACCATCTTAGGCTATTTGGGAGAATGGTAATTCAATAAGGGTTATGCTATTGCCACAACCATTCATCCACAATAAATGATACATCTTGTTTCTACAACATGGGTTATGATGGGTCTACATCATGATCAATAGGTCATACACGATGATCAATGATTAAAAACATGTTGACCTAGACTTGTTATATGTTCACACTTGAGGATGTGTCAACTTAAGCTTTTGGAAAATATGATAATTCAACACGGGTAATGCTATTGTCATAATCATTCATCAACAACGAATGATGCAACTTGTTTCTACATCATGGATTATGAAATGTATATATCATGATCAATAAGTTTTACACGATGATCAATGGTGTAAAAACATGTTGTGTGTCATATTGACTCAAGCTTGTCGTAGGTCCACACTCGATGATGCGTCAACCTAACCTTTTGGAAGAGATGCTAATTCAACAAGGGTAATGCTACTGTTACAACCACAATGAATGACACAACCTATTTCTACATCATGGATTATGACATATGTACTTCATGATCAATGGGTCATGAACGCTAATCACTTATGTAAAGATATATTGTGTCACTCATTATAATGATTCATTGTGCCAGTAACATTACCATTGATATGTATGAATGAATAGATCCTACATTATACGTAACCATTGGTGTAAATATGTTTTGTGTCGACAGTTATGAATGAGCTATTGATCCATATTGTGTCGACTGTTATGAATATATGTAGTGTCAATAACACTCCTTTTTTTTTGAAATGATCATTTTATCGATAAGTAGAGAGTGGAAATCCACAAATTACAAACTCAAGAGCTTAAAACATTTTTAAACAGTATCTAAATTCCAAGCTAGTCTCAGATTGCGAACGCGAGACTCCGACTTCGAGAGCATCACATGTAAGGGGGGATGAGTTTCAGTAGTTCTATGATGAATTGAGTTTCTCCAGAACCAAATGTTGTAAAGAAAATCTCTGAATTGATAGGCCCATTTCTTATGATAGCCACGGGTCATTAAAGAATTTCGAATCCATGTTTGGGGGTTTGTTGAAGAGAAAAACTCGTTCCACTGTTGTCTAGGTATCAGGGATCTCCAAATCTTTTGTGAGAATCTGCGTCCCCAAGAGCATGAAGACATGTTTCATCGTCGAATTGCAGAGTTTACACCTTGCCGTAGGGGAGACATGTCTTCTGAAAAGGAGGGACATGGTGGGCAGGGCATTATGTGCAGCTTGCCAAGTCAAGAAGTTCAAACGAGCAGGGCCTTTGAATTGCCATAATTTCTCCCAAAAGTGATCAGCCGGATCATTAGTTGATGGAGTAAGGAAAGAGTAACCATCAACTACAGAATATTTATTATTAGTTGAGTTTTTCTAGATAATAGTATCACCTGTCACTCCAAACCCATCCTTTAGAGCTGAAGCCGCAAGACATATGCTCTTCCAGACAGGGGAGCTGGTTGGTTTAGGAGGCTCAAAAGGACTCCCATATTTCTGGATCAGGACTCTCACCCATAAAGACTGGTCATCAGTAAGTGTTTGCCAAACCAGCTTTCCAAGAAGAGCAAGATTCATATTATTCAGATTTTTGAAACCCAAGCCTCAACAAATTTTTGGCTGACAAAGAACATCCCATGATAAAGTGTGTATCTTGCGTGCTCCATCCTCTTCACCCCAGAAAAATCGTCTACAAATTTTTTCCATTTCTTCCAGACAAGATTTAGGGAGTTTGAGGGACTGCATGGCATAAAAGGGGTGGGTACCAAGGGAGCTTTTAATAAGAATCATCCTACCTGCTCTGGAAAGACTTTTGGTCTTCCAGTTTGCCAATTTTTTATGCATCTTGTCCACTATAAAGTTAAAGCTATTCTTGGTAACTTGAGAGTGGAGGAGTGGCATACCCAGATAGAGGCCCAGATTATCTGTATGCTGCATACCAAGCTGCTGCTGAATTTGAATTTTAGTAAGAGGGGTGGTGTTCTTGGAGGTATGAAATTTGGACTTGTTAGTACTCAAACGCTGTCCAGAAAAATCACAAAAATCATCCAAAACCTGTTTGATGACCACAGCCTGTTCCACAGAGGCTTTCCCAAAGAGAACCAAGTCGTCTGCAAAGAAAACATGGGAGAGGGGTGGGGAGTACCTGCTAATTTTAATCGGTTTCCAATCTCCAGCATTAACCGATCTGTCAATTTGTTGGCTAAGATATTCCATACACAAATCAAACAAATAAAGAGCCAAGGGGTCTCCTTGTCTGAGTCCCCTTTCAGGTTGAATGGGGCTCAAAGCATTTCCATTCCACAACACCCTGAGCCTGGACGTTCGAAGCGTGAACATAATTAGATCCACCATTTTCTGAGAGAAGCCAACCTCAGTTAAGATCTTCTTCAAAAACTACCAGTCAACTCTGTCGTACGCTTTCTCCAGGTCAATTTTTAGCATCATGTCTTCTTTCTTACCGGTTTTTGCTTGAAATAGTGAATCACTTCTTGAGCAATGATGATATTGCCGGTGCTGCCTCTTCCTGGTATAAAGGCTGATTGCGAATGGCTGATATGTTTTCCAATTACCAGTTGCAACCGATTGGCTATCACCTTTGAAATGACATTTACACAAACATTAGTCATAGCAATAGGCCTAAACTGGGAGACCTTTTCAGGGGGGTTGATTTTGGGGATCAAGGATATAATTGTCTCATTAAGTCTAGCATCAAATTTTCCTTCTTCAAAGGCATTAACAACAAAAGGAATAATTGTCTTATAGATTATGGGCAAGCACTTTTTGTAGAAGTCAGCGGGGATGCCATCCGGACCTGGAGCTTTAAAGTCGCCCATATCAAATAAAGCATCTTAAATCTCTTGTTCGCAGACTCTTCTGTACAGTAGAGTAACATCAGAGTCATCCAGTTTAGGCAGATGAAGATTCGGCCAAGGGTCAGCATTAGAAGATTCAGATTTATAAAGCTGAGTATAAAAATTCCGCACCATTTCTTCCAGCTGAGTTGTGTCATAAATCCAATCACCTTGGTAATTTTTGAGGCAATTTATGGTTTTCCTCTGTTTCTTTCTAATTGCAGTAAGGTGGTAGAAGTGAGAGTTTGTTTCACCTTCAGCGAACCACTTTAGTTGCGATCTCTGATGCCAATAAATCTCCTACTGAATCAGAATATCATCAAGGTCCTTATTAAGCTTGTTATGGAGTTGGGACAAAAAGTGAGAGGATGCAGTCTCCAGACTACGTTCCACCCCTTGCATTCTAGTCAGGCAGCTCCTTTTTCTATGAAATATATGACCAAAGACTTGCTTGTTCCAGATAGTCGCTGATTTAGCAAATTTTTGGACCATATCAAACAAGTTGAGTTTGTCATCCTATGTGTCTGCAACAAAGTCTTCAAAATTGTTGTGTTCCATCCAAGTCCTTTGGAAAAAGAAGGACTGAGTACTTCTTTTTTTCAAAATCTCTAAATCGGTACTAAGAAGGATAGGGTTACGGTCTGAGTGTTCCCTAAGTAGATGTGTAATGTGGGCATACTCAAATTTCTCCATCCAAGCAGTGTTACCCCAGCCCTGATCCAATCTTTGCTGAATCCGTTGATTTCCATGAAAGGATCCGACCTAGGTGAATCTAGGCCCCTGAAATGGAATTTCCAAGAGCTCACAAAATTGTAGCATATACCAAAGCTTCTCTCTATTGTAGCCTTCAACACTTCTTCCCCCCTGTTTATCTTGTTGAAAAAGAACTTGGTTAAAGTCCCCCAGTAAACACCAGGGCCTCGAGAACACAGTGTGAAGCCGGCAAAGGTAATCTAGAAATTCATTTCTGGCACTGGGAATCGGGGATGCGTATAACAGAGTTAGGATCCAATCAATCTCATTATCCTTTAACATGGCCATAGATAGAGATTGATTTGAGTACGAGATATATTGTATAGGAGTATTCTCATTTACCCAGAAGCACCACAGACCGCCTGCAAAACCTCTGGCTTCCACTACAAACAGATCCGTGAAATAGGTTTTGTTTAGGATCACTTCGGCTATAATGCTTGAACACCTAGTTTCCATCAAATATAGAACATCAGGTTTGTTGTCCTGAAGAATAGATTTTAAATGTCGGAAGAAGCCACTATACTTGGCTACTCTGCAATTCCAAGATAAAATCTTCATAAAATTATGCAGGGGAATGGGAATTTACCACCTCCACCTCATAAAGAGGATTCAGACCTAGGCTGGTCATTGCATCATCATCACTGCTGCGAAAAATTGTATCAGGGGGGATGGTCTTACCAGAAAGTTCTTGTAGTTGGGACGCAGTTGGAACAACCCTGTTAAGAATTCTGATTTGGCCATGCTGAACGGAGGTAGCAGCTCCCTGATTGGTATCAATCGAAAGGTCAGAGAGAGCCGATCTTGTTGTGTTCTTTTGTTTGGAAGTGGCCTATCGTTTCATGTGTTGCCCTTGGATTCCTAATTCAGACCTCTGATCTTTAGCTTTCCCCGCATCAGAGCTCTTTTGGGACCATCTGTTTCCTCCTTTAGAAGACGTTGATCCTTGATTGCTGGTCTTACTCCATTCAAAAAGTTGTTTTTCTTTGTCATTAGGGCGATGGGAAGACGCTTTGTGAATTTCTCTAGTCATTGCGCTACCTCCATGTGATTCTACTTGCATCACAGAATCTCTCAAGTCCTTGACTACATTAGAAAAACTCACTGTTTCTGCTCCTTCATCCATAAGAACTTCAAACCGTGATCCATAAGCTGGCACTTCTGTAGTAATAATCATTAGTGAGTTGTCAGCCTGCTGTTGATGCTCAACATTTTCTACTTGTATGGGTTCTTTTTCTGCTTCTTTCGGATTTTCAGTGCCTTGAGAAGTTTGCCCGACTTTGCCTTTTCCGGAGGTCCAGTTTCTCCTTCTAGCCGCAATCATCCAAAGGCCATAAGGATTATCTGGTGTAGGTCCTTGTGGTTTTTTTGGCTGACTCTCCAATGATCCAGGCTCACCAACCTGAGCTTCTGCTGCAATTCGAGCTAGACATGTCTCTGTGTTGTGTCCAAACTTGCCACATCTATAGCAAATTTGTTTTAATCCCTCATATTCTATCCTGAACCTTCTTTCATTGATAACCACCGAGGATTTCAATCTCTTCTCAAGATTCACCTCCACACAAATTCTCGCAAATCTTCCTCTTTCGTTGAAGGCAGTTTTGGGATCAACTCGGATTGGTTTGCCCACCAGGCTTCCCAACTTCATCAGAAGATGGTCTTTGAAGATTTCGATTGGCAGGCTTGTAAAACGAACCCACGCAAGGGTAGTTGTTGGTCCCTTGAAAAGGCTTTGGTTAAGTTTAGAGGGTGGGTGAATAAACTTAACACTTAAAACTTTTGGAGTTAACAAACTCAGCAACTTCAAAGCACGGCGCTGCGATACTTCGATAGTCTGTCGACACTCGCAGTCCGCTTTGACCGTTAAGTTAACTGAATTTGTGCAGCGGAAATATATCAAAATTACGCCTTATTACTTGTTGTTAAATATGATACCAAGTATTAGATACTCAGTAATGTATGTGTGTGAATTCAGTTGCTAGATTCAGTAGATTGATGTGTTAGATAAACTAAGTGCAGAATATAAATGCAGAAAGTAAGTAGGTAGATTTTATAGTGGTTCCAGGTGGTGTAATCCTGTCAGTCCACTCTTCTCCTGTGATGTTGGAGGTAATTCACTACGAGATCTTTGATGTAGCTGTTACAAAAATCCCTAAGTTGTTTGTCCTTCACCAATAACTATGGCTTCACAAACTGAACACTTGGAACAGGTAGGATTGCTGCTCCAAAGTCTTCCACTGGTCCTTGACGGGTAGGATTGCCTCTTCACCAGCTCTACCACAACCAACAATCTTTCACACCCAAAGATGCTTCACTGTCTTCACTAGATTTCTTGTAAAAGAAAGATTGAATCAAGTAAGTGATTCAGCTTTCAGCAGCTTGATCAGGATAATATGATCAGCATCTTGATGTCTTCAAGTGTGTAAACTTGATGCAGCTTGAATGCAGATTACACTTGAAGATTTTCTCTGGATCAGTAGATTAAAGCTCAGTAGGGTCAGCAGGGTGTTTTTCTTGATTTAATTCTGATTGCTTGAGAACTCTTTTGACTGCACCTAAATGACTATCTTTAGGTTTTGATTGAAATCTTGCACAAACACCTACAGCAAAGGATATATCAGGTCTGCTGGCAGTAAGGTACAGCAGACTGCCTATCATCATTCTGTATAGGGTTTGATCAACATTTTTGCCTTCTTTGTCTTCATCCAATCTGATGTTTGTACTCATAGGAGTTGATATCTTGGTGCTGTTTTCCATTCCAAATTTCTTCAGTAACTCCTTGGTATACTTGGTTTGATGAATGAAGATTCCATCTTTCATCTGTTTGACTTGCAATCCCAAAAAGTAATTCATTTCTCCCATCATACTCATTTGGAATTTACTCTTCATTAGATTTGCAAACTTCTCACATAGCAATTCATTTTCAGAACCAAAAATTATGTCATCAACATAAATTTGTACCAACAGGGTGCTGTTTCCTTCATTGATTCTGAAAAGAGTCTTATCAATGGTGCCTTTTGTAAAACCATTGTCCACCAAGAATTGAGATAGAGTCTCATACCATGCTCTTGGTGCTTATTTCAAGCCATAAAGTGCTTTGTTGAGTCTGTACACTTTATCTTCTTGATCTTTAACTTCAAATCCAGGAGGTTGCTGAACATAGACCTCCTCTTCCAGAATGCCATTAAAAAATGCACTCTTAACATCCATCTGATATACTTTAAAGTTTTTATAAGCAGCATGTGCCAGGAATAATCTGATAGCTTCCAATCTTGCAACAGGAGCATATGTCTCATCAAAATCTATTCATTCTGCTTGAGAATATCCTTTTGCTACTAGTCTGGCCTTATTCCTCACAATGGTACCAGATTCATCAAGTTTGTTTCTATATACCCATTTTGTACCAATTATATTTGCATGATTAGGCCTTTCCACTAGTGTCCAAACTTGATTTCTTTCAAATTCATTCAATTCTTCTTGCATAGCAATTATCCAATCTGAATCTGAAATTGCTTCTTCAACAACTTTAGGTTCCATTTGAGATAGAAAACAAGTAAACATTGCTTCTAATTGTCTTCTAGTCCTCACACCTTGCTGTATATTGCCAATGACTTGTTCAACAGGTGATCCCTTAACCATTGTGGATTTTGGTTAGATTGATTCTCAGGAACCTCATCTTTAGTAGGGTCTGTAGTTTCTTCATCAGGGGGTTCAGCAGATCCTTGAACAGCCTCAGTTGTTGCATCAGTAGTGTTACCAGCAGGGTGTTCAGCAGCCTCAGTTGTTGATTATCAGCAGGTTCTAAAGCTTCTTCTTCCATTCCAGTGAACTTAGGTTCATCAAATACAACATGTATTGTTTCTTCATGTTTCAGTGTCCTTTTATTCAGTAACCTGAATGCCTTACTGACTGAAGAATATCCCAAGAAAATTCCTTCATCTGATTTTGGTTGGAATGTCTTCAATTGTTCCTTATGATTCAAGATAAAACATTTGCTTCCAAATGGATCGAAATATGATATATTTGGTTTTCTTCCATTCCAAATCTCATAAGGTGTCTTCAGTAGCTTCTTGTTCACTGATGTTCTGTTTTGTATATAGCATGCTGTATTGACTGCTTCAGCCCAATATCTTTCAGGTAGCAATGCTTCACAAATCATGGTTCTTCCTGCTTCTTTTAGAGTTCTATTTCTTCTTTCAGCAACCCCATTTTTCTGAGGTGTACCAGCAGCAGCAAGTTGATGTAGTGCACCATTCTGTTCACAATATTCTCTTATAACTTTATTGAGAAATTCAGTACCCTTGTCTGATCTGATCTTTACTACTCTCAAAATTTTCTCATTTTGCAACCTCTTCAAAAGTTCAGGCATCTTTTGAAGTGTTTCACTTTTCTTATTCATAAATATTACCCAAGTGTACCTTGCATAATCATCCACAACCACTAAGGTGTATTTCTTTCCTGTTACACTTGTTGGTGTTACTGGTCCAAATAGATCCATGTGCATCGGCTCCAAAACTCTTTTAGTTGATTGTTTAGTCTTTGACTTGAAGTTGACTTTGTCTCGTTTACCTTGCCGACATGCATCACATATAGCATCCTTCTTGAATGTGATCTCAGGTAAACCAATCACCAGTTTCTTCTTCACCAACTGATTGATATCATCAAAGTTTAGATGATTCAACTTCTTATGCTATAACCAATTAAGTTCTGACTTGGTATGCACAATCAGGCATGTTTCTGGAACAACAGTAGACCAATCCTCATCATACATGTTTTGTTGTCTTTTTCCAGCCAACACAACTTGATCACCTCTTTCACTAATGACAGTACAAATGTTTTTGTCAAAAGTGACCTTGTATCCCATGTCACAGAATTGTCCAGTGCTCAGTAGGTTATAGTTCAGTTCTTCTACATATGCAACATTCCTGATTGTTAATCCATTTCTCACAAGTGTGCCATATCCTCTTGTGTATCCAGTGTATTTTTGTTGCCAAAATTCACTCTTGGACCATCCTTTGCCACAAAATTTGACAAACAGTGCTTATTCTTTGTCATATGTCTGGAACATCCATTGTCAAAGTACCAGACACCCTACAAAACAAATTTAATGCATTTTAGGTACCCAAACCTGTTTGGGTCCATAATGGTCAATAGTAAGCATGACCCTTGGCAAGTTTCCATAAGGTCTTCTTTGAAAGGTATCATACTTTGGTTCATACATGTATTCTACACATCCATAAGGTTTAACAATTGGTTGTGTAGGATTCACATATGTTTTCTGGCCTTTTGGAATATAATGGTGTTTAAAGTGATTTCTTTTATTAGAAGCACTAGGATAACCATAGGTTTGCTGTCTGTTAGGAACGTACCACGTAATATGGAGTCTGCCGAGGTCCTGCCGAGGCCTTGTATAAGTCCTCTGCCGAGCCCTCTCGTCGATTCCATTGCTTAGGTTTTACCCTAGCAGCATGGTTATTTCTGTTGTTTCTAGCATTAGGTGCAGGAATATTCCAATCATCATCAGTAGGGAACAATCTACCTTTCCCCCTGAGATAAGTATCCTTTGAATGATTTGCATTTTTGGGTTTATGATTCTTATCCTTGGAATATTTATGGTTTTTCCCTTTTTGTGGTCCAGCAGACTTGGTAGCAGGTCTGCTATTAGCAGGTCTAGAAGGCACAGCAGTCCTATTTTTAGATTTATTCTTTTTATTAGGAGCTGTCGACATCTTTGACTTCTGATTTTGCTTCCTTGAAGCTTTCTCAGTAGGCTTTACTGCCTAAGCAGCTCTTTTGGGAGTTGGATCTTGTGCAGGCACAAACTTAGGACCGATTCTGGTACTAGGTTCAGTGACCTTACCGGATCCACTCTTATTGGATTGTTGAGTTCAAAACCCAAGCCCTGTTCTATCACCATAAGACTTTACAGATTTGAATGCAGTGGAGGAACAAGATGGTTCAGCAGACTCAACAGCTACTGAAGGTTCAGCAGGCTTATGCTGATTCTATCTGACTTCTTTTTCCTTTCCTTTGAGAATTCTTAATTCAGCATTTAATCTTTCAACTTCTGATTGAAGTGCTTCTTTTTCAGCCTTCACAATCTCATAACCAGATTGTATTATCCTCGATTGATTAAGGATGGCATCCAAAGTTTCTTCATTGTCGAATTTTTAGGATTTGAACCACGGGTTGATTCACAATCACTTCCAAAGGCGAGTGTTTATTGATACGGTATTGTATACCTCCTCTCGTTTCATCCATGTTAGCCATTAAAGCATAATCTTCCATCTCGGAACAAGTGCGGTATCATCGATTCATTTCCTTTTTCTGATTCTACTTCATATCCTGATTCATCTTCAGCAACCATAGCCTTCTTGCCATGTCTTCTTTGTTGACTTTTGGTCTTCAATAGGTCTGGACAGTCAGGTCTGAAATGTCCAGGCTTCTTGCAATTAAAGCAAAGATAATCAAGTTCATTTTTCTATTTTAATTTAGGACAATCGGGTTTGAAGTGTCCTGGCTTCTTGCAATGATAGCACAAGTAATCATTATCTTTCTTTGATTCATCCTTCTTCTTTTCACTGAATTTATTTGTGAAATTCCTTGGAGAACCCTTTCCATTTTTCATCATCCTGATTTTCTTGCTCAGTAGGGCAATCTGCTCTTGCATCTCATCCAGTAGATCATCTTGAGAACCTGATGTCTCTTCTTGATGTGAAGCAGCCAATGCAGTGGTCTTTGGCTCTTCTTTTTCGCCTTCGAGCACAAGCTTTTTGCTAAATTCATAGGCCTTAAGATCTGAAAACAGTTTGAAGGTGTCTTCTTCATGTAAACTCCTCATTTCTTCTATGGCAGTCACCTTCATCTCCCAAACTTCTTTTGCATGTAATGCTTCCAAGATTTTTGAGTTGATTTCTTCCTGTGAGTACTTCACACTCAGTAGGTTGAGTTCATCCATGATTGCATTGAATCTTGATTCCATTTGTTCAATGGTTTCATTTGGTTTCATCTTGAACTCCTGGAACTTCTTCTTTGCCACACTGATCTTATTCTTTTTGATTGCATCAGTGCCTTCACAGATTAATTGCAACTTATCCCAAAGTTCCTTTGCAGTCTTGCAATCTTTCACCTTCATATACATATTGCTATCCAAAGTTCGTATATGATGTCAATAGCAATATTGTTGAGATTTGCTCTTTTTCTATCTTCGACGAGTCCATTCCCTTTTTGGTTTTGGAATGTACTTGTGTCTCATCTCCCACTCGTTACGACTTGGTAATTTCCGGTGGTCCATCTGTCGACACATCCATCATTTCATCATGTGTTGCGGCTAGATAAGCCTCGCATACGACGTTTATACTCATCAAAACGATCTAAAGAACACATCAACATTGTTCTAGCATACTTGGTTGTTATCCATGATGCAAAGCTTTGAAAATCAGTAACTTGAAAAAGTTTTCAAAGTATTTTCACAAGCACAACAAGTAGGATTACTTCAGAACAGAAGCACTGCCCCGATACCAATTGTTGGTCCCTTGAAAAGGCTTTAGTTAAGTTTAGAGGGGGGTGAATAAACTTAACACTTAAAACTTTTGGAGTTAACAAACTCAGCAACTTCGACGGCCGTCGATACTTCGAGTCCGTCGACACTCGCAGTCTGCTGACTGTTAAGTTAACTGAATTTGTGCAGCGGAAATATATCAAAATTAAGCCTTATTACTTGTTGTTAAATATGATACCAAGTATTAGATACTCAGTAGTGTATATGTGTGAATTCAGTTGCTAGATTCAATAGATTGATGTGTTAGATAAACTAAGTGCAGAATATAAATGCAGAAAGTAAGTAGGTAGATTTTATAGTGGTTCCAGGTGGTGTAATCCTGTCAGTCCACTCTTCTGCTGTGATGTTGGAGGTAATTCACTAGAGATCTTTGATGTAGCTGTTACAAAAATCCCTAAGTTGTTTGTCCTTCACCAATAACTATGGCTTCACAAACTGAACACTTGGAACATGTAGGATTGCTTTGCTCCAAAGTCTTCCACCGGTCCTTGAAGGGTAGGATTGCCTCTTCACCACTCCCACCACAACCAACGCTCTTTCACACCGACGTCACCAAAACCAAGCCTTAGAAACGGCGTCAAGAAAGGGACCCTTTTCTAGGTTAGACGGATCCTAACCGGCGTGTACCGGGTCAAATTGTAGTGATAAAGTGGTGAGTCGGTGTCGAATCCTCGGGGAAAAAGTGGTAATTCTTTTAAGTGTGGTTAAACACCAAAGAGTCGCTATTAACTCGATCTAAACCGCAATTTTATAACACAGATTACTACTACTCTAACCAACATAAAATAAATGCGTAATTTAAAAGTTATTCTAATATAATATATATAGATATATAAATATATATAGATGTACATAAATAGTAAAATATATATATATATATAAATATATAGATACCAATATATAGTTTATAGACTAGACTAGCCAAAGTATATGTAATCAATTTATTCGATCTTTTCAATTAATAGAATGTGTTCGATCTTCCTTTTTATTAGGTCCAATTGAGTAAATGAAACGGTGTACTCCTAATGTCAACAATTCCTCCTCACACGAGCGTATGAAATTGTCATATGTCAAATTGTCATCGAGTCCAATGTCCACAACTGCCCCATGCTAAACTTAGTTAGTCAAAACAGGTACCGAGTATAAATCTACCCCGGATAAAAGAGGTGATTCCATTTGTCAGATGACCGATGTTATTCAAGAGGCTCCGGTTGTCAAGCGGATCGATTTAATACAAACGGTGTAGTTTCAATTAAACTGTGATTTTAACATTATTAAGATCTCGAGTACAAAATTAATAAGATTTGTTTTACTAGGACAAATCTGCCCCCGGGTAGGAAATAGGATTCCGTTAATCGTACGGCCAATTTTACCCTCCGGTTTTTCTATTTTTACTCATATCCCGACTTCTCCGGTCGGTTCATCGTCGTTTATATGTGGTATTCATCATGATTGATTACTTCATTCCGAATATGTTATCGTTACGTAGCGAAATAGAAAAAGATTCATTTTAACTCAATTTTAATCAATTTTATTTTAACATCATTCTTTTAACGAAAAGATCGAAATAATACGATTACATAACTTTGGCTAGTTATTAGATTTAGCCTAATAACATTATAAAAACTAAAAAGAAGAAAATAACAAACACAAACATAATTATTATAGAAATTACCCGATTACAATCGCCGACTCGAAATCGTCTTTTCCCGTGTATTCAACGATTTCGGCAAACACCGAACCTTCGAGAATTTCCCGAGCATTACTACGATACTACTACTACTTTATTTATTTTGGCATAAGGCCTATTTACAAACTAAAGAAAAGAGGGGATAGAGAATATATATAGAATATGGTGTATATATATTGGTACACTCCCCGCAAATGCTAAGGCTCCCATATATATAGACTTTCCTCCTTCCCGGACCGGTCCCGAAAATTGGCCGGATCGGTCCGGTGTAATGATGACAATCATTACGTTAGTTATAAGCATGTGAGCCCATGTTACCCTCTAATCATCACAGATGCTTTGTGTAATTATATATATAATTATATATAATTACACAAGCTTAACTTCTAAAAATCGTAACTTGAATTCTCGATATCGAATGACATAATCGAACTTCCGTTGAAAAGCTCGTTGAATTCTCTACAACTTCCATCAAGACCACTTCTTCGAAAACGTATTCTCGATGAGCCATTTCCAATACGTGTCGTTTTCGGGATTTTGTTATTTAAAAAACGACTACCCACTTGACCATTTAAATTGAGTGATGCTTTATAACTCCCTTCCAACGACTTGAATTGACTTCAAAAAGTGTTTCTACTCGGGATTTCAGTTCATCTTAGGATTCTGCAATGAAATAAACACAAAATACCCGTGTAAAATAGACACAACACTCCGGTTACTAAAACCGGTACAAAAACTACAACTTTTTACTATAAATACTAACTTTTACTACCAACTATACTAAACTATAAAGATTAATATTTCATACTAATTATATCATAATTTCATATATTTTATATAGAATTTGTCGATAAAACGTAATAAAATCACGTATATTTAATCATATAAAAGTCATACACCAACTACTCCCCACTTAGCTTTTGATCGTCCTCGAGCAAAAATAAACGGTAATATATAAATAACGTATAATATAATTGATCGATTAAAATTTCAAAAGTAATATATATCGTCAATATTACAAACATATAATTTATAACTTTTATAGAAATTTAATAAGATATAAAGTTTATATAACTTAAATAAATTGAGTATCAAATGTTAATCAGATGGAAACCTGCATGCAATAATTCATAAATATAAATAAAATATTAGAATTATTTCTATCTCGATTATTACGAATTTTTGGAATCATTAACTAAGTCAGATAGAAGACACAATGGCTTTATAATATATTAGGATAGGACATTGGTTAATCGAAAAGATAGAAAAGGAAATCAAAAAAAAAAAAGAGGTAAGTCGTACGTACCTACGTCTTCACATTCTTGATAAAAAAAACAATTCCGATTAGTAACATCCTTTTATTCCACTATTTTTCAGATTTTCTCTCTTCTTTTTCTTTTAAACATAAATATTAATATTAAGAACTAAAGCGTGAGTGTGTGTAGAAAAATCAAATTTTACAAGCATTGCTTCATCAAGATTGATCGGAGTATTACTCTTTCGATCTAAAATTACGAGTCCGGTTTCCTTAAACCCGTAATCATTCTTGAGATCTTTTGATTCGACTTATGCTTTCATTCCCAAAGAATAGGACATTTCGAGATAATACCCTAGGTTTGGACTACTATCATCGAGCATTATTATTATTTATATATTGTCGATCAAAGATAGGGAAGATACGATATTTGACTAATTCGTGTAAAAATGGTGCCTTAATTCTTAATATAATTTTTTCATAGGACACTAACATATCCGAACTCATTGCCAAAATCGGCTATCTTGCAAGCGTCATGAGGTGAGAACATCTATATTAGAATCTATCTACCTATTCCAATCTCAGCATAACCATTTTTTCTCAACTCTTAACTCTTTTTGTCATCATCTCCTCTCATAAGTACGTACAAACTCGAAGGATGTCAAAGAAATGTAGACCAAAACAAGCTAAGGGTCGGAAATTTCTAGTTAATCAAAATGGCTAAATTCCGAGTGAGGCCTTGATCACTCTTAAAAAACTGAGGTGGGGTCAAAAATTGGAATTTTTATTTAGGTAGGCTATTTGGCTACAGTTATATTTTTGTGGTGCCAAAAATCATCGTCCCTAGTTTTGATTCCAAATTCATAATTTATCTTGAAAAGAAATTTATCTAAAAATTTATTTATAAATATAAAAATTACTTGAATAATTCCATAAAAGAAATATTTGACAAAAATTATTTAGTTATACATACTCAAAATCTTAATAAAATTTATAAAAGATATAAAACAGATTCATAATATATCTAATATATTTTACCAAATCAAAAATTAATCTTTTCAAATTATATTATTTTTATTCATATATTAACTAACTTAAATCATTCAAGAAAAATTAAAACTAAGAAATAAGTAATTAAAGTACTAATTTATATGAAAAAGGTTATATTTTATAAATATTTTTAATTTTTTCGAAAATTTTAATGAAATTTTCAAACCTAACTCTACTCCCCACTTACGAAGTGGCATCGTCCCGATGTTCAATGAGTATGAAAAAGTAGGTTCGAAAATTAAATTAAAATTATAGATGATCGTTATAAACATCGATAACACGCGTATATTAAAAACAAACAATCATATATATTAAACAAAAAGAAACTATTACACACTAAAAGATTCAAAATAAAACAAACTGACTAATTAACTTACTAACCTTAACCAACTTACTAACTTATTAAAGCAAACCAACCTTAAACAAACTTAAATAAAAACCAACAACAACTATCTCAAATAGTTGACGAACAACCCGGATTCTCCACTGGTAGCAATCCTCTACGATAATCACGAGACGGATATATCTCGTCAGAGGCAATTTCAGGGACTTCATTCAAATGAATACACAATCTTGAAATTAACCAGGCAAAAGGCATCGGCCTTCCATTATTATAACGTTCCACTGCAAAGTTTACTGCCGTCTTAAAAATCAAAATCCCCCAGTCCACATGAGCTCCTCTTATCAACGCAAACAACAAAAGTATCTCATTATCACTAACCCACGCAAAGTCACTAGTCGGATAGACTCGTGAGTTAATGAAGTGTTTCCATGCTCTCAGATGAGCAGGTAGAGCGGAAGTGGTAGAGTCGTAATTTTGATCGAACTCTGGAAACAAATACGGAAAAGCTTCCGTGACATAGTTGACAACGTTAAAGGAGTTCCCTAACGCCCATTGATATTCAAAATGAAGATTATGGATTTGATTGAAAATCGGTATTTCGTAAATATGATTGATAATATGAGGTGAAAAGTGAATAAGTGTACCACGAACGGATACAAGTTGTGACGGATCGACGATCGACAAGAGAGAGCGGAATAAAATTCCCTAACGATAGAAACATTAATCCTACCTCTTGGATTCCTTACAAATTTTCTCCAACCTCTATTCTGAATTAAATCCTTCCCTGACTGATCAATTTTTTCATAGTTGATACCCTTCTCAACTAAAATTGGAGAATTTGCAAACCTCGCATTCACCAATAAATTAACATTTGAAGCGCTAGACTCCGGGACAAAAACATCTAATGCCTCCGGATCGTATGAATTGACTGATGGTGATGACCGGTTTGACATTTTAGTTGAAACAGATGAAAATATTATAACAGATAGAAAGTTGAAAGCTACTCAGTGAATTTGCAATTTTTTTACTCTCAGCTCTCTTTCCTTAAATGGACAAGTATTGAGAGTATACGTGGCTGCATATTAACACTCTCAATATGACTAAGCAGTTTTTAACTCCCGGATCGGTCCTGAAACTGACCGGACCGGTCCGGCTTTAAGATATTTTTACCGTGTTGATGTGATTCTTACGAATCAAATCCTTTGTTTTGCCCAGGAAGAAATTGATGATAATCAATGGGAGCTAAATCCGCGCCTTAGACCAAGACAACGGTGGGAACGCCACAACGTAAAGCTCACTTACGTTGATAAGTTCTCCAAGGGGGCGATCCTCCAATCCAAGAGAACCTCACACACACAAGGTGCACAATTAAGACAATGCTTAATCAAATAATATTTCACTCAAATGTAGGTATATTGATCTCCTCTAAAAGAACAAGTAGAATGCCTTTATATAGGCTACAAAATAAGAGACAAATAACTTCCTAAAGAATGTGGGACAAATTACTTAGTAATTTTCGCCACTTTATTTCCTAGTGGGCCTAACTTGCAACTAATAAGCCCAAATGACATTTATTTGCTAAAAATAAACACTTAACCCAATATACTAACATATGGGCAACTTTTGACACGGGCCTAAGGCCGTTTTATTCAATAAAACACCGAAACTAAAATAAACAAAATAAATCACTATGATTGTAATTTAACCAAGCCCATCTTCATTGTCTTCAAATAATGCTTGGGCTGGATCACATCACGTGTGAAGGTTGTAAAATTCAAGTTCGCTTGTTTGTCTAATAGACTCAAGGCTATTTAAAATTTATAAAGATTAATAAAGATTATCTAAATGATACGGATAAACGATACACGAATTATATTTTTAAAAACGACATACGAAAATATTTTTTTAGATTTTCCTTTTTTTTTGATGAAATATTTAAATACTATTAAAAATGATTAAATTTACTATTATGACATAAAACGATTATGAAAACGAAAAACTATTAAATTAGCAAACTTAGTATTTAAGAAAGTTAAAATGCGGAAAATAAAATAAACAGACAGAAAATGTTTAAAACTAACAAAGTTGTTCGAAATCAAACAATGTCAACATCATCATCCTCAGCAGGGTAAACTGGATCATTCAAACTTGGAACCGATGACGTAACTGGCTGTGGAAACGTAGTCGTGGTCCGAACTGAACTGTCGAGACCTATCGAACTCATACTTGACGTCATCCTTGCAAAATCCGAAAATCCTCCCCAGCTAGATGTAACGACACCACGCGAACCCGTATAAAAGACACCCGACCACTAGGCGGCTTCCAAAAGGATTTGGCATATGATGAAAGCTTCCGAGATGGTGGATAGGTGCTATCCAATCGGTAAAGTATATGGGTCGGATTGACGGGCGGATAGGCGGTTTTATCGAAAGAAGGATTAAGATGCATCCTCGTGTCTCAACATCCCTCTACGTAAATCATCACTCCACTTGCCTACTCGCTTTCTGCAAACAAAGCCATATTAGCTTTGTCCTCGGGCTACATCGACACTAAAGATTGAAACATATCGTATGTAATGGTGTTTGGGAGAGAAGTCTCGCTTTCGCTCGAAAAAAGATGAAAATGCGGCGGGTGGGCGGGTGGAGGTGCACTACGTCTAACTATCGAGTCTATCGAACCCTCTGGAGACCTCCTCAGACTAGGGCCTATCAGGGACTCATCTGCCATAGTTAACTTATCGTTAGATAGGAAAGGAAATCCGATCTACGACATAAATCCGAAATAAAGCCGGAAAGTACATGTGACTCCCTGCCTTGGCAGTAACAATAAACTCGAAAACCCTTTTATACATAATTTTCCCCACATCCACCTTAATATCATGAATCATCGCCCAAGTAATGCATAAATCTTCTTTACCAAAGGCGGTGTGTTTGGTAGTGGGATAGAGAGTATGGCTCAAAAATCTTTTGATTGCCCTCGGATCTCTAAAACACTTCCCGTAATTAAATCTCGTTGTCCACCCACTCTGTTTGTAGCATCAAACTCCCTCTCGAGCTCTACGAGGCAATGCTCATACATAGCGGGATCATCTAATCTAAAAACGGCTCTGTAATCCTCTTCATCTGGAAAAACTTCTACCCCTAAAACAGCATTGATAAGTTCCGGACTAAAAGAAACATTTCTAGATCTAAGGGGGATAGACTCTATCATACTATCCTCAGTGGGTGTCAAAGTAGACGGAAGCTGCCGCATAAAACTCGCCACTAAGGTAGTATTGATCTCTCCCGTCCTCCGAGTACGCAAAATCCAACCATTGGCGTCTTGCAAAAATACGCCTAACTTCCTCTCCTAAGTCATCAAAATCTAAGCCTCTTTCCAACACAACTCCACATTTACTATAGATATTCTTATAAGCATTCTTAGCTTGAGGTGAAGCTGTAGCAGCAAAACTAACAGACTCTTCTTCCGGTGTTAAATCTTTAAGACCTACGACTGGTACTTCTATTGGAATATTAGGCTTTCGTTTCTTAGAGATTTTGCGACTAGATGAGGCCATTCTACGAATTTTGGAATAACAAAAGAACAACAAAAACAACACAAATAAAATGTCACAACACACTTAAAAATCCAAACAGTTGAAAATAAATCTAAAAATTACAAAAATCGTGAAATTGATAACTAGAGTAAACAAATTATACCTTATAATGAACAAAACGGTGAAAAGTGACCGGAAAAGTCGTAGAAGCCACCGGGATGAAATGGAGCTTGTGTTCGATCTTTTTCGAATTTTTCACTTGTGTTGAAGAAAGGAGAGTAAAAGAGGAAGAATATATGTAATGGTATAGTGTAATTTGTATTTTTGAAGAGAAAAAGAAAATTTTTGGGGATGGTGGTGATGGTGCGGCTGCTGTTTGAAGAAAAGAGGAGAAATGAAGAAGAAAGAAAGGTCCCGTCCTTTTAGGTTAAATCGATCCCGGACCGGTCCTGATAAGGGCCGGATCGGTCCGTGTGAAATTTTTATGATTTTTCGAAAATTTTATTTTTTATTTTTTTTGGATTTTTGATATAAAACTTATAAAACTCAATAAAAACTTAATAAAACTAAAAAATAAAATTTATAAATTTTATAACAATTTCTCAAAATTTATAAAATCTTTATAAAATTTATTTAAAAGTTTATAAAAATTCAATAAATTTTTATTAATTATTATATAAATATCTAAAAACTTAAAAAACTTTTTATAAAACTTTTATAAAACTCCTTAATTTTATAAAGATCCATTTTTATAAAATTTTCAAAGTTATGCAAAAAAAATTTATAAAACTAAAAACAATAAAAGACTTGAACTTACGGGGTTTCTAATTCTTCAATTTCTATAAACTCCAGATTTCTAACATACCGTTCAAGCAAACTAAATCCTAGAAACGTAGCGTTTGAATTAAGTCTTGGAATTCCATCGGGATTTTCGGTTAACCACCTAATCGTTCCCTTCTTAATTACATTCAAACACTCACTCTGAGATTGAGTTATATTTTTCCCACATTGCCCATTGTGTTCAATCTTTCCACAGATTCTGCACTTCCTTAAAAACTTAGCCCTTCTCTTTATCGAGCTTCTCGACGTACCATTACAAACTTCTTTCAATTTTTTCTCTCTCAACAATTGCTTGTTCTTTCCAAAAACTAAGGCTTATATAGTAAAGGCAATAACCCTATCAAAACCTAAATTTAAAAGTAAAACAAAAATTCCTAATCTATCTAAAAAAGACATCCAGTTCTTTTACGTCTATCCGGTAAAAGACGAAACTAGTTTAGACATATAAAAGTAAAGATAAAACCTGGTAATGTGATACTTTCAGCTTTTCAGAGCACTGCTTTTTTTAGTCTTTTGGAGGGTCGATCAGCAACATCACTTCATTTATGAGAGAGACTTCTTCACCTTCCAGAAATAGTTTCACCCTGTGACCATTGGCTATAAAAGTTGTACTCCCATCGGTTAGTTCAACGACTCCGATTTATAAACTCGTGTTACTTTAAATGGTCCCGTCCATCTTGATTTAAGCTTTCCCGGAAACAACTTTAAACGTGAATTGTACAATAACACTCGATCACCTACATGGAACTCACGACTATAGATTCTCTTATCATGGAAGGATTTCGTGCGTTCCTTGTAGATTCGAGCATTTTCATATGAATCAAGGCGAAATTCTTCTAATTCTGTTAACTGAAGTAATCTATGATCACCGACAGCCTTAGGATCGAAATTCAGAAATCTAATAGCCTAGAAGGCTCGGTGTTCTAACTCTACTGGGAGATGACAAGATTTACCAAAGACTAATTTGTAGGGAGAACGACCAATTGGAGTTTTAAAAGTCGTTTCGTATGCCCATAACGCATCATCTAGTCTAACTCGCCGGTTTTACGGTTTGAGTCCACTTGTCTTTTCTATGATTCTTTTAATCTCTCTATTCGACACCTCTACCCGACCACCGGTTTGCGGATGATAAGGTGTTCCTAACTTATGCGTTACACCATATTTTTCAATTAACTTAGTAAATGGTCGATTGCAAAAGTGTGACCTCTATCACTAATGATCGCCACTTGGAATGCCATATCTAGTGAATATGTTCTTTTTAAGGAATCGTATGACAACCTTGGTATCATTAGTGGGAAGAGCTTCAGCTTCTACCCATTTCGAGACATAATCTACCATTACAAAAATAAATCTTTTTCCAAATGATATAGGGAAAGGTCCCATGAAATCTATACCCCAAACATCAAATAACTCACATTCTAAAATAGGTTGCATAGGCATTTCATGTTTTTTCGAGATATTTCCCCATTTTTGACATGATTTACAAGATTTAACATATGTATACGCATCTCTATAAAGTGTAGGCCAATAAAAACCACATTGCAAGACTTTAAAAGCAGTTTTCCAACCTCCATGATGACCTCCCCGCCTCACGATCATGACAAAACGATAAAACACTTAAAATTTCATTATCGTGCACACATTTTCGATTATCCCATCCGAACATTTACGGAAAAGGTCCGGTTCCTCCCGGTAATAAAATTTTAAGTCATAAAAGAACTTCTTTTCCGTTGCCAAGTCCAATGAGACGGAATGTAATCACGGGTTAAGTAGTTAATGATATCTCCAAACCAAGGTGAATTTTCCTTAGACGGAATTCTTTTCTTTAATAACCGCATGGTTGAAGGAGTATCGATTCTAAACTTGATTGTTCATCGGAAATGAATCTTTAATTTCATTTCCTATCTCTTCATCAGTTTCCATTCTACTTAGATGATCTGCTACTACATTCTCACTTCCTTTTTTATCTTTAATCTCAATATCAAATTCTTGAAGTAGGAGAATCCATCTAAGAAGACGTGGTTTTGCATCTTTCTTACTCAGTAAATATTTCAATGCTGAATGGTCTGTATAAACTATTACCTTAGAGCCAACAATATACGATCTAAACTTATCTAAGGCAAAAATCACGAAACGAGTTCTTTTTCTTCAGTAGTTGCATAGTTCGGTTGAGCCGCATTTAACGTATGTGATGCATAGTAAATAGCCTTGAGAATTCTATTATATCTTTGACCTAAAACGACTCCTACAACTAAATCGCTTGCATCACACATAATCTCAAAAGGTAAATCCCGGTCGATCAGGTGCTACCAATACTGGTGCAGTAATCAACTTCGCTTTCAGGGTCTTAAATGCTTCCATACATTTACTATCAAAATTAAAAGGTACTTCTTTTTCAAGCAAATGACTTAGAGGTTTTGCTATCTTTGAAAAATCTGCAATAAATCTCCTATAAAATCCTGCATGTCCAAGAAATCCTCTTAACGTTCTTAGATTAACTGGTGGAGGCAATTTCTCGATTACCTCGACTTTAGCTTTATCAACTTCGATTCCTACTTCAGAGATTCTATGACCTAGTACAATTCCTTCTGATACCATCAAATGACATTTTTCCCAATTAAGCACTAAATTGGTATCCTCACAGCGTTGTAACACTCGTTCTAAGTGTAACAAACAGCCATTAAAAGAGTCTCCGTAAACACTAAAGTCGTCCATAAAAATTTCTAAGAATTTCTCAACCATATCAGAAAATATAGACATCATACATCTTTGAAACGTAGCAGGATCATTACATAAACCAAACGGCATTCTTTTATACGCGAAAGTTCCATAAGGACAAGTGAAAGTAGTCTTTTCCCTATCTCCTGCTGCAATGAAAATCTGTAAATATCCTGAATAACCATCTAAGAAACAATAATACTTATGTCCACTTAAACGCTCCAACATTTGCACTATGAATGGAAGTGGATGGTGATCTTTCTTAGTATGATCATTTAGTTTTCTAAAATCAATGCACATTCGATATCCTGTAATTTCCCTTGTTGGAATCCATTCATTCTTATCATTCTCTTTCACTCTGAAACCTCATTTCTTTGGTACAACTTGAGTTGGACTTACCTATTCACTATCCGATATAGGAAAAAGTATTCCCATTTCTAATAGCTTAATAACCTCTTTCTTAACGATTAACTGCAAATTTGGGTTGAGGCGGCGTTGCGGTCGAATACAAGGTTTAGCATCTTCTTTTAGAATTATCTTATGAACACATATCTCAGGGCTAATACCTCGAATATCGGCAACTTGTCCATCCAAAAGCTTTCTTATGCTTTTTCAACATTCCTAGTAATTGATCTTCTTGTTGCTCCGTTAAAGTTGATGAAATAATAACTGGTAATAGATTATCAATTTCAAGAAAAGCATACTTCAGATTTAAAGGTAACGGTTTCAATTCCAGATTCTTCGGCGGATCTTCTATTGACGATTTAAGAACTGGTCCTTCTAGTTCTAACTCCAAATACTTATGCCATGGTGGTTTAAAAGTAAAACGCCTTCATTTAGAGTTAAGATTATCTCTTTCATTTCAATGTCTTCCTCATCTTCTTTATAGATAGATAGAGTTAAGCATTCTTCTAATCGTCTTCAAAAGTTGGTAACCGATTATCATAGACGAATGAATATCTTCTATAAAAGAACATGATTCTCGTGATGTATATTGATGGTTCATAGCTTTGAAAATATTGAAAGCAACTTCATCTTCATTGACTCTCAAAATTAATTCTCCTTTCGAACATCGATTAAAGTTCTCCCCGTAGCTAGAAATGGACGTCCTAAGATAAGTGGCGCCGAAAATCCTTCTTCCATTTCCATAACTACAAAGTCTACTTTGGAAAATAGAATTTGTCTACCTTAACCAATATGTCCTCAATTATTCCTTTAGGGTACTTAATCGATCTATCCGCCATTTGCGAGTCATTTCGATCTTAGTAAGCTTTCCTATGCCTAGCTTTCTATAATCCTCATAAGACATGAGATTTATACTAGCTCCAAGATCACATAAGACCTTTTTAAACGAAATACTCCAATTTCACATGGAATGGTAAAACTTCCGGGATCTTTCGGTTTAGGTGGTAACTTATCGCGCAAAATTGCGAACATTCTTCATTTAGGCATGTATTCTCATATTCCTCTAATTTTTTCTTATTTGATAGAATATCTTTCAAAAACTTTCCATAGGCGGCATATTTATCAGAGCTTCGATAACAGGGATATTAACATGAATATGACGAAAAGTATCAAGGAAACGAGCATACTTCTGATCAGTCTTAATCTTTTTAATTTGATCTTTAGGAGGAAAAGGTAAAGATTCTAAATCTATAACCTTTGGTTCCGAAGTCATTCTCTCTTTTCCTTTATCCTTAAACTTTTGAGTATTACTTGATCGCCATGTTTCAGGTTCTTGAATTTTTTCTTTTAATTTGTTCCCTGAATCAATCTCTACTTCAGACTCCTTCGGTTTTTTCCCGTTTTTCATCCTTGTTTTCTTTATTTTCTATTCTAACATGTTCCTTAAATAGATTCCTTAAATCTTTATCCATGGGATCTTTCAAAATTCTAGGGATTTTTACCCATTTTTCACCTTCATTCTCAGGTTCCAAACTTCTATTCCTTTTCAAGAAATTCTCTATGATTTCTTCTTCCTCATCAGTAAAGTCAAGTTCATCTTTAGCCTCTTCATTTTTATCTAAATCATTTTCTACTTCATTATTCCCGAAGTTTTCTACTCCATTACTACCGTAGAGTTTCCTACTTCTCGTAACTACAACATTTACCTCTCTTGGGTTTCTTTCAGTATTACTTGGTAATCCTCCAGGAGGTCTACTGTTGTTACGTTCACCTTCCCTACTCAAATGATCTTCCATATTCCTTAATGAAGCTTCTATCGTTCTCATTACGGTATCATGTCCATTCATAGATGTTTTCATTGAACTCATATCCTTACTTGACCGAACCTATAGAAGTCATCATTGTTTCCATATTCTTAGCTTGAGTAGATACTACACCCATCATATTTTCCATCGGTTTTCCCATTTTTCAACCCCTTCCAACGCATTGAGTTGAACTCGAGTTACTGGTATACTTTGAGTGGTATGTTGAGGATAGGATCTTGGTAATGATTGTAAATTCTAATTAGATGTATTTCCTTGATAAACTTGATTATTATTCATATTCTTATACTGAACTGGATACGGCGGTTGTCCCGGCTTACTAGGGTTTTCTGACCATCTAAAAGTTGGGTGATCTCTTCTAATAGCATTAAACGAGTTTGAATATGCATTGTTCAAATTCCTATGTTGCTGAAGAAAACTCACCTCCTCTCTTGAATATCCTGTTGGTTCTTCTATCCCTAATGACACATTATCATGATTTGAGTATTCAGTTGGCATACTATTTTCTGAATTTTTATTCTTACCTTGTTGTAATCCATCAAACTTTCTACTCAAATTCTCCAAGTGTGCTAGAACTTCCGTGTTTGACGTACATTCTCCTGCAAAAGCTACTTTTCTAGTGCTAGAACCGGTTTCCCACATTCTATTATTTTTGGAAATCTTTTCTATAGCATCGTAAACTGTTTGAGCTTCACCCATCATTAACGAACCACCACATGCATGATCTACATCTGCACGTGAATCCTTTCTTAGTTTACGACAGAAAAGTTGAATTTGCATATCTAAAGAATAACCATGATCGGGACAAGCTCTTAACAATTTTTTAAACCTTTCCCAGGCATTCCCAAGTGTTTCTTCAGATCCTTGTCTAAAGTTACAACCTCGACCTTTAATTCCAAATTCCGTCCTGGAGTGAAATATTGTTTCAGAAATTCAGTTTGAATATCCTCCCAACTAGTTAACGAGTGGTGTGGAAGAGACATAAACCAATCTCGGGCTCGTCCTTTTAGAGAAAAAGGAAACATAGTCATCCTTGTTAATTCCTTATGAGCACCTTGACTTTTGGCTGTATTGCACAGTTCTTCAAATAGATAGAGATGATGATGTGGATCTTCATCATCTTCTCCTAGAAATTGGGCTCTTGCGTCAATTAAACCAAAAAGATGAGACTTAATTTCGAAATTATTCGCTCCTTCATTAGGTAAAAGTATGGGATTATTAGTCTGGTTTCTCCTAACAGTTTGATCACAGATAGGTCTTGGGTTTGGTGGATTGTTACGATTATTCTGGTTCCGATCTTGATTGTTCCTATTATTCTGATTATTATTAGGGTTAACAGGGTTTTGGCCATGCCCTAAAGCATGATCTAGCCTCTGTTCGTTTGTTTCATCACTAGTTTCAGCCATTTCTTTATTTTTATTAGAAGATGATTCCGTTGGAGATTTTCCAAGGAGTCCTAAGCTGGTTTGACCACGTTTACTCTCTATCCGCAACTGCCTTTCGTAAGCGTTTATATCAGGCTTATAAGGAGTAAGTGAGGCTTTACCGCTTCTGGTCATCAACTAACGAAAATAGAAAAATGCTCGAGTTTTAAAGAAGAAGAAAATTGGTACTAAAAGAAAGTAGATACCAACGAAAAATAAAAAAAAAGAAATGTGATAAGAAGAGTGTTGGTTTATCCTCGAGAATTTTTAAGCTAACACAAGTAGTAACCATAGACACAAAAAAAAAATAGCGACTTTGTTCCCCGGCAACGGCGCCAGAATGCTGACCGTTGCCAAAACCAAGCCTTAGAAACGGCGTCAAGAAAGGGACAGACCTTTTCTAGGTTAGACGGATCCTAACCGGCAGTGTACCGGGTCAAATTGTAGTGATAAAGTGGTGAGTCAGGTGTCGAATCATCAGGGAAAAAGTGGTAATTCTTTTAAGTGTGGTTAAACACCAAAGAGCCGCTATTAACTCGATCTAAACCGCAATTTTATAACACGATTACTACTACTCTAACCAACATAAAATAAATGCGTAATTTAAAAGTTATTCTAATATAATATATATAGATATATAAATATATATAGATGTACATAAATAGTAAAAAATATATATATATATATATAAATATATAGATACCATTATATAGTTTATAGACTAGACTAGCCAAAGTATATGTAATCAATTTATTCGATCTTTTCAATTAATAGAATGTGTTCGATCTTCCTTTTTATTAGGTCCAATTGAGTAAATGAAACGGTGTACTCCTAATGTCAACAATTCCTCCTCACACGAGCGTATGAAATTGTCATATGTCAAATTGTCATCGATCCAATGTCCACAACCGCCCCATGCTAAACTTAGTTAGTCAAAACAGTACCGAGTATAAATCTACCCCGGATAAAAGAGGTGATTCCATTTGTCGATGGCCGATGTTATTCAAGAGGCTCCGGTTGTCAAGCGGATCGATTTAATACAAACGGTGTAGTTTCAATTAAACTCGTGATTTTAACATTATTAAGATCTCGAGTACAAAATTAATAAGATTTGTTTTACTAGGACAAATCTGCCCCCGGGTAGGAAATAGGATTCCGTTAATCAGACGGCCAATTTTACCCTCCGGTTTTTCTATTTTTACTCATATCCTGACTTCTCCGGTCGGTTCATCGTCGGAGTTATATGTGGTATTCATCATGATTGATTACTTCATTCCGAATATGTTATCGTTACGTAGCGAAATAGAAAAAGATTCATTTTAACTCAATTTTAATCAATTTTATTTTAACATCATTCTTTTAACGAAAAGATCGAAATAATACGATTACATAACTTTGGCTAGTTATTAGATTTAGCCTAATAACATTATAAAAACTAAAAAGAAGAAAATAACAAACACAAACATAATTATTATAGAAATTACCCGATTACAACTGCTGACTCAGAAATCGTCTTTTCCCGGGTATTCAACGATTTCAGCAACACCGAACCTTCGAGAATTTCCCGAGCATTACTACGATACTACTACTACATTATTTATTTTGGCATAAGGCCTATTTACAAACTAAAGAAAAGAGGGGATAGAGAATATATATAGAATATGGTGTATATATATTGGTACACTCCCCGCAAATGCCGAGGCTCCCATATATATAGACTTTCCTCCTTCCCGGACCGGTCCCGAAAATTGGCCGGATCGGTCCGGTGTAATGATGACAATCATTACGGTTAGTTATAAGCATGTGAGCCCATGTTACCCTCTAATCATCACAGATCTTTGTGTAATTATATATATAATTATATATAATTACACGAGTTAACTTCTAAAAATCGTAACTTGAATTCTCGATATCGAATGACATAATCGAACTTCCGTTGAAAAGCTCGTTGAATTCTCTACAACTTCCATCAAGACCACTTCTTCAGAAAACGTATTCTCGATGAGCCATTTCCAATACGTGTCGTTTTCGGGATTTTGTTATTTAAAAAACGACTACCCACTTGACCATTTAAATTGAGTGATGCTTTATAACTCCCTTCCAATGACTTGAATTGACTTCAAAAAGTGTTTCTACTCGGGATTTCGGTTCATCTTAGGATTCTGCAATGAAATAAACACAAAATACCCGTGTAAAATAGACACAACACTCCGGTCACTAAAACCGGTACAAAAACTACAACTTTTTACTATAAATACTAACTTTTACTACTAACTATACTAAACTATAAAGATTAATATTTCATACTAATTATATCATAATTTCATATATTTTATATAGAATTTGTCGATTAAACGTAATAAAATCACGTATATTTAATCATATAAAAGTCATACATCAACACCCAAAGATGCTTCACTGTCTTCACTAGATTTCTTGTAAAAGAAAGATTGAATCAAGTAAGTGATTCAGCTTTCAGCAGCTTGATCAAGATGATATGATCAGCTGCTTGATGTCTTCAAGTGTGTAAACTTGATGCAGCTTGAATGCGATTACACTTGAAGATTTTCTCTGGATCAGTAGATTAAAGCTCAGTAGGGTCAACAGGGTGTTTTTCTTGATTTAATTCTGATTGCTCAAGAAAGATCCTTAATTTTTATCAATGCTCATCACTTGTATCTGAATTAGGAGTCCTATATTTATAGGTGGGAGTCCTTGTGACTTATGTTTGAAATTCAAACATAGCCGTTTCAGATTTGTCCCATTTGACATGCTTTCTGTCATTGTTCATAGTACTGACACAGTCAGACTGCTTTTTGACAGTCTACAGTCTGTCCATCCTTTGACTTGTAACCATTGGATAAAGGTATGAATCATTCCAACGTCCCTTTTACCCTAACCATTGATTTGTTTGATAAATCAGAGGTTGTTAGTTGTCCATTTCTTTGTAATCTTCCAATGTAGCTTTTGATTAAATCGAAATATGTGTCCAGCAGGTTCCTGAGAACATAAGCTCGTCGATATACACAACGATGAAGCGATCCTTATTTTGCTGTGTTTAAAAACACTTCAGCTAACTGTCTTTTATCTAACTTTTATTTATGAAGTTAGATTACACCTTTTTGTATATAACTAAGTTTCAATCATCACTTAACTTGTGGAACTTAGACCTTGTACATAAGGTATATGTAATCAGTTTAGGTCATCACAGACTTCCCTAAATTCTGATTCCATATCCTTGACTTTAATTACTAAGTTTGATCCCTTAGCCTTCATTAACCGAGTTTGAGCCCTCAGTCTTCAGTCTTCAGCAGGTTCCTGACAAGTCTACTGACTCGGCCTACCCCATGCGATCTGGGCGGGTCCGCCGATGTAAGTCACCGACCCTTTACAAAGGCTTTGTTTGATCAAACCTATACAAAATCAAACTCTAATAAACCTATACATTTGATCTAGACATCTTTTTGCCTTTGCTCTATAACAGCTAGTCTGTAACTCATCACTAAAACTTAAAAATAAGTCCAACAGTAGTAGCAATGGTCTCCTACTCCGGCTGAAAGAACTGTTTCCATTTTTGAACAGCAAGATAGTGTCCCATTATCACCCACGGGCCATTTTCTAAGGCAGTTTCGTAATCCTCCTTTCTTGTGAATCGAACCACATAGAATCCGTGTTCTAGGTCCGTAATCTCAATTCAACCCAGATGTTTCCAAAGTTCCGAAAGTCGTTTACACAAAAATCGGTATGTTATGTGTTTTCCCAAAAGCTTGATTATGAGAGCCTTTCTATAAGGTTTCCATAGCTCTCTGCATTCTTCCAATGGAATGATCATGGCGTCCTCATCTGTTTCAGGACCAATAAAGCTCTCAGTCACATTTGTATACTCTATCTCTTCGTCTTCATCATCGCCGATGTAGATTGCCGAGTCTGCATATCTACCTTTAACAATGTCAACACCACCTGTACGTTGCCAAACCGAAAAGGAAGGTTGACGGCTGGCTTCTTTCTGTCGTTCCACGCTCCTCTGGAGAAGATCGGTCTCCTCTTGACTTAGTTCCACAGAAGAGGGATGAGCGGCCATCACGAAATTGGATATGGCGGGGAGGCGGCAGGAGACCCCCCCCCCCCCCCCCCCCTTTTTTTTTTTTAATCTTTTTATTTCATCGTGACACTACAATGAGCGATTGATCCATTTTAAACACATTTAGTGACACCATATCATTCTAAAAGAATGAATGTATTACCTTAATGGTTAGCACTCAAGTATACTAGACACGCGAGTCTTGGTTTCGAATCTTGCAAGCTACAATATCATTCTAAAAGTGATTTTGGACCATATAATCTACTTTCTAAACATCCAAATATTTAACGAGCCGTCCGTAAATAAATTATACTATAATTTATAAACGACTTTAAAATGGTCAATTATATGTGTGATACCACAATAGTATGCTTGATAAGAGTTAATTAAAGAATTCCTAGTAAAAACGGTTAATTTCAACCGGCGAGAGAAATTTATCTTATAATATAATGAAGTAAACATGGGATAAATATCATATTTACTAAGGTTATCATATCAAGCATCATCTTCTATGTCAAAATCAAGAAATCTGTATAAATATGACCTTAAAAAATTTGTGCACATGACATAGACTTATAGAATACAAGTACTATTGCAGCTTTTTGGCAACTATATTTAAATAAGTAAATAAGGTACATGCAATATATTATTTTTGGGGGTCAAAATAGGAAGAAAGTTTGATACCATTATATAGTACTTGTACATTTTCTGGCCTAAAATGGGTAATTACATCAACTTGGTTAGACAGAGACCTGTCAATGAACTCAACTATTGCTTTTCATCCCATTATCATACAACTTTGTCATGATGATGCATCATTTTGCAAATTACATAAGAATAATGATATGTGCACTACATTTTTGTGTAGTGCATAAACCACTACATAAGTGGTAGGCATGGATTAAAATGATGAATTATTTTTTATGATGGGTCCCAACAGAATATGTGGTGTAGATTATGTTGTGTAAGATGTTGTGGTTGAAAATGTATTGGATGTATCACCACTGATTACATAATCACATCAAAAAAACCTTTTAGAAAATCGATTTTTAAGTTAAAAAATCGATTTTGAAAAGGATGATTATCACAATCGATATTCGAAAAGTCAATTTTTAATTGACTCAAAAATCGACTTTCTAAAAAACATTATTGTGTGGTGCAAATGTAGTGTAATGTATCGGTAGAATCGCGATCGATGCAAATAAATGACCCAAATCATATATACCGGAAAATGATGAACATATTTGTAAGACAAGTGTCATACAACAATTGACATTACAATCTTTTATACTATTGATAATGATGTAAAATCCATTAATTAATACGAAAACGTGTTACCATAATCAATCGTGTGTTATCAATTATTATGTCATATATAATTGTTATAGCCGTAACATTTTTTTTGTTTTTTTATAGAGAAATTATGAAATAAGCATAAAGTTATTGTCACTATCTTGTGGTCCCTAAGAAAATTTCAACCATATACTTTAAAATAAGATAAGCATATTAATCCCACTTTTTTTCAACAAAGGTTCATCTCCAAGAATGGTTGTCAGATTTGGATTGGGAGAGATAATGTAACTGTTTACACAAACAATATGATAGTGATGTGGGTAGATAATATTAATTGAAAAAATTAATTATTTCAATCACTATATCTTAACTCTCTTAATTAAAACCTTTCATAATATTAATTAAGTTTGGATCCTTAATTAATATTATATAATCTAGAAGTAAACAACGTCTTAGAAAAATATATCCCACCTTGACAAAAAGTGAGAATGGTGTCACAAGATGAACATACTAGGACACTCCAAAATGGGCGGGCACCGATTTTTTATATTTATTTATTTTTAATTATAAAAAACTATTTCGTCCGTACAATCATCGATTATTAAATACATCAAAACACATCACAAAGATGATTAGAGCGAGAGTAATGGTGATCGGGAGATAAGGCTATTGATTGGTGATGTTTGGATGATATGGAAAAAGATGATTGGAGGATAAATATAGAAGAGTTGTAGGAATAATTTGTGTGTGATGTGATGTTGTAATGGTAATGATGTTGTAGGGATAATTTTTGGAGATAGAGTATTATCTACTGCTACCAAAAAATCATCTCTACATTATCACCATTATTTCACATTTTCCTATATTTGACTCTTTATTCTGGCATTTCCTAAATGAACATTGGCTAGTTTACTCCCAGTAGTGTTGCTCTTAGACATGCTACGGTAGATCTCATACTCTTTGTTTGGATCGAGAATGTAAAGTTAGAGTATGAGTTGACACCACCCTATCCTTCAACTCTTGAAAGACAAGTTCGCATCCGGCTAGAGGTGGCCAAACCGAAACCGGAACCGGCGGTTTTTGAATCGGCGGTTTTTGACCGGCGGTTCGAAAACCGTCGGTTTTTTTAACTGCCGGTTTGTGTTATTAGTAACCGGAACCGGAACCGCGGTTCAAACCGGATGACCGGAACCGGAACCTCCGGTTTAACCGGCCCAACAGATTTTTTTTATTTTTTTTTTTTTTTTCTGGATGCGGCAATAAAAACACTTTAAACAAATAAACCATAAAAACTATATAAAAAAAAAACCTAAAGAATTATATACAAACCTAAAAAATTATAAACCTAAAAAATACTATAAAATTATATACTAACCTAAAAAAAACCATATACAAACCTAAAAAATTATATGAAACTATGTAATACAAACACATAAGATTACTATAAAATACTACAATAACAAACTATAAAAAAAAACTATAACAAACTATAAAAAAAAAACTATAAGAAACTATAAAACAACATTTATAATCAAAGTATACTTAAAACCTACTTAAATAACTATAAAAATCATTACAACAAACTATAAAAGACTAAAAACATAAACAATTAGAACTACATTCGCTTTGATTTTTTTATATGTGTTGTGCCTCCGACACGATTACACATAAAAAATACGTAAACAGCCGAATTACCGGTACAAGCGTTGAAAAGATAACACAATTTACATATAAGAAAAACAAATTTTTTAAAATAACATTATTTACATATAAATAAAATAACACAATATTAATATTATTTTTAAAACCGAATAGAAATCTATTTAAAATAATATATATATATTACATTTGCTTTAATAATTATAATTAAAATAATAATAATTTGTTATTGTAGTGAAAATAATAAGTGTTATATAAAAATGAAAAGAAAAAAAAAAGAAAATTTAAAACCGTGGCCGGAACCGTGATCTGAACCGTGATCTGAACCGGGAGCAAACCGGGAGCAAACCGGAACCGGCCCAAACAGGCAACCGGCGGTTTTGAACAGTAAACCGCCGGTTTTTCAAACCGGCGGTTTGACAAACCGGCGGTTCGACAAACCGGCGGTTCATCAAACCGCCGGTTAGAAAAACCGGCGGTTACACCATTTGGCCACCTCTACATCCGGCTCTCTATTGAAACATGGCATTTGTTTGTGTAAGAGGCATTGTTATGGTAGAAAACCCATGTATACACTTCATGTCGTATCTGACATATATATCGAGGAAATTCCGTACTTCTGTCAATGTCGTAGAGCGAGGCCAAATGACTACCGTCTCAATCTTGATTGGATAAAGAATGACTACATATGCAGATATCACATGTCCCAAGACGTAAACTCTATCTTAACAAGAGTTTGCATTTGTTGATTTCGGCATAAAGTTCAAACTGAGCGGGTATATATTCACCAGATGAAAATTACGATAGAGTTACGAATTAGCCGAAGAACAAAGCTTAGGCAATATCAAAGCTATAACATGCATACATACATATCATAATACTAAGCAGCCTATGTAACGCATGTTGTCGATATAGATATAAAGGGTGTGCTCTAAAACAATTAATCTACTTGCCTTTCGAGCAAGTGGGAGATTGTTAGGTGTAGTGCCCGAAAGACAATTATATAATTATTTTAGGACATAATTAATAATTCATCTTATTATATGCGTGTATGTTTATAATTAAGACACTACTGAAAACCCTAAGTACCTCGTTTATGTAATCACATAACTCAGTGTATGGCTATACACAAGAGGATTGAGTTAGTGAGATGTACTTAAAATTAACTTAGTCCGTAGCGTTGATTAATCGAGTACGGGTCTCATGATTAATATGCTAATAATGCGCCCGAACACTTTATGGTGTGACGCCTTATCCGGATGTCGGTAATAGGGTACCTAGTGGGGCATTTATATATGATGATAATCATATAGGTTTGCGGACCGATTTTTTTTGAGTTCTCGATATAATTCCGTGATCGAGAAGTCTTATCGAATCACAAGATGATCATATATGGATTAATCTCAATCATGAGGTGATCACGCACATAACCGCTTGCTTGCTTAGACTAGGGTAGAGTTTGATGTGTTAGTAAGGATTACTTCATAGTATGTGCTCCAACACTTCTCGTTGGCTCTATTCGGGATGAGTGAGTAGTCCGTGCTATCACAGATATGGAATCCATTCCTTCCCTCGGAAGTAGACAGACAGTTCCCTTATTTGTTAGCCCTAAGAAAATGATCGATCCCGGGAGTTCATGGTAGACTAATTAGCTACTAGTCCGGTATGTGAACTAATGGTAAATAATGATAATATGTTTCGAGAAGGGTTTACGGAAATATCCCGACTCGAAATGAACAGTCTATGGAGGATTTATCCGTATGTAATGATTATATCAGTGGACGCTTATCAACCCATGGTTGAGTGTAAGTTATCTATATTCGGTAGAGTTCAGTTTCGGGTTTATGGTGGTGTAATCCCGGAATTAATAGATTGAATATAATTGTTCGGTCTGACGAATAATTTTATTTAATTTATTGTAGCTACTGAATATGAGTCAATGGTCCCCGACGTGGCTCCTAATATAGCATATAGGTTTTCTCGTCGTTTCACCTCAATTATAATTAAATAGTTGGATTGGACTATTTAATTGATATGTGGATTAATTGTTTAGTTGAACTAGATAATTAAATACACGAAAAAGAGTTTTTTCGTGGACTCGGCCCAATGTGTCAAAAATGCGTGTAGGCCTATTTTTCTAGGGTGGGGCGCATTTTATGTTGATTAATTATTAAGGAATTAGTTTTCTTGGATAATTATTTAACATGTGATTTATCTTTTATTTGTTAATTGATAATTCATGGAATATTAGATAATATATTTATTTATCCTAATTTGTTTGGGATATATTATATATATTTATCTTTTATTTGGAATAAGGATTAATCTAATAATTATCTTTTTAATTATTCAATCCTTGAAAGACAATGATTACTCTCCTATATAAAGAGAGTTCTCCCAAGCCTAAATGACACACACAATTTTCGAAATTGTTGAGAAGTATTAGGCTTTGATATTTCGGCTATAATACTAGGGTTTTGAGTTGGGATAATCCTCGGGATTATTCCGGTAGCATATCGAGGAGGTCAAGCGGCTTGAATCACCATCCACTTGGTGTTGCTTGGAGATACACGTCGGAAGACGGTGGCTTCTCAATTTTTTGGATCTTGGATCTCGGATTGTTCTAGACGTTTATTCACAATAAACCGGTAAGCAATCTAAACCCACTCGTAGGTTTAGATCTATTTATTTATGTATTTTGGTTGTTAGATCTAGATCTTGTACTTTCCGCTGCGTAATCGGGTGGATCTTGATCCATCCGACGATATTACATCCTACAACGCCCCCAGACCCCAGGCCTGGTAGCTCTAAATGAGTCATAAATGGCCGGTCAACTGCTTAGACCGTCGTCCTCGCTTGGTCTAAAAGGGCTAACCCGAGTTGACAAGACCTTTATGTCTCACACTTATATAGGGGTGAACATTCTACTACTTACCGATGTGGGACTTTACATTCTCCCCCCTTATAAGTGACTGGCGTCCTCGCTAGGACGGCCAAGACTTTTCCCGGATCGTCCCTACCAGAGGTAACTAGAGGCCATCCTTACACCGTCTTCTTGTACGGTGCAGCGCATAGTTCCGTCTGATAGTCGGCTCTGAATACCATTCTGTAACGCCTCCAGGCTCCAGACCCCGGCCTGGTAGCGCTAAATGAGTCATAAATGGCCGGTCAACTGCTTAGACCGTCATCCTCGCTTGGTCTAAAAGGGCTAACCCGAGTTGACAGGACCTTTATGTCTCACACTTATATGGGGGTGAGCATTCTACTATTTTATCGATGTGGGACTTTACAGCCTACTATTCTATTCATCTCAATTAGATAATCAACAATTGACTTAGATCCTTTTGAGGCCTTTGTCAGAACATCCTTGTAATCAAGAATTTTGGCTTCTGACTGGATATTGAACAAGGTCTCAAGAGTTTTCCAAATGTCTCTAGCAGTAGAGCACCCTACTAACTCTAACAAGGCTTTTTCAGTCATTGAACTTAAGATTCATCCCATCCCATCAACAATTGGTCCGTTGTGTTTTAGTTCTCAACAGTTGTTGATATATATAGAGTGTACGTTGTGAGAAAAAGTACTAGACCCTAAATCTGTATATATATCTGAGAGGCCTCACTAGCTAATAGACTATCTTCCAATTTGTGCTATTATTATTTAATGATAGGCAACTCAATATAAGGTTAATTTAGATAACTATTATGATCTAGCCATGGCTTAATTGCGCTGATCCAAGAAAGAAACGCAATTAAATTGAAAATGTGGCAAATAAGGTGTGAACGTATATAATGTGGATGAAATAGTGTTGGATGCAAGAAGGATGTACATACACTTTTGGCAACAGATTCACAATTGAAACAATAAGAATCAACTAAGTAGAATGCTTATGTGACCGCCCCCATGCGCTTAACTCAGTGGTAAAAGAGATATGTTGTGATAGCATCCTTACATTTGAGCTGAGAGGTGAGAGTTTTATATCCCGTATCGACTTCTCTTAGAAAGAAAAAAAGTGTACTGTAACGCCCCTAGACCCTCGGGCCTGGTAGCGCTAAATAAGTCATAAATGATCCGGTCAACTGCTTAGACCTTTGTTATCGCTTGGTCTAAAAAGGCTAGCCCGAATTGTAAAGACCTTTATGTCCCACACTTATATGAGGGTGAGCTGGATATTACTTTATAGATGTGAGACTTTACAATCTCCCCCCTTATAAGGTACTGACGTCCTCGCTCGAACGGCCAGGACTTTTCCCAGTGCACTTGTCTCAGTCTCGTCCTTACCATAGAATTCTAGAGGTGGCCCTACCGCCTCTCACGGTGTGGCACATATGGTAGTCGGTTCTGATACCATTTTATAACGCCCCAGACCCCGGGTCTGGTAGCGTTAAATTAGTCATAAATGATCCGGTCAATTGCTTAGACCGTCGTTATCGCTTGGTCTGAAAGGGTTAACCCGAGTTGACAAGATTTTTATGTCTCACACTTAAATGGAGGTGAGCAAGACATTCTTTTACAGATGTGATACTTTACATGTAAATCTAGCATTTGCAAACTGTACCGCTGATAGATAACATCGATTTACATTAGCCATAAAGTTCTAGAAGTGAAACAATATGGGCCTTTTGGGTTGGAGCTCATATTTTTTTTTTAGAATGCTTATATGACCCTACAATTATTTGTATTGTGATTTGGGGCATCTGGTTTTTGTTAACAAGTACTCATATGCCTGGCAAATCCTTAGATTGTGACAACAGAATCACAATGCCTTGTGAATGCAATTTTATATTATAAGAAAGGCCTTTGCTTGAATCTTGATTATGAAATGTGCAATATGAATGAAACATTCCATGGATGACCAAGGAGACAAGTGCACTAAACAAGTATTAAAAGCTCCTCCACTTTGAAGTGTTTTTAAAAATATTACATTTCTTGTGATGTGAATTTATACTAAAGCTCCTTTTTGTTGGCATATTTTGACTAGATTTCAATCCGGCAGGTATTGATGGGAAATTGGTAAATCAGGTAATGTCTAACATTTTTTTTTCAGGTCAAACATTTTCTGATATTTTTTTTCAGGTTTCCGTCTAAATTTGGACGATTTCGTCCAAATACAGTCAATCTCATCCGAATGTGATATAAATCCCGTCAAAAATGAAATACAAGCTAAAAATGACGGACCGTCTAAATTAGGACGGATTCCGTCAAAATTTAGATGAATCCGTCCAAATTCTATTTGCATAAACAGGATAGGCAGCAGCAGGATTCAATTTTCTGTGGTAAAATACTTTAACAACATTAACTATATCCATTGCATAAACACTATTTACACCAGTACTCGCAAATATGGTATTCAAAACATGTTCTTTTTTATTGAATGGTCCTGGATTCAGGTTGAAGTTCCAGTTTGTATTTGGGATACCGATATTCTTCGCCGGAAGACCCGCCGCCAAGAATTTTCCAGCAGGAAGTGTAAGTATTTGAGCAACTACGGCTGCAATAGTCAAATTGTTGTCTCGATACCCGAAAAACTGGTTGAGAAAAGCTAAAGATCCACATGAGAGAACACCTAGAAGCCATGTCCGCCATGTTAATGCCTGAAGCTCTCGATTATCCATTGGCGGCACCGTCAACCTTACTTGCTCCACCAGACAGTCATTTATCTCTTCAGAGTTGATTAAAATTGAAGGTAGGTTGAAGAAGAGATCATGCAAACAGAGTTGAATTAACTACTCTCGTCCAAATCTATTGTTTCCGTCAAAATTTGGACGGATTCGTCTAAATTTTGGGCGAAACGTCCAAATTTGGGATGAATTCGTTACAATTCGGACGTTGCGTCCGAATTTTAGACGGATTTCGTCCATTTTGGTCAGTGAATAGATTGGGACGAAAAGAAATCTAAATTTGGACGGTTTGACTGTATTTGCAAGAAATCGTCCAAATTTGGATGGGGAACCTGAAAAAAAATATCAGAAAATGTTCGACCTAAAAAAAAATGTCAGACATTACAGTGACCTGATTTACCAATTTCCCTGTATTGGTGTATACACGTACTTTTATTTTTGAAGGGTGTTACACGTACTTTAATGTGCCTATGTATCACGAAGAATTTCTTGGGATTGATTATTTGCGATTAGAACCAAATTAAAGTAAGAATTAATGTGTTTTTGTTGGAGTATATTACTATTATAAGAGTTGAAGGGACTGTTTTGTATAATCTGATAGTATAGTTTCTAGACTAGATCTTGTGTTGATGTGTGGCACCATGTATGAGTGCCAAGTGTCCTTACTAGTACTATATGTAAGAGATCTAGTAGAATGAATAATACAACAAAACATTTCCGAACTTTCTGTTTTGCAAGTTGGAATCGGAGCCACTCCTTCTTCTCCGGCCATGGCCGCCACCAGGAGCACAACTCCGGTAGGAAGCTCTCAGCCAGCTCTTGCAAAACCTAGCTTCAACCCCAACTCCACAAATCAGCTTGGGAAGCTACTCATCCATGTTTTCCATTCCAAATGCACCTCCTGTATCAACTACTCTGACCTCATCCTCACCTTTCCTCCGTCCACCACCATTATTTCCGGCAACCTCACATGCACCACCATTTGGAGGAAACCTTACACAGAGCTTCACTGTGAAGCTCAGCCGTGACAACTATTTACTCTGGCGTTATTCCATCTTGCCAGTCATAAAAGGTTACAGACTTGAAGGCTATGTGTTTGGGACAAAACCGAAGCCACCAGAGTTTATTTTTGCTACTTGTTCTTCTGGTTCTTCCACTGCTTCTGTTCCGATCAAAAATCCTATGACGAATGGATGCCCGTTGATAACTTACTCCTTGGCTGGTTACTCAGATACATGACTGAACAAGCTTTACTTGAAGTTGTTGGATGCTCGTTGCTGCAAAGGTATGAAATGCAAGAAGTAATAGCACCGATCGAGACACTCGATCTTAGCACAACGGAAGCTTATGCGATTTACGATATGAGACATAACTAATTAATCCTACGAGAAGTTTGAAGATTTACCTTATCGTAGAGAAAGAGATATTCGACCAAAGAAAGATGCCGTAGTCTTCCGGATTGTATCTCCTAGAGACGACTTGTGAACGTCGATCCTCGCCATAGAACCTCCTCGAATATGCACAAGAAAAACCCTAGTTTTTCTTCTCTTAATGACTAGAACAAGAAACTAATTTTTCTCTTCTTTTAATGTATAAGTGGCGCCAATAATCAAGTGTGTATTGTGTTGGGAGGAACTCTCCTTATATAGGAAAATAACTAGTCAAGAGAGTTATCATTTTCACACCACAAAAACCTATTCCCACAAGGAAAAGATATTTTCCCCACAAAATAAGAGATAATTCCCAAATAATCAATCTCTTAATTTTCCATTAATTATCCAACAAATAGATAATTAATTAATTACAAATGTGACATAATCTAGAAAAATTTCTTCTCCTAAATTATCCATATGTGTGGCGCCATTTAGTCACTATTTTTAATAGAAAATGTCTTTTCTATTTTACATATTATTTACCAAATAAATAATATTGCAAATTCATTAAATAGACCAACTATTTAATTTATTCTCGAGGTTCCATAAAACGAGAAAACACTCGCGTGTTAAGAGCCAACCCGGGGACCATTGACCAATAATCAGTAGCTACAATAAATTAAGTAAAATATTCATCGAACAGAATATTTCTACTTAATTCATTAATTCCGGAATTACGCCACCATAAATCCGAAACTGAACTCTATCGATTATAGATATAACTTATTCTCAAATTGTCGAGTCGAGTCGATAAGTGTCTATTGATATAATCATTACATACAGACTAACCCTCCATAGACTATCCGTAATAAAACGGGATTATTTCCGTAAACTGTAAAGTCCCACATCGGTAAAATAAGAGAATGCTCACCCCCATATAAGTGTGAGACATAAAGGTCTTGTCAACTCGGGTTAGCCCTTTTAGACCAAGCGAGGACGGCGGTCGAAGCAGTTGACCGGACATTTATGACTCATTTAGCGCTACAGGCCCGGGGTCTGGGAGCGTTACAGAATGGTATCAGAGACGACTATCAGACGGAACTATGCGCGCACCGTACAAGAAGACGGTGTAAGGATGGCCTCTAGTTACCTCTGGTAGGGACGATCCGGGAACAGTCTCGGCCTTCCTGGCGAGGACGCCAGTCCCTTATAAGGGGGGGAGAATGTAAAGTCCCACATCGGTAAAATAAGAGAATGCTCACCCCCATATAAGTGTGAGACATAAAGGTCTTGTCAACTCGGGTTAGCCCTTTTAGACCAAGCGAGGACAACGGTCGAAGCAGTTGACCGGACATTTATGACTCATTTAGCGCTACAGGCCCGGGGTCTGGGGGCGTTACATAAACCTTCTTCAATACATCTTATCCTTATTTACCATTAACCCACTAGTGATCAATTAGTTCATAACAAATACGAACTCCCAGGATCGATCGGTTTCTAGGATTAACAAATAAGGGGATTGTCTTTCTACTTCCCGCAGGAAAGATTCCATATCTGTGCGACACATACTTTTCACTCATTCCAGAATAGTGCCAACGTGAAAGTGATTCGGACCACGCCTCTTAGCGATCCTTAACGAACACATCAAACCCTATCCTGAAACAAGTAGGAGTCTGTAATCACTTCAAGATTAAGGTTAATCCATATATGACCATCTTGTGATTTAATGAGATTTCTCAATCACGAATTATATGAGAAATGCAGATTAAATCGGTACAGTCCTATATGACTCTCATCATATATAAATGCCCCACTTAGACAACCAATGTCGACGGTCCGGATAAGAAGGTCACACCATAAAGTGTTCTGGGCGCATTAATGGTGGTTTAATCAATAGACCCCATACTTTGATTAACTTCACCACGGACTAATAGTTCAAGTGTATCACCATAAACTTAATCCTCATGTGTGTCAAACACTAAGTTATATGGCTACATATGATACGACTTGGGGTTTTCAGTAGTGTACTACTTACAAGCACGAAGAAAGTATTAAGATGAGAATAAATCTGTCATTTATTAATTACAAAAACAATTACATAAATTGTCTTTCGGGCGTCCTTCCAACAATCTCCCATTTTCCCGTAAGGACAAGCAACAATTGTCTTTCGGGCACACTATATCTAACAATCTCCCACTTGCCCGTAAAGACAATCAATGATTGTTTTTAGAGCACCACACCCTTATTCTTTCTATCCACTACATTCTCCCACTCGCTCTAAAGCAGATGAGACATATCTCCCATTTCATACCCACCAAGCGCTTATCAGTGACACTAGATACCACACGACTTGGTAAAGTGATCAGCTAGGTTGTCGGCTCGAGGCCATCTTTAGGACCGAAATGTCGCCTCTCTGCACGGTCTGTCTGACCAGGTGGTATTTACTTTCAATATGCTTTTGCCCTCTTGTGATTGCGAAGACCCTTTGCATAAGCTACCTCTCCACTGTTTTCACAGCAAAGTGATATTGACTTACGAGACCTGGAATCACTTCCCGATCCAACAAAGAACTTCTCAAGTCACACTGTCTTTTTAGCTGCTCCGAAAGCTGCTATGTATTCGACTAACAGAGTCCAATTGGAAGTGCTGGATTGCTCTGGACTGTAGCTCCATTACAATGAGTAAACACGGAGTCTGAGATCGATTCACGATCATCCTTAATCCAACAAAAATCAGAATCAGTGTAGTCAACGACACTCAGGTTCGCACCCGAATGCACAAGCATATGATTCCTCGTTCTCTGAAGGTACTTGAGGATGCTCTATACTACTGCTCAACGTCCGAATGCAAGATTCAAATTTAATCGACTTTTAATAACCTGACTTTCTCTATCCAAAAGAGAATCTATCCCATTTTCTCTATATCCAAAGACTAAGAGAATGATTCCGTGAGGGGTTGGGTAGGAAACCCCTCATTGACTTTTGCATTCAAAAATGCATTATCATCTTTAACCAATAAGATGCATAGGACGTTGCCACAACTTGTTCTCATGAATTCGACCGAATCTATTTCTAAGAATACAGTCCACTTTTCTGATTCAGCGAAACTTTGGCTCGTCAGTTCTTAACTTCAGATAACACACTCATGTTGTTCTCAACTGTTGCAGTGTCATCTTTTATAAACACTAACATTTATTACTTTACCTATATTGATTATCTAGTCTACAAAGGCTCATCAATATTCTGGTCAAGCCCACATATTTCAAACATGTGACTTTTAATGACCTAGATGTTTGCTTTAATCCACCAATGGATATAAGCATAGGCAGTCTATCTGCCATTTGATTTAAGCTAAAACCTTTCTGTTCCGAATGAATCTAAGCTCCATTGTACGGCAAGAAAGTTTCAGGGCATCACCCCTGTTAATCTTTCTGCTTTCCATAGTGTCAAGCAAGGCTGAGAGGTGAGAAAGTTTCAGGGCATCACCCCTTTTGAACTATCTACTTCTCAGGGAATTAACCCTAGAACACTTGGCTTTGCTTAGAAAGATAAAATTTCTCATTCATTCGATTTTTTTTTCATGTAGATCCAATTACTCCAACTGGGCCTGAGACACTCAGGTGGTTCTACAAGAGTATGAACAGAACTGGAGTACCAAAACTCCATATACACGTTTATGGCTTTGAACCAACCTCTTATTGTTAGAATCCTATACATCCTTCCAGAAGAACCATAGGCAATCAATCACCCCAAGCAGACTGTAAAGACTGCATAATCACAGTGGGTCAATGGTTAGATCATACTCCCACTGCATTTGGGTGGATTGATGTTCTGATCGGGTTTAGTTAGTATTAATCAGCGTAATCCCCAACAACCAATGTTGGATGTGGTCTGATTAAATCAGATAGTAACTCCTTGAGTAACTGTACTTCAAGGTCTAAGGTTGTTATTTAAACATCCTTTCAGAACGGCTGTCACAGTACAACCGTCACTTTCCAACCTTCACTCATTGTATTAAGATATTTCACGACCAGTTACCATCTGAATGTGTATGCAAAATCTCTAGTCCTACCTTCAAGCACCAAGTGCTAAATGCCTCTATTTACAGAAGTGGAGTAATCGTAGTTCACTCCTTATCCATAAATTCATAAGCATCTTCTAGGTAGACTTCTCGGTATTACATAATAATGTATACTGTTATTTTGTAACTAATATCTTAATTGATTTAAGCAGTGTAGTGTAGCATATCAATAACTATATAAGACAATACATGGTTTTTCCTTTCAGTGAAATCGTTTCACCCGGAGGTAGGCCAAGCATCAGTGCCAAAACTATGCTATAGCCTATATCTGAGCATGGAATACTCGTTTCTCTGGTAATATCAGAGATTCCTCCAAATATTTAGATAAACTAATAGGCGTTTCGAGTAGTCATTTAGACCAAAAAGTCTATTACTCAAAAGCTCCCACTAGCTTGTATCATTCATAAGACCCCGAAGGTCAATATGAACAAGCTGTGATACTTCTTTAGCTCTATTAACCTTTCCTGATTGAAAGTTTACTTAGTCATTTTTCCTTTGAGATAATGTTCTTAGACTGGGAGATAGGAATCACCCTTAGCCAGTCTTCAGATCTTATCTCTAGGATATATGCACTAATTAATAGATGATGAAGAATCGTTTATCTAAATACGGAAACCATTGGTCTTAATAGTTTATGATGTGTTAGATATACCTTTTCAGCATTACTTAGTGGTTCTGACTTTATCAGACAAAAGTCTGAGTCTCAGAATCGTATACAAATGTCATATTCACTTTCTTTAAGGCAACTATATTATCGATGTGAAAGTGAATTTATTTGTTCCAACGAATCTGAATATAGAAATTATATTTCTTTGATATTCAAGGATTAAAATCCGAAATTTATTTCCTTATATCACTCCCACTATCTTAGCTGAAATAACTGCCCGTTGTCTACTCTTCATCATGAATGCCCAGCTACCTTGTTCTTACAAAAGAACTTTAGCTTCTGAGTCGACTTACTCGGTTAAGAAAGTCTCTAAGGATTCATAGGTTAGTGATCCGAAATCACTTTCCTTATCCTATACTTTCTTTTATTAATATTTCGGTTTAGCCTTTAACATATTTAGTTTAGATGACTTACGTTTGTAGACATTTATATCACTACAAGAAAATAGCGTTTTTACGACGTGCAATGTGCGTTGTAATTTAGATTTTACAACGTGCACATGCGCATCGTAAAACACCGCGTAGTAAAATTGAATTTATCTTACGACATGCATCAGCGCGCGTCGTATATTACCTTTACAACGTGCATTGGCATGTCGTATATGTTTCATTTATGGCATGTTTTGGCACGTTGTAATTAGTTCCCGCCAATTATTTACAACGTGCAATTGTGCGTCGTAAATTTTAACTTTACGACGTGTCGTGCACGTAGTAAATCGGTTCCCGCCATTGAAATTGACATTCACAACATGCTTTTGCACGTCATAATTAGTTCCAGCTATTGTAATTACAAACTTACGACGTGTTGTGCATACACTGATTCCCACCAATTACATATCATAACACACCAAATTCAAAACGTCACATAAAATTTTCTATCAAGTTGGCAAATTGATCATTAATCTAAATAAAATAATACTACATTACGAATTCTTCTTAGTAGTAATAATAATAATAAAAACCACTAGCTTCAAAAAGAAGTCTAGCAAAAAGGGTATAATTTGGTGTGCCTCAAACAACAATCAGAAGCTAAATGGAGTTTTAAACATTGGAAGTCTAGTCCAAAAGCTAATACAAATTACATTCAAAGCCAGCCCTTCCCATCTTTCAAAATGTAATCAGCAAAGCCACCCCATCCATCCATTGCAACCACTAATTAATGATGATCACACTGCTAGAGAAAAATAAGAGGTCAAATTTGAACAAAATTGAGGTATTATTCATGAATTTATGATGTATATACATGAATAACCATATAAATGATAAAGATTGTATGGAAAACCATAGTACTAAACAAAATACAAAGTTTATAAAAAGAAAAAAAAACAGATACAATTGTTGTTGTTACCTTATCCATCATTTCTTCCTGTTTAATTGTTTATTGTAGTAGTATTCTCCTTTCAGGATGTGTTAATCAAATCTCTGGTCATCCCTTTTATTAAAGAACATAAATGAGTTTATAGTCTACTTCTAGTTCACTACTGTCCTTCACAAGCTGAAATTGCAAATAGTTTCATTGATTTTCTTACGTTCCCCCGGCTCCGTAGGACGACTTAAACCAGCAACCACAAAAAATTATGCAAAACTTCTGACTAGTTGGACTAGGCATCTCATACTGGCAGATCCAAGGATTAACATTAAACCAGAAAGGTTTTGTTTTCCTCTAAATCAAAAGAACACAAAAATGCTATTCACTGGAAAACAGTGTATCCAATTTTCATCGGTTGGTGGGTGGGGGTGGGGTGGGGGTGGGGGTGGGGGTGTTACCGTTAGAATGTGGAAGGTGCAACGATTAAAAAGAAACGAGATTCCCTTCAAATAAAGCGATAAATAAACAAGCACAAAGTGAACTAAGTGAAGCACAAAAACCAAATGGAAACATCATACAAATATATACAATACAATGGCACCAATTCAAGACAAAACCTATCTGAGAGAGGCAAAGAGAAAAGAAAGAAGTCACCTTTTTCAAAAGCTTGCAAAAGTTGTAGCTGTACACCACTTTCATACGGAGGAAACAAGATCCTCGAACTTCACAGTTCACCCTTCACACAGCGCAAGTTCAAAATTAACAACACAAATGAGTGTTTTTTTAGCAACAATTATTATTATTATTATTATTTGGAAAAAACAAAGCCCCACTCAGCGTAGAGTTTTGGTAAAGTAGAAATAAGAAAACCAACAAAATGTATACAGTACTACAAATGAAAGAACATAAGTGTAGTACTATTTTATCTGTTTTACACCCCCCCATAATAAAACAGGATTCAAGACATTAATTTAGCCACTAGTACCAGCATGATCAGGCAGGCAGTAGGCAACTAAATACCCAACAGAAGTTACAATGAGCAAAGCATTAGCCAATTTTCAAACCACACGGCCACATAATACTTTCTATGACCCCTAACACTACATATTAAGGCTTTTACTTTTATCATAAATGCAATTATAATCATCTCAAACGGAATATCCATGGATACAGAGACACACACACATATAAGTTTGCTAATACACATCATGAAATAGCCAATGATAATAGATGTTCGCTAAATTGCATTCCATTCCCATCCAACTAAAAGTTCAACCTAGTTGATAACAAGTACAAAGCAAGAAATACATTAGGAACAAACCACACTAAAAGGCGGGAAAGAAATACATTAGGAACAAACCACACTAGCAACTTCATTCCCAACGATCCCTTCAACTTAACTTCAGTCTTACACTAGAAATACAACTAGAAACAAACAAGGAAAAACAATTTCAACATTAAAACACAAAGAAATCACTTCGATGCACCCAACTATTTCTGGAACCCTACCATGTCACAACTCAACATCAACAACACATAAACAAGCAAAATTAATGTGAAAATTTTAGAATCAAATCAAGGACTTACCTTAAAGTAATTTAATGTACTCAGAGGGCCAAGCCACTATGCTTCCTTTGGCTGTAGAGGGGGTATTGAATTCTTCGGTCTGTCGATATAAAGCAATGTCTTCAATCACTTCCCGAACCCATACCTTCCAAATACCAGTACCGAGACGAATACAATGTACTGTATCGTTTGGATCTTTAGACGCAAGGTCTCCAAAAGCAACAATCTTCTCCTCGGTACCATACCATCTCAACAAGAGCAAATGTTTCGTTTGCGGAGTTTTTTTATTAACATTTTCAACTAATTTTGTTTGATCTTCACCTTTCGAGATTTTAACTTGTTTGGAAGAAGTTGAAACACATGGTACTTCTTTTCTCTTCTGAGGTACTATTGTGTCATCCATGGAGTTGTCAATGTGAACGGGCGGAATCGCAATGCTGTTGTTTCCCTATTTATTAGGACAAACATAAAATTAAAACTCACTAAAATATCAAATTACATCATTTCAATAAACAAAATAAGATTAACACAAGGTTAAATACTCACACTACTATGAGCTCCATTGCTATGTTGAGAGAAAGCAGCATTAAATTTCCTTTCCATATCTTGCAATTTCTTTTCCAGCATATTAACTCTAAAATCTACTTGACTTCTTCCAATCAACCGTGAAGGTGTTGCTCCAAATCCATAGCCTCGTACCCGTCCCCGACGTTCAGGGCCTAACACTTGTGAAACTGGATCATCATTAATAGACCATTGCGATGAATCCTGTTGTTCGGCCATCTTTTCTTTAACTTGTCTCTGAAAAACAAACCATTCTCGTCATCTTTGAACTAATTTTGTTTTGTCTCTCACTCAGCACGAGTGACAACAGTCACATAGTTATCAATGTCACGTAAGTTTGTAGACTTAAGAGGAACATCCTCTTCCGAAAAAATTAATTTGCATTCTCGATTATTGAGTTCAACGTTCTTGTTACTTTCCCACTTTTACGAAGTCATCATTAGTCAATTTATCGTGTTTAGCAGTTTATATACCTTGAGATGATATGCAGTTGCGAAATAAACTATGACATAAGTATAAATCAAATCATACACCACAACAAAATAAGAAATTTTAGGAATTATAAACGTGATGTCTTGTATGCAGTTTATCCTACCATTCCAAGGATTTAACCTCACATCATACTGCCGCCGCAGGGTCGGTATCAGCACAATGACGGTTAAATTGAGACAATCTCTCTCAATAATTAAACAATTAAGAATCAGACATCTCTATTTAATTGTTGATTACCTTCCTTTTTCAGCCAAGATATTTCCAAAAATATCCTTGTGAGGGTGACCTACTGTTTCAGACCTCAAAGTACTCCTCGAGTATGCCGCCACAGGGTCGGTCGGTGACACGATGAGTACCCAAAATCCTATCCTTTCAGAGACCAAGCCTTGAATTTTGATAGGGGTGAAGGCCATCCGCAGGGGGCTGTAATCAAAGCGGCTCGAGGCATCACCCTTATCGCACGTGCTTGTGCCAACAGTAGAGACCGTGGGGTCGGTTTTCACCTTCCCCGCTCCCACTCGTTATTTTGAAAAATAGGTAGTCTTATTAGGATTTTCAGAATTTCTTATTCAACTGAAAAACAATAAATCATGAATATTTAATTAATCCTCCCACTAGTTCATCGGTTCCAAATACCGTCTAGCTAGTGTCACTATATTCACGTTTTTCCAATTTTATGGATAAATTAAAATTCCTTGTGTAGAAGCTACACAATTAAAATTCACCAAGAATTTTATAATCCCAATACATTAGGACTTTATGAATTTTCTACCAAATCGAAAAACAATAAATCACAAATTTAAAGCTCCCACTAGTTTATCGGTTCCAAATACCGTCTAACTAGTGACACTATATTCATGATCTTCCAATTTATCGATTATTTAGTAATTCTCTCGTGTAGTCACTACACGATCAAAATTCACTAAAAGAATTTTATAGTCCTAATATTGTCATGATAAAATTTTAGGATCGTAGAATTTTATCTCAATAATTTGAAAACAATAAATCTTGAAAAGCAATTACCAACTTATCGGTATTAAACCCTGGCTGAGCTTTAACCGAGTTCACCGAATGGTGTCGGAATTGGCTAAGCCGACCCGTCCTCTTCGTTGGTTCATATACGACGCTAACATCGCACGTGTGCGGGTGCTGGGGTGAAAATCGGGCTAAGGTTGCCCCATTGAGCCTCAGCTCGCCGGATAGCTTGACCTTGCCGGACCCCCGTGGCTAACCCCGCACTTGGACGGACAAGTCGAGTCGAGCCGAAGCCATGTTGACCGCCCGAGCCAATTTTTGAACGTTTTGCTCAGTTGGTGTCCAATTTTTCCGGATTTTCCAATTTTTTTAATTATTAAATTTCTTATATGTAGTCACAAATAATCAAAAACCACGAATGATTTTTAGATCCCAAAATTAAATTTACCGAGTAAATTTTATTTTATCATGTGAATTTTATGTCCCGATAAAATTCCGTTCGTTTTAATTAATTTAATTAATTACCTAAATTAATTACGTCTCATACATGCCTAATTAATATCTTGATTAATTATCTACATGTATACGCGTATCTTAATTGGAATTAATAATATGATGAATGTCATGGCATGGTTATCTCACATAAATTATCAAACATGAAAATAAATGCGTAAAAATAAACCACTGAGATGGACCCGTATCTAACCTATTTAAACTAGGAAAAGCAAAAAAAAAAAAAAAATCCTAAGATGTCTTCGTTGATCACATCTTGATCTTGGATAATTGAATTTTTTTTTTTTGATGCATTTTCCTTTTCTTCTCTTCAAACGTACGGCAGCCCCCTTTTTTTTTTAAATTTTATTTTAACGACGATGTCATGATCATCATACAAATTTAGCAAATCAACATCTTCAACGTCCAAACAGCAGCAACAGCAACGACCAACGTCCAAAGATAAAAAAAAAAAACAAATCTCCTCCCAATAATTAAAATAACTCGGCCGCTGCTTATAAAATTTTTCTAGCTACTAGGAAATTAAATTACAACAAAATAAATTACATAATTTCCTATTCCTAGAAAAATTTGAATAGATCTAACGGTAAAAATGTACCACCCCAATCCATCTCGTCAACCAAAACATTCAATTGCATATATATAAAAAAATATATATATAAAAGATGCAATATTTATTCAATTTCACTCCTAATTTAAATTAATTATGCTCTCGGTATTGTAAAAATTGAACCTTGTCTCTGATACCACATGCTAGAAGTAATAGCACCGATCAAGAGACTCGATCTTAACACAGCGGAAGCTTATGCGATTTACGATATGAGACATAACTAAATAATCCCACGAGAAGGTTGAAAATTAACCTTGTCGCAGAGAAAGATATATTCGACCAAAGGGAGTTGCCGTAGTCTTCCGGATTGTATCTCCTAGCGACGACTGGTGAACATCGATCCTCGCCATAGAACCCCCTCGAATATGCACAAGAAAAACTCTAGTTTTCCTTCTCTTAATGACTAGAACGAGAAAACTAATTTTTCTCTTCTTTTAATGTATAAGTGGCGCCAATAATCAAGTGTGTATTGTGTTGGGAGGAACTCTCCTTATATAGAAAAATAACTACTCAACAGAGTTATCATTTTCACACCACAAAAACCTATTCCCATAAGGAATTGAAAAAATATTTTTTCCACAAAATAAGAGATAATTCCAAAAGAATCAATCTCTTAATTTTTCATTACTTATCCAACAAATAGATAATTAATTAATTACACATATGACATAATCTAGAAAAAATTCTTCTCCTAAATTATCCACATGTGTGGCGCCATTTAGTCAATATTTTTAATAGAAAATGTCTTTTCTATTTTACATATTATTTATCAAATAAATAATATTGCATATTTATTAAATAGATCAACTATTTAATTTATTCTCGAGGTTGCATAAAACGAGAAAACACTCACGTGTTAGGAGCCAATCCGGGGACCATGGACCTATAATCAGTAGCTACAATAAATTAAATTAAATATTCATCGAACAGAATATTTCTACTTAATTCATTAATTCCGGAATTACGCCACCATAAATCCGAAACCGAACTCTATCGATTATAGATATAACTTATTCTCAAAGCATCGAGTCGAGTCGATTAGTGTCCATTGATATAATCATTACATACAGACTAACCCTCCATAGACTATCCGTAATGAAGCGGGATTATTTCCGTAAACCTTATTCAATACATCTTATCCTTATTTACCATTAACCCACTAGCGATCAATTAGTTCATAACAAATACGAACACCCGGGATCGATCAGTTTCTAGGATTCACAAATAAGGGGATTGTCTTTCTACTTCCCGCATGAAGGAATAGATTCCATATCTGTGAGACACATACTTCTCACTCATTCCAGATTAGTGTCAACGTGAAAGTGATTCGGACCGCGCCTCTTAGCGATCCTTAACGAACACATCAAACCCTATCATGAAACAAGTAGGAGTCTGTAATCACTTCAAGATTAAGGTTAATCCATATATGATCATCTTGTGATTTAATGAGATTTCTCAATCACGGAATTATATGAGAAATACAGATTAAATCGGTTCAGTCCTATATGACTCTCATCATATATAAATGCCCCACTTAGACAACCAATGTCGACGGTCCGGATAAGACGGTCACACCATAAAGTGTTCTGGGCGCATTAATTGTGGTTTAATCAATAGACCCCATACTTTGATTAACTTCACCACGGACTAATAGTTCAAGTGTATCACCATAAACTTAATCCTCATGTGTGTCACACACTTAGTTATATGGCTACATATGATACGACTTGGGGTTTTCAGTAGTCTACTACTTACAAGCACGAATCAAGTTATAAGATGAAAATAAATCGTTCATTTATTAATTATAAAAACAATTACATAAATTGTCTTTCGGGCGTCACTTCCAACAATCTCCCACTTGCCCGAAAGGACAAGCAACAATTGTCTTTCGGGTACACTATATCTAACAATCTCCCACTTGCCGTAAAGACAATCAATGATTGTTTTTAGAGCACCACACCCTTATTCTTTCTATCCACAACATTCTCCCACTTGCTCTAAAGCAGATGAGACATATCTCCCATTTCATACCCGCCAATTGCTTATCTAACCTATTTAAAATAGGAAAAGCAAAAAAAAAAATAAATCCTAAGATGTCTTCGTTGATCCCATCTTGATCTTGGATAATTGAAATTTTTTTTTGATGCCTTTTCCTTTTCTTCTCTTCACACGTACAGCTGCCCCTTTTTTTTTTTTTTTAACAATGATGACATCATCATACAAATTTAGCAAATCAACATCTTCAACGTCCAAACAGCAGCAACAGCAACAGCAACGACCAACGTCCAAAGATAAAAAAAAAAAATCTCCTCCCAAAAATTAAAACAACTTGGCCGCTGCTTACAAAATTTTTCTAGCTATTAGGAAATTAAATTACATAATTTCCTATATCGAGAAAAAATTGGGTTTACAATAGATCTAACGGTAAACAGATACCAACCCCAATCCATCTCGTCGATCAAAACATTCAATCGCATATATATAAAAAATATATAAAAGATGCAATATTTATTTAATTCCACGCCTAATTTAAATTAATTATGCTCTCGATATCGTAAAAATTGAACATTATCTCTGATACCACATGCTAGAAGTAATAGCACCGATCGAGACACTCAATCTTAGAACAGCGGAAGCTTATGCGATTTATGATATGAGACATAACTAATTAATTCTACGAGAAGGTTGAAGATTTACCTTATCGCAGAGAAATAGATATTTGACCAAAGGGAGATGCCGTAGTCTTCCGGATTGTATCTCTTAGCGACGACTAGTGAACGTCGATCCTCGCCGTAGAACCTCCTCGAATATGCACAAGAAAAACCCTAGTTTTTCTTCTCTTAATGACCAGAACGAGAAACTAATTTTTCTCTTCTTTTAATGTATAAGTGGCGCCAATAATCAAGTGTGTATTGTGTTGGGAGGAACTCTCCTTATATAGGAAAATAACTAGTCAAGAGAGTTATGCTTTACACACCACAAGAACCTATTCCCATAAAGAAAAGATATTTTTCCCTTAATTCCCAAAGAATCAATCTCTTAATTTTTCATTAATTATCCAACAAATAGATAATTAATTAATTACATATGTGATATAATCTAAAAAAATTTTCTCCTAAAGAATCAATCTCTTAATCAATCTCTTATCCATATGTGTGGCGCCATTTAGTCAATATTTTTAATAGCAAATGTCTTTTCTGTTTTACATATTATTTACCAAATAAATAGTATTGCATATTCATTAAATAAACAAACTATTTAATTTATTCTCGAGGTTCCATAAAACGAGAAAACACTCGCGTATTAGGAGCCAACCCGGGGACCATGGACTTATAATCAGTAGCTACAATAAATTAAATAAAATATTCATCGAACAGAATATTTCTACTTAATTCATTAATTCCGGAACTACGCCACCATAAATCCGAAACTGAACTCTATCGATTATAGATATAACTTATTCTCAAAGCGTCGAGTCGAGTCGATAAGTGTCCATTGATATAATTATTACATACAGACTAACCCTCCATAGACTATCCGTAATGAAGCGGAATTATTTCCGTAAACCTTCTTCAATACATCTTATCCGTATTTACCATTAACCCACTAGTGATCAATTAGTTCATAACAAATACGAACTCTCGGGATCGATCAGTTTCTAGGATTGACAAATAAGGAGATTGTCTTTCTACTTCCTGCAGGAATGAATAGATTCCATATCTGTGAGACACATACTTCTCACTCATTCCATAATAGTGCCAATGTGAAAGTGATTCGGAACGCGCCTCTTAGCCATCCTTAACGAACACATCAAACCCTATCCTGAAACAAGTAGGAGTCTGTAATCACTTCAGAATTAAGGTTAATCCATAAATGATCATCTTGTGATTTAATGAGATTTCTCAATCACGGAATTATATGAGAAATGCAGATTAAATCGGTCCAGTCCTATATGAGTCTCATCATATATAAATGCCCCACTTAGACAACCAATGTCGACGGTCCGGATAAGATAGTCACACCATAAAGTGTTCTGAGTGCATTAATGGTGGTTTAATCAATAGACCCTATACTTTGGTTAACATCACCATGGACTAATAGTTCAAGTGTATCACCATAATGTGTGTCACACACTAAGTTATATTGCTACATATGATACGACTTGGGGTTTTCTGTAGTGCACGAAGCAAGTAATAAGATGAGAATAAATCTCTCATTTATTAATTATAAAATTAATTACATAAATTGTCTTTCGGGCGTCACTTCCAACAATCTCCCACTTGCCCGTAATGACAAGCAACAATTGTCTTTCGGGCACACTATATCTAACAATCTCCCACTTGCCCGTAAAGACAAGCAATGATTGTTTTTAGAGCACCACACCCTTATTCTTTCTATCCACAACATTCTCCCACTTGCTCTAAAGTAGATGAGACATATCTCCCATTTCATACCCGCTAAGCGTTTATCAGTGACACTAGATGCCACACGACTTGTTAAACTGATCAGCTAGGTTGTCGGCTCGAGGCGATCTTTAGGACCGAAATGTCGCCTCTCTGCACGGTAGCGTCCGATCGATTCACGATGGTATTTACTTTCAATATGTTGTTGCCCTCTTGTGATTGTGAAGACCCTTTGCATAAGCTACCTCTCCACTGATCAACCTCTTTTCAAAGAAAGTGATATTGACTTACGAGACCTAAACAAAGATGCGAGAAAAGCGAACTGCAGACGGAGGAGATTATCCAATGCTAGAAATCACTTCCCGATCCAACAAAGAACTTCTCAAGCCACACCGACTTTTTAGGTAGCTCTAAAAGATCAAAGGTGTTAACTTTTACGTTCAAATCTATGTATTCAACTAATCGGTGATCTAAAGGTTTATCATGACTTCCATCAGTCAAATTAAGGCAACCTTAAATAAAAAACTCACGGTATAATCGGATTGCTCCGGATTCCCGAGCTCCATCACAATGAGTAAACAAAACGCAGCCTCGTGTCCGAGATCGATTCACGATCACCCTTAATCCAACAAAAATCAAAGTCGGTCTCACGCTCGTGTAGTCAACGACACTCGTAATTGTTCGCACCCGAAATCACATAAATCTATCGCACAAGCATATATTATGCAAATTAAAAATAAAAGATTCCTCATTCACCCTCATGTAGTCAACGACACTCAGGTTCGCACCCGAATGCACAAGCATATGATTCCTCATTCTCTGAAGGTACCTGAGGATGCTCTATACTACTACTCAACGTCGAATCCAAGATTCGACTTTAATCGACTTTATCAGACAAAAGTCCGAGTCTCGGAATCGTATACAAATGTCATATTCACTTTCTTTAAGGAAACTATATTATCGATGTGAAAGTGAATCTACTTGTTCCAACGAATCTGAATATAGAAACTATATTTCTTTGATATTCAAGGATTAAAATCCGAAATTTATTTCCTTATATCACTCCCACTATCTTAGCTGAAATAACTGCCCGTTTTCTACTCTTCATCATGAATGCCCAGCTACCTTGTTCTTACAAAAGAACTTTAGCTTCTGAGTCGACTTACTCGGTTAAGAAAGTCTCTAAGGATTCATAGATTAGTGATCCGAAATCACTTTCCTTATCCTATACTTTCTTTTATTAATATTTCGGTTTAAACTTTAACTTATTTAGTTTTGATGACTTACATTTGTAGACATTTCCCTTCCCATTCTTGGCTTTCTTTAAAGGAAATGGCCTTGAACTAGCAGTTTATAAGAGTAGACACTACTCGTAAACTGTGGGATGTCTGGAGAGATTGATACCAAACCATTCTCGTCATCTTTGAACTAATTTTGTTTTGTCTCTCGCTCAGCACGAGTGACAGCAGTCACATACTTATCAATGTCACTTAAGTTTGTAGACTCAAGTGGAACATCCTCTTCCGAAAAAATTAATTTGCATTCTCGATTATTGAGTTCAACGTTCTTGTTACTTTCCCACTTTTACGAAGTCATCATTAGTCAATTTATCGTGTTTAGCAGTTTATATACCTTGAGATGATATGCAGTTGCGAAATAAACTATGACAGAAGTATAAATCAAATCATACACCACAACAAAATCAGAAATTTTAGGAATTATAAACGTGATATCTTGCATGCAGTTTATCCTACCATTCCAAGGATTTAACCTCACATCATACTGCCGCCGCAGGGTCGGTATCAACACAATGACGGTTAAATTGAGACAATCTCTCTCAACAATTAAACAATTAAGAATCAGACATCACCATTTAATTGTTGATTACCTTCCTTTTTCAGCCAAGATATTTCCAAAAATATCTTTGTGAGTTTGACCTACTGTTTCAGACCTCAAAGTACGCCCCGAGTATGCCGTCACAGGATCGGTCAGTGACTCGACGAGTACCCAAAATCCAATCCTTTCGGAGACCAAGCCTTGAATTTTGATAGAGGTGACGGCCATCCGCAGGGGGCCGTAATCAAAGCGGCTCGAGGCGTCACCCTTCTCTCACGTGCTTGTGCCAACAGTAGAGGCCGTGGGGTCGGTTGTCACCTTCCCCGCTCCCACTCGTTATTTTGAAAAATAAGTAATCTTATTCGGATTTTCAGAATTTCTTAATCATCCGAAAAACAATAAATCATGAATATTTAATTAATCCTCCCACTAGTTTATCGGTTCCAAATACCGTCTAGCTAGTGTCACTATATTCACGATTTTCCTATTTTATGGATTAATTAAAATTCTTTGTGTAGACGCTACACAATTAAAATTCACCAAGAATTTTATAATCCCAATACATTAGGACTTTATGAATTTTCTACCAAATCGAAAAACAATAAATCACAAATTTAAAGCTCCCACTAGTTTATCGGTTCCAAATACCGTCTAACTAGTGACACTATATTCATGATCTTCCAATTTATCGATTATTTACAAATTCTCTTGTGTAGTCACTACACGATCAAAATTCACTAAAAGAATTTTATAGTCCTAATATTGTCATGATAAAATTTTAGGATCGTAGAATTTTATCTCAATAATTTGAAAACAATAAATCTTGAAAAGCATTTACTAGCTTATCGGTATTAAACCCTGGTTGAGCTTTAACCGAGTTCACCGAATGGTGTCGTGATTGGCTAAGCCGACCCGTCCTTTTCGTTGGTTCATATACGACGCTATCATCGCACGTGTACGGGTGCTGGGTTGAAAATCGGGCTAAGGTTGCCCCATTGAGCCTCAGCTCGCCGGACCCCCGTGGCTAACCCCGCACTTGGACGGACAAGTCAAGTCGAGCCGAAGCCCTGTTGACCGCCCGAACCAATTTCGAACCTTTTGCTCAGTTGGTGTCCAACTTTTCCGGATTTTCCAATTTTTTTATTAAAATTCTTTTATGTAGTCACTACAAAATCAAAAACCACGAATGATTTTTAGATCCCAAAATTAAATTTACCGAGTATATTTTATTTTATCATGTGAATTTTATGTCACGATAAAATTCCGTTCGTTTTAATTAATTTAATTAATTAGCTAAATTAATCTAAATTAATTACGTCTCATACATGCCTAATTAATATCATGATTAATTATCTACATGTATGCATATGCTAGGAGTGGAATTCATAAATATAATGCATGTTATGGCATGGTTATCTCACTTAAATTATCAAACATGAAAATAAATACGTAAAAGTAAACCACTAAGATGGACCTATTTAAATCCTAAGATGTCTTCGTTGATCCCATCTTGATCTTGGATAATTGAATTTTTTTTTTGATGTCTTTTCCTTTTCTTCTCTTCACACGTACAACAGCCCCTTTTTTATTTTATTTTTAACGATGATGTCATGACATCATCATACAAATTTAGCAAATCAACATCTTCAACTGTTTAAACAGCAGCAGCAGCAACAGCAACGACCAACGTCCAAAGATAAAAAAAACAAATCTTCTCCCAAAAATTAAAACAACTCGGCCGGTACTTATTGAATTTTTCTAGCTACTAGGAAATTAAATTACAACAAAATATATTACATAATTTCCTATATCCGGAAAAAGTTGGGTTTACAATAGATCTAACGGTAAACATGTACCAACCCCAATCCATCTCGTCAACTAAAACATTCAATCGCATATATATAAAAAATATATAAAAGATGCAATATTTATTCAATTCTACTCCTAATTTAAATTAATTATGCTCTCGGTACCGTAAAAATTGAACCTTGTCTCTGATACCACATGCTAGAAGTAATAGCACCGATCGTGACACTCGATTTCAGCAGAGCAGAAGCTTATGCGATTTACGAAATGAGACATAACTAAGTAATCCTACGAGAAGATTGAAGATTTACCATATCACAGAGAAAGAGATATTCAACCAAAGGGAGATGCCGTAGTCTTCCGGATTGTATCTTCTAGAGATGACTGGTAAACGTCGATCCTCGCCGTAGAACCTCCTCGAATATGCACAAGAAAAACCCTAGTTTTTCTTCTCTTAATGACTAGAACGATAAACTAAATTTTCTCTTCTTTTAATGTATAAGTGGCGCCAATAATCAAGTGTGTATTGTGTTGGGAGGAACTCTCATTATATATGAAAATAACTAGTCAAGAGAGTTATCATTTTCACACCATAAAAACCTATTCTCATAAAGAAAAGATATTTTTCCTACAAAATAAGAGATAATTCCCAAAGAATCAATCTCTTAATTTTCCATTAATTATCCAACAAATAGATAATTAATTAATTACACATGTGACATAATCTAGAAAAATTTCTTCTCCTAAATTATCCATATGTGTGGCGCCATTTAGTCACTATTTTTAATAGAAAATGTCTTTTCTATATTACATATTATTTATCAAATAAATAATATTGCATATTTATTAAATAGACCAACTATTTAATTTATTCTCGAGGTTCCATAAAACGAGAAAACACTCGCGTGTTAGGAGCCAACCCGGGGACCATGGACCTATAATTAGTAGCTACAATAAATTAAATTAAATATTCATCGAACAGAATATATCTACATAATTCATTAATTCCGGAATTACGCCACCATAAATCCGAAACTGAACTCTATCGATTATAGATATAACTTATTCTCAAAGCGTCGAGTCGAGTCGATAAGTGTCCATTGATATAATCATTACATACAGACTAACCATCCATAGACTATCAGTAATGAAGCGGGATTATTTCCATAAACCTTCTTCAATACATCTTATCCTTATTTCCCATTAACCCACTAGTGATCAATTAGTTCATAACAAATACAAACTCCCGGGATCGATCAGTTTATAGGATTAACAAATAAGGGGATTGTCATTCTACTTCCAGCAGGAATGAATGGATTCCATATCTGTGAGACACATACTTCTCACTCATTCCAGAACAGTGCCAACGTGAAAGTGATTCGGACCGCGCCTCCTAGCGATCCTTAACGAACACATCAAACCCTATCCTGAAACAAGTAGGAGTCTATAATCACTTCAGGATTAAGGTTAATCCATATATGATCATCTTGTGATTTAATGAGATTTCTCAATCACGGAATTATATGGGAAATGCATATTAAATCGGTCCAGTCCTATATGACTCTCATCATATATAAATGCCCCACTTAGACAACCAATATCGACGGTCCGGATAAAACGGTCACACCATAAAGTGTTCTGGGTGCATTAATGGTGGTTTAATCAATAGACCCCATACTTTGATTAACTTCACCACGGACTAATAGTTCAAGTGTATCACCATAAACTTAATCCTCATGTGTGTCACACACTAAGTTATATGGCTACATATGATACGACTTGGGGTTTTCAGTAGTGTACTACTTACAAGCACGAAGCAAGTAATAAGATGAGAATAAATCTGTCATTTATTAATTATAAAAACAATTACATAAATTGTTTTTCGGGCGTCACGACCAACATGAAATACCTTTGAAATCTTGTTCAATAGTCAGGCGGAGTCCAGAATCCTTGAACTCAAAGATGCATTGACCAAAATAGAGAATGGTGCTCGTTCAATGGCAGATTACTTGGCTCTCATGAAAATCCATTCCGATGGTCGTGCATATGTTGGATATCCAGTATCTCAATCAGAGCTCATACTTGCCACTTTGGGTGGCCTCACCAAAAAATATGACTCTGTGCAGTGAATATCACGTCTAGAGTGGGATCACTTTCCTAGCCTGAAGTTCAGGCTCAGCTGTTGACCCATGAACGATTGATTGCTAGATTCAATCCCACTCCTACTATTGATCTGTCACAGACAAGTGCTCATGTGGCTCAGATGTACCAAGGAGGGAATAAAGGATCTAAAGCTCCCAGTAATGGTAGAGGTAGGGGACAACAGGGGTCAGGAAGAGGAGGTCGATCTAGGGGTGGAGGAAGATCTGTTCGTTAAAAACGTGTTTTAAATTTATATTATCGGAACACCCCAAGTATAAGGCACGTAGTATAGGATGTTGCCGAGTCGTCCTAAGGGAATCGTATAGTTATCAGATTAAGGTATAACTCCTAAGTTGGTTATGTCACGAACTATTACTCAAAACTAAGGTTAATCTAACTATAAACTAAACCTAAGAAATACACTAAAAACTCGAAGAAAAGAAACTAAAACAAACTAAAAATAAACGAAAAACAGAAATATTCAAGAGTGACGAGCGTCCGCTTAGACGGACGGGCGTCCGGATACGATTTAACCGGAAATATGCGGAAATAAAACGGAAAGATTGAGGTTTCAATTAACTAACTTAAGACTAACGTTGAAACAAACGACTTTGTCTTCAAATTATAAAAGGAGACAAGAGAACACCTAGAATCAATCACTCAACAATCAAATAACCGCTTTATGATTCGAATACGTTTATTGGTATGATCAATCGCGAAACCGACTAAATTCCTTTAGATCGATTTCTAGGGTTTGTTTACTTTTCCAAGAAAAACAAATAACATTCATCACAAGATCAACAATTCGTTCCCAAATTGTAATACCCAACTAACAATATATGATTCCTCAAAACATCATCAATTGTATCGATTGAAATAGAAAACTATTGTTGAATTATATTTCCATAAAAATTCAAACAACATAAAGTTTCATTGACATTCCTATCTAATAAAACTCTTAACAATTAAATCAGGATTCAAACGATAAATAAAACAAAGTATTCAAAATCATAACTAAAGATAAACTAACGAATCATGGTTGTGATGAGGTTGATGTGATATCCTCCGGTTGTTCCACCGTTATATGCGTTTAGCCAACAATCATGTTGGTGATCGTTGGATTGGAAGAACTCATCTTCATGAAGAGAAGATGCGGTTTGAACTCTCTAGGGCGCGCTTTTTCTCGTGTATTAGTGCGGCTGTATAAAAGTATCCAATTAGGGTTGGGGCTGCTGCTGTATTTATAGGAATCTGATGTCGGCTGCTACAGTAACTGGGTTGGACGCCCGTCTGAATATCCGGACGCTCGTCCAGAAACTTGGGACGGAACACGAACGTGCGTTTGGCCTGCGTCTGAACTCTCTGAACGTAAAATACGATTCTGGACGCTGCATGGACGCCAGTTCACTTCTGGACGCTCGTCCAAGATCAGTGGACGCCCGTCCGGAATGGACGGGATGCAGACGCTCGTTGGCAATGCTGAGGATCGGATTTCTCGAACTTTATCCAATTTCTTCAAGCCAAATCCATCTCTATCTCTTGTAATTCGAACTTGAGCCTCATTAATCCTCTTTATGCACTCGAAATTAAGCTCCTATAAGATAAATAAACATTGCAAAAATGTAGTAATCTTCAAATAATAATAATTCCGTCAATTAAACACATAAAATCGCCCAAATTACACTTTTAATACTTTTAAACCCATTATTCAAATTCAAGCCTTAAACACATAATTTTCTCTAAAAATTACTAAAATACGAAAGATATTGTTCTCTAATAATGCGATAAAAACCATAAATTTCACCGAGAACAACTCCCCCACACTTAAACTTTTGTTCGTCCCGGACAAAACAATCAAAACTATAGCTCAACTTTCATGCAATCCACATAGATCTCTAACTCATGTAACAAAAGATACAACAACTATAGCAAATAATACCATCACAGAGATAGATTCGGTGTATGTGTGACAAGCCCTTTTCAAATTTAACAAGCCTTTCAAAGAAATATCCTCTCAAAAATCCAATGACTATCCTAGATATAGGCAGTAATAGCTCCACTCAAAGCCTTCCCACGCACTCGCAGGATAATCCCTACAAAGATATCATGCGGTTCTACTGGGTATAAGATCCATGATAACAAAGACTTCACTTTATTTTTACTCATCATTTTCAAAATTTTCAAATTTGACGCATATCAGAATGAGCTCTTACCCGTCATAGTAGAGTAGGACATTTCAAGATAATCCCCTACCTACTCAAATCATAAGGTAGCTTTTCCTGACTGTCGTGAGCTCTTAGTCATCATAGTGGAATAGGACATTTCGAGATAATGCCCTACCTCACTCCAATCATCGACTAGCTTCCGACAAACGTATTTATTATGATTGCTTATTCATTCTTTTTTTTCAAGACATAAGTTACATCTCACTCATCACATTCAACCTTTATGATATTCACAGTACACGGTCTAACTAAAGTGTTACTATACTGATCTTACTAAGATAAATCACTAAAACAATGAAAGGATATAGTTCAAAAATCTTGCTTCAATCTCAAAGGCTTCCGTGAGTGAAAAATGAATACTAGCTCCATGAAAGTAAAGACATGCTATAATTATCTCACTAAGTCACATACTATCATCGTTAGAAAACTACAACTAGCAAGCATTTAGTTTCAATCACATGCTCGAGACTAACAAAAATTTAAATTTCGTGGAAATATTAACATTCACTCATATTTCAAAGGATATAGCATAAAAACATACCCAATTTACCCCCCCACACTTAAATCACATTATGTCCTCAGAATGTGCAGAATAAAAGAAAAAGAAAACTTAGTCGGGTTTCAACAAAGTGGTTGTCGGATGAAAGTTGGCGAGGTCGTGGCCGGAGCATGAATGTACCGTTACAACTTGAATAGACAACACTGGACATAAAAGCTTGCGAACCTGCTCAAAAGTATCTGCAACACTCGACATAGATATAATCTCGGGGTACAAGGGGTATATGAGCAAACAAAACATTCAGCAACACGTAAACGGAATAAACATCTCACTCAAACAACCAAGGCACTACTTCTATAATAACTAACCTAAAAGAAAAGAAAATAAAACTAGGTTGCCTCCTAGGAGCACTCTTTTAATGTCATTAGCTTGACACAATCCTCAAAGTCAACCCGGGTCGGGCCACTTTGGTTTAAACGCGGCCACCTCATCAGCAGAATCAGAGGGAAAGACCGAGGTTTGACCACAACCGCCACAAGTCAAGTGCCCTACCAAGTTCTTTAACTTGGCTCTCCAGACAGCACTGACTTTCGTCTTCGTCTCAACTTCTCCTACATGTGGCACCAGCGGAATGATAGGTGCATGAGTCGTGGTAGAAGCCTCTTTAAGGGTAAGAATGTCATCATTCGAAGCAAAGAAATCGGATGGAATCTCATTACAAATCAGCACATCAGGCATGTCAACCAACTTTTGAAAGTATATGACCTCAGGTACTTCATAAGGTTGGCCAAAATACTTTTTCAATCTATGACCGTTCACTTTAAAAGGTTGACCGCAGTACCCTTTCAAGGAAATCGCTCCTCCCGGATGAACTTCGACAATTTCAAAGGGTCCGGACCATCTGGACTTAAGCTTGCCAGCAAACAGATGTAATTTGGTGTTGTAAAGTAAGGCCATCTCCCCTGCCTTGAAATCTCTGTCCTTTATTTTAGCATCATGGAGCGCTTTCGTTCTTTCCTTGCTCGCCTTGGCATTCTCGTAGGCCCCGAGTCCGAATTCATCGAGCTCATGCAAGCTTGCGGCAATCTTTTCTCGCCACGGGCCGGCTATCGAAGTTCAAGTATTTAATAGCCCGCAAGAAGCTCGTGCTCCACCTCGACCGGTAGATGGCATGCCTTGCCGTAAACCATTTGAAAGGGCGACGTACCCATAGGGGTCTTGAACGCAAGTGCGATAAGCCCGAGTGCGTCGTCCAACTTCGGACTCCGAGCTTGGATCTATTAGAATTCACCGTTTTCTCCAAAATCCGCTTTAGACTTCGTTGCTTACCTCGACTTGGCCACCGGTTTGGGGTGGTATGGTGTACCAATTCTATGCTTGACACCATATCTCTCAAGAATTTTATCCAAAGGTGGTGCATTACGAAATGCGAACCTTCATCGCCGATAAGGGCTCTGAGACGACCAAATCTAGTAAAGATATTCTTTTGCAAGAATTTCTTTACAACTTTGTGATCATTGGTTTGGGTGGCTATAGCCTCTACCCACTTGGAAACATAGTCAACGCGTACTAGGATATATTTATTACCGCACGATGATGGGAAAGGTCCCATGAAATCGATGCCCCACACGTCGAAGACTTCACATTCCAAGATAGGCCTCAAAGGCATCTCCATCCTATTACCGAGCCTCCCTACTCTTTGACATCTATCACGGCCTTTGCAAAAGGCTTCACGTCTTTGAACGAGTAGTAGCCAAGAAATCCAAATTGAAGGATTTTCGCAACAGTCTTTGGTGCTCCGTAGCACCAGCAGGACCACTATGACATTGCTCTAAGATATCCAATTGTTCATGTTCCGGAACACACCTTCGAAGCAATCCGTCTTTACAGACTCTGAACAAATAAGGATCTTCCCATACGAGATATTTAAGATCAGAAAAGAACTTTTTCTTCTCCTGATACGTCATGTCTTCTAAATGCCCAGTTGCTAAGTAATTGACGTAATCAGCATACCACGGCCTCACATTCTCTAGTCTCATTAATTGCTCCGTCCGGAAAGTCAATGCCTATTTCCTTAGGATTTTCGTCACCCTCGTTCACTAGGCGAGATAAGTGATCAGCTACAACATTTTCGCTAACCTTCTTATCCTTAATTTCAAGGTCAAATTCCTGTAGAATCAGAATCCATCTCAGTAACCTTGGTTTAGCATCTGTTTATTCCATAAGGTAGCGTAACGCTGCGTGATCTGTCCAAACCACAACTCGAGACCCGAGAAGGTAACTTCGAAACTTATCCATAGCAAAAACGACTGCTAGGAATTCTTTCTCTGTAGTAGTGTAGTTACACTGAGCTGGGTTCAAAGTTCGGCTCGCATAGTAGATTGGTCTGAACCTCTTATCAATTCTCTGCCCTAGAACTGCGCCTATAGCGTAGTTAGAGGCATCGCACATGAGTTCGAAAGGTTTAGTCCAGTCGGGTGCGATCAAAATGGGGGCACTGGTTAACTTATCCTTTAAGCATTTGAAAGCTTCCTTACACTCATCATCAAACACGAACTCTACTTCCTCTTTCAGCAGGTTGGATAGCGGCTTTGCTATTGTCGAGAAATCTTTAATGAAACGCCGATAAAAACCTACATGTCCCAGAAATCCTCGTACCTCCTTAACTGTCTTTGGATATGACATTTTCTCAATGGTCTCTACTTTAGCCCTATCCACCTGAATACCTTCGCTGGACAACTTGTGTCCCAAAACAATCCCTTCGTCAACTAGAAAATGGCATTTCTCCCAGTTAAGCACCAAATATTTCTCAACACATCGCCGGAGTACCATATCTAGATTCTTTAAGATCTCATCAAAGTCTTGTCGCCATAGGCGAGAAGTCATCCATAAAGACCTCCATGCATTGTTCCACTAGTCCATAAAAAATGGCTAACATGCACCGTTGAAAAGTCGCGGGTGCATTGCATAGGCCGAATGGCATTCTCGCGGAAGGCAAAAGTGCCGGATGGACACGTAAACGTGGTCTTTTCCGGTCATTAGGATCGATGGCTATCCGGAAGTACCCGAATATCCATCGAGAAAACAATAATATTTGTGACCACTCGCCTTTCAATTAGTGGTCAATGAAGGGTAAGGGGAAATGATCTTTTGCGGTGACTTCGTTCAATCTGCGATAATCAATGCAAACTCTATAACCAGTCACAAGGCGTAAAGCAATTTCTTCCCCTTTTTCATTTTTCTCTACGGTAATACCCCCCTTCTTTGGCACAACTTGAGTGGGGCTAACCCACTCGCTATCAGCTATGGCATAAATAATTCCCATATCAAGCCATTTGATGATTTCCTTTTTGACAACCTCCTCGCATGTGCGGATTTAGCCTCCTTTGAGGTCGTCTAACCTTCTTCGCTCCTTCCTCCGTTCGAATCTTATGCATGCACACGTCCGGGCCGATTCCTCCGATATCGCCCACTTGCCATCCGAACGCGAGGATATGTTTCTCAAGCACTTTGATCAATTCTGCCTCTTGCTCCGGCTCGAGTTTAGATGAGATGATCAGGGGCAACTTATCACCGTCTTTTAAGAAGATGTATTTCAGGTGCTGCGGAAGTGGTTTTAACTCTAAGTCAGTAGGTGGTTGCTCGATGCTAGATTTTAACGGACCACCTCTTTCTTTTTGAGTTAGGACCGGTTGACTGAAGAACACCTCATCTTCCTGGGGTGTAATCCCAGAAAGGTATTGAATAACGTCATCCAGAGGAATCTCCTTGTCAGCTTCCGTTTTTTCTTTGCTATGTTCAATCATCTTCTTAAGCTCTTCTTCTTCAAGTTCATCTGCAAGTTGCTCCCAATCATCCAACTCCCAATGGGTAGTTTCTCTCCAGAAATCAATTTCATCCCAACTTCCCATTAAAACATCCTCTTCTTCAAGGTTAAAGTCCGCTCGATTGAGCTCCTTCGCATCACTACCGCTCATCCCCGGAATGTCCCAGTTTTCTCGTTCACTCAAAGGCCTAGTGTGCGCAAGTTGTTGAGACAACTCGCAGGTGACTACGGCCCGTGAACAGTTATTTTCTTCTTCGTGATTTGTGACATCCAGGGCTCCTGTCTCTGTGAGCTCTTCACCAGGGTCAGATTCATCTCCATAGATTGCTTCAATGAATGAGATCTCCTTATTTGAGGACTCTTCAGTACTTTTTCCTTGCTCAAAGGTAATGGAAGTGTTTTCTACTCTCAGAGTGATTTGGCCAGTGTGGAAGTCAATGGTGGCGGCGAGAGGTGTCTAAGAAAGGCCGGCCCGGGATCGGGGGCATTTCCTTGTCGGATTGGTAATCCAAGTATAACCCGCCGGTTGGAAACACTAATTGTTTAACATGGATAAGGACATTGTTAACACAACCGGCTGCTAAGCGGCTAGATTTGTCCACCAACTGAAGAGAGATGGGGCGCTCCCTTAGCCTTTCGTCCAACCCGAGACTCTTACAGATGTTTAATGGCATCACATTGACAGAGGCCCCTGAGTCGCATAAGACATTGTGGAATGTGCGGCCTTCAATCCTGCAAGAGATTGAAGGTCGTCCGGGGTCACCTCGTTTTATTGCAATGTTCTGTGAAATTGTCGAACATTCTTCATTTAGCACTTCATCTGCCATTCCCTTTAGCTTCTTCTTACTTCCACAGGCGTCCTTAAGAAACTTGGAGCATTTAGGCATCTCAGTTAACACTTCGACAAGAGGCATAGTCACCATGGTTTCTCTAAGCGGCTTTCCTCACTCTATCGTAAATTTTATCGAGTTCAAAGTATTCTCATTTTTCTTTGCTGGATAAGGAAGGGTTTTCGGATGATTGATTGGAATTTGATTTTTAATGGCTTCATCCTCCTTATCCTTCCATCGACAAACTTTTCGACTTTCTTTTTAGTCGTGGGTTCGGCCACTCGACTACTCTTTTCGCATCCTCATCACTTTCCCCCGAAGAATCATTATCATTCGGCTCTTGCTCGCTGTCGCTTTCTTCGGTATTTGTCTGCTGCTTATCCCCTCCTGAACTCATGGCGTCAGGAGGGGCTACTTGTTTCCCGACAACTTCTCGGGTCCAACTCTCTTTCCGCTTCTAAGTGTAACCGCATTCAACTCCTCCTCTTGTCCATAATTCCACCGCGGTGTGATGGCATTACGAGCACCGACTTCGCCTTAGGATTTTTATCCGTATAACTAGGCGCCTTCCTTGGGGCCTCGCTTGCTTGTTGATCGGCCATCCGGCCAATCTCTCTCTATCGCCTTTTGACCGGTGGCTAGTGCTTGCACCATATCTACTAGCTCATCGAATTTCTTTTGAGAGATAGAGGTGGGCCGTGGATTTTGCGTTTGAGCCCGCCTTGCCTTGGGGCTTTTGATTGTTGGAGTTGAAGGACTGGTTGGAATTGGATGCACCAGGTGGCGTATAATAACTGTTTCACGGATTTCCAGAAAAGTTACGGTTTGGAGTATAGCTTGATTGACCGGAATTTTGATTGAAATTGCGAAAAGTTTGTTTCTGGTTGTCCATTACATTTACTTCGTCTCCATTCTCATTGCTCGTCTGCGTTCCCAGAAAACTCATATCCACTGATCCCTTCTGCTGTTGCATTTGTAAATTTGCCATTTGTTGGTTTATCATCTCTACTTGGGCAACCAACATCTGTGTCACAGAATCGCTTGCAACAGATTTCCTCTCATCATCCTTAACATGGGTCTTCCTAGAGGTTGACCACATGTTGTTCTTGGAAATTGTTTCAGCTACCCTATAGGCAGCATCATCTCCTCCGCCCAGAAAAGATCCATGAGCTGTGGAATCTAGATAGTCTCTATTGGGTTGAGTAACACCCCGATAGAACAATTCTAGAAGCTCATGACGATCGTATCCATTGTTGGGGCACTTCCTCATCAAAAGATTCAGTCTCTCCCATGCTTTTCCAACACTCTCTCCATCAAGTTGTTCAAATGTGGCTATCTCCCTTTTCATATCCATGATTCTGCCAGGTGAGACCCACTTCAGAGCGAAGGCTCTTTTAACATCATTCCAGGAACGAAGAGAATGATGGGCTAAAGATTTGAACCATCTGTTTGCTTCACCTTTTAAAGCAAACGGGAAGAGTTTCAGCTTAACAATCTCAGAATCAACACCCGGATAGTGGCCTGCTTCGCAGATTTGGACAAAAGTGGACAAGAAGTCGTGAGGATCTTCTTGAGCAGCGGTGCCATGAAAAGAGCTATTTTGGACCGGTCCAACCACTCCATTCTTCGGATCGAAATGCACTTGCCCCATATCCGGAGGTCGAATAGGTCTATGCCCCTCCGGGAAGTCTTGGTTAAGATAGGGGGCATAGGGGTCTTGATTTAGCCGGGCTTCTTTGGGCTTGATGGAGTTGTTGCAATTGATTTTGTAGCCCGGCTTGTCGATTCTCGTTGTTGTTGTAACAACCGTATTTGTTGAAGGAGCCGATTCAAATTCGAGCTTGAGGGTCCGGATTAGGAGGAACTAGATTCGGATTTTGAACTTGGTCGCCCATGACGTCCGGATCGGGAAAAAGCCTTCTTCTTAGGATGGATCGCTCGTGTTCCGGATCAAAGAGGAGAGGTCCCTTCTTGCTTCTCGTTTGCATAAACCAGGGAGGGCAACCAGAGAGGTCAACACCGACTAAAAGTCGGGTTGACAAAGAGTTAACCTTGGAATTACAAGCTAAGAGAAGAAAAGAAAAGAACAAGAAAGATAGACGGACGGGCGTTCGAATCGTGAACGAGCGTCCGTCTGGAGGGTCCCGGACGGGCGTCCGGTTCAATAGACGCTCGTCCGGTGTACTAAAAGCGGTTCGAGAGGCGTATTTACTAAACAAACGGGCGTTTGGAAGGGCCGTACGCTCGTTTGATCGCAAAACGATAAAAAGGAAAATTTTCAGAATGGACGGGCGTCTGTATAATTGGACGTCCGTTCAAAAAGCTGAAAAACAAGGACCGGAGCAGAAAAGCAACAGGAAACAGAAGTAAACAAACTAAACTAAAAACCTAAAACGCAAAGAAAGGAAAATTACCAACTAGAAAACTATACCTACGAAGAATCCGACAACCGTTACCGATTCCCCGGCAACGGCGCCAAAAACTTGTTCGTTAAAAACGTGTTTTAAATTTATATTATCGGAACACCCCAAGTATAAGGCACGTAGTATAGGATGTTGCCGAGTCGTCCTAAGGGAATCGTATAGTTATCAGATTAAGGTATAACTCCTAAGTTGGTTATGTCACGAACTATTACTCAAAACTAAGGTTAATCTAACTATAAACTAAACCTAAGAAATACACTAAAAACTCGAAGAAAAGAAACTAAAACAAAGAACTAAAAATAAACGAAAAACGAGAAAATATTCAAGAGTAGACGAGCGTCCGCTTAGACGGACGGGCGTCCGGATACGATTTAACCGGAAATATGCAGAAATAAAACAGCAAAGATTGAGGTTTCAATTAACTAACTTAAGACTAACGTTGAAACAAATGACTTTGTCTTCAAATTATAAAAGGGAGACAGTAGAACACCTAGAATCAATCACTCAACAATCAAATAACCAGTTTATGATTCGAATACAATTTTATTGGTATGATCAATCGCAAAACCGACTAAATTCCTTTAGATCGATTTCTAGGGTTTGTTTACTTTTCCAAGAAAAACAAATAACATTCATCACAAGATCAACAATTCGTTCCCAAATTGTAATACCCAACTAACAATATATGATTCCTCAAAACATCATCAATTGTATCGATTGAAATAGAAAACTATTGTTGAATTATATTTCCATAAAAATTCAAACAACATAAAGTTTCATTGACATTCCTATCTAATAAAACTCTTAACAATTAAATCAGATTCAAACGATAAATAAAACAAAGTATTCAAAATCATAACTAAAGATAAACTAACGAATCATGGTTGTGATGAGGTTGATGTGATATCCTAAGATCTAAGAAACGCTCGAAACGCAATTAAATTGAAAATGTGGAAAATCCTCTTTATGCAAGGTGTGAACGTATATAATGTGGAAAAACACAGTGTTGGATGCTTTTAAACCCATTATTCAAATTCAAGAAACACATAATTTTCTCTAAAAAATTACTAAAATACGGATGTTCTCTACCATACACCGAGAACAAAGATCTAAGAAAGAAACGCAATTAAATTGAAAGTGTGGAAAAGAAGGTGTGAACGTATATAATGTGGAAAAAAGAGTGTTGGATGCAATACATACAAAACGATTCACGAAACAATAATAAACAGCTAAGTAGAATGCTTTTATGACCGCCCCCATGCGCTTAACTCAGTGGTAAAAGAGCATATATGTTGTGATAGCATCCTTACATTTGAGCTGAGAGGTGAGAGTTTTATACCCTTTATCGACTTCTCTTAGAAAGAAAAAAGTGTACTATAACGCCCTAGACCGGTCTGGTGGAGCTAAATGAGTCATAAATGGTCCGGTCAAATGCTTAGACCGTCGTCCTCGCTTGGTCTAAAAGGGCTAGTCCGAATGGACAAGACCTTTATGTCTCACACTTATATGGGGATGAGTGTGACATTAGTTTACAGATGTGAGACTTTACATTCTTCGCCCTTATAATGAACCGGCATCCTCGCCGGAACGGCCATGACTTGTCCCAGTTCGTCCCTACCATAGAATTCTAGATGTGGCCCCACTGCCTCTCACGGTGTGGCACGTAGCTCCGTATGACAGTCGACTCTGATACCATTCTGTGACTCCCCGAGACCCCGGGTCTGGTAGCGCTAAATGAGTCATAAATGATCCGGTCAACTGCTTAGTCGTCCTCGCTTGGACTAAAAAGGCTAACCCGAGTTGTCACGACATTTATGTCTCACATTTATATGAGAGTGATCATGACATTACTTTAATTTACAGATGTGAGCCTTTACACGTAAATCTAGCATTTGCAGACTCTACCACTGATATATAACATCGATTTATATTATCCATAAAACTCTAGAAGCGAGACAATATAGGTCTTTTGGGTTGGAGCTCATATTTTTTTAGAATGCTTTATTGACCCTACAATTCTGTGTTGTGATTTGGGTATCTGGTTTCTTTTACAAGTACTCATATGCCTGGCAAATCCTTAGATTGTGACAACAGAATCACAATGCCTTGTGAATGCAATTTTATATTATAAGAAACGCCTTTGCTTGAATCTTGATTATGAAATGTGCAATATGAATGAAACATTCCATGGATGACCAAGGAGACAAGTGCACTAAACAAGTATTAAAAGCTCCTCCACTTTGAAGTGTTTTTAAAAATAAAAAAAAATACATTTTTAAAATATTACATTTCTTGTGATGTGAATTTATACTAAAGCTCCTTTTTGTTGGCATATTTTGACTAGATTTCAATCCGGCCGGTATTAGTGTATACACGTACTTTAATGTGTGTATGTCTCACGAACAGTGGTAGACCTACATACAACCAAGAGGACAGATCGAAAAAAATATACTAATATTTGTACTGCATACAGGTTTCCCCTCTTAAATTTTTTATTTGCCTTTAAAAATTTTACTGTCCCCCCTTATCCGAGATCCTTTGTCCGCCCCTGCTCACGAAGAATTTCTTGGGATGATTATTTGCCATTAGAACGAAATTAAGGTAAGAATTAATGTGTTTTTTTTTTATTTTTTTGAAGTAGGGTGATGGAATTCGAAATACCAACTTAAGGATTTGTTTATGTACTACATCCGTCACATATTATAAGTAATCTTAGCTTTATAAACAAAAATTAAGAAACTCAATAATTGATCGAACTTTGGTAGATTTGGACTAAAATACCCTTAGGCTTGGTGGGGTCTTTTTTGGGGGGGGGGGGGGGGGTGGGGGTTGGGGCACACAAAAAAACGCTTGTCTTTCTTGGCCGAAACTTCAGGCCCCTGTTCATGTAGGTGGGGATGGGGTGGCTAGTCTTGAGGTTCATAATCTGGCTTTGTTAGGGAAATGGTTGTGGAGATTTGTTTTTGAACCTAATGCTTTGTGGAGAAAGGTAGTGACCATTTATGGGGAAAATGGGGTGTGGGATTTGAGTAGTAATGGGAGGGGTCTAGGTGGGGTTTGGGGATGTATTAAAAGTGCTGTGAGTTGTCTAAAATCTGTATATTTATGTTTGTTGGGCTCTGAAAAATGGTCCGTCGGCGGTGGTAGTGTGGTGAGCGAGGTTTTGGGCTGATGAATGGTTGGATGGGGGACCTTTGAAGCTACAATATCCTAGGTTGTTCTATCTTACAAAAAATAAAGCGGCTCAGGTTCAGGAAGTTATGTCTAGGGAGGGTGATGGGTGGTCATTTATATGGGAGTGGAGGAGGGTTTTGAGAGGCTTTGAGGTAGAGGAGCTTTAGAGACTAGTTTCGAGGCTTGAGCAAAGTCGTATTGTTGCAGGGTGCTAAAGATATGCTAGTTTGGAAATTGAGTTCAAATGGTGCATTCTCATCGGCTTGCCTTAGAAAATTGATCGAGAATGTTTTTTTCAACAATGTTTTTGATGATTCTGATTTTATTGTGGAGAGGAATAAATTGTTACCGGAAAAAGTAAATATTTTCATGTGGAAAGCAGGTCTAAAGCAGATCCCAACAAAACTGAATCTTCTTAAACGGGGAGTATCCATTCAAGATGCATCTTGTCCTCTTTGTTATCAGTTTGAAGAATTAGTCAATCAAATTTTGTTCGCTTGTGATATCTCTTTATTAATATGGAATCATGTCTCTAGTTGGTGTAAAGTGCAAGGTCCATTTCCGTCATCTTTTTTTGACCTTTGCAGTTTGAAGCCTACTTCTTTTTCTAGTTCGGATGTACACCTTTTGTGGAAGGTTATCGTTGGAATCACGACATGAGTTATCTGGATCAATAGGAACAAGGTGATTTTTAAATCTTTTGTCATGGACCCCGAGACAATTTTTCGCGAAATTCAGATACTATCTTTTTCTTGGCTGGTTGAATCTAAATATTTGAAGATTATCAACTGGGAAACTTGGAAATCAAACCCGTTGGCGACTGCAATGCAATGAGAGGAAAGATCTTTGGTTTGATCTGGTGGTCATTTGTTGCGTCAGTTCGTACTCTTCTCGTTCCTTTTCTTTTCTTTTCACTTTTGGTAGATTTGCAGATGTTTTCTCCTTATATCTATAGTCAGGGGCATTTTGAGTTTTGTGATTGATTTCATGTTTGTTTGTAACTCTTTGTATCTCCCCTGAACATTTCCAGCTTCTCGTTGGTTTTGTTTTGATCTTAATATATATTTCTCTTTTGGCTGTTTAAAAAAAAAAAAAAAAAGAAACCCTTTAGGCTAATTAGAATAATATAAAGTTTTGGAATAAGGAATAAGGGTAAAACAAGAAAAAGATTATTAATTATTGCATCGAAATTTGAAAATAACTTATATTGTAGGACGAATGAAAAATATTAATATGACTTATAATTAATATGGGACGGGGGTAGTAGTAAATATAGTCACACTTCTATCCGGCTAGCCAGTGTCAATCTTTCTATGAAATTCCAGAAAAAATCTTTTATTTTATGTTTCGAGTTCTTGCGTCATGCATATTTTATGGTGTTTCGATCACAAGTATAATTTGGTGGACCTGTACCAATCAGATGGCCGTATGTTTAGAAAAAAAACTACAATTCAAAAATTTATGATTGATGGAAAAATGATGGCATGATGGTCCTTTAGTTGGTCCTGGACCACATAGAATCACGAATTACATCCCTCAAATTGCTACAAGTAAGAGTTATATTCGAAATAAATCACTTCAAGTGATTTATTAAGAGATAAGGGATAAGAGTTTATATTTAGCTTTACTTAAACTTAATTTAATTATTATCTCTATATTTACTATATAAAAGAAGACAATTTATCTTTTAAATCTATTCGATAAAACAGTTTTTTTTATTTTTTATTTTTATATTCCCCTATGCTACTGATTTTCTTCGTACTACAATTACTCTCTGATATTTTTTGTTTTTTGTTTTTTGTTTTTTGTTTTTTGTTTTTTAATACTCAATCAATAGCAGTTAAAGGTTGGAGGACAAGACATGACAGGTTTGGAATGTAATATATATAAATATAATAAATAAATACTAATTCAAAAAAAGCCAAAGGTGACCCGCCAAACCCTATCTTGTTTCTCCAAGTTTCTATAACCAATATATGGATGGAAATTGACGTTTCCTCGTTTTTCAGCTGCATCCGTGTCCTTATACCTCTTTATGTAGTTGCTTCTCTTACTCTTTTGTGAAAAATATCTTCCCCATTTTCCGTGGACATACTTCCACTTTTCATATATGTTAGTATATATATCATATTAGTTAGTATTATTATCATATATAGTAGTATATTTCTCACTATTTAAATTTGCAACTTTGGTAGTACGGCTTTTTGCGACGTTTTGGTCGTCCGGCTTTAGCGACATTTTGGTCGTCGCTATACCAAAATTTTTGTCTTTCCCCCCCCCCCCCCCCCCTTTTTTTTTTTTTTTTTTTGGGTTAGATAAAACGAAGTCGTATGATTTGATACGGTGTTATCATATCAACGTGTTTATCACTAGGGTTTTTATTTGAAGCATTCAATTCTCTTATTCGAGTTTCGGAAATTTTAATTGTGTTATTATGTAGTTTCTATTGGTACACTGAAACTCTCGTTTGACTTTTTGTGCACGAATGTGCATTTCGATCTTCAGAATTTTTTGGTTAAGTAAAACAAAGTCGTATGATTTGGTACGGTGCCACAAAAACTACTAGAAAATAAAATATTGTAAAAATTAGACAAGTAATGAGAATGTTCATTCGATCTATGATACATAAAAATACAAAAAATAAAAAACGAGATCCAACTCCCATTTATCTTACTTATCCTTCGGTTAATTTACTTCGATAAAAGATAAGAAAATAAAAATCTTCCGAACCTTTTCTTTTTTATTTCTTTTTATTAGTATTAGTCGTGGTTAAGTCCGATACGAATAATATTCTACGACTAACAATTCATTTATTCGAATTTGGGAAATTTTAATTTTGTTATTATGTAGTTTTTATTGGTTCACAGAAACTCTGGTTTGATTTTTTTTGCACGAAGGTGCATTTTGATCTTCAGGATTTTTTCCCCACATGTAACCTTTCTTGCTGCAACACGCAGGCATATTGTCACCTCTAGAGGATGGTTTAAATGCTTTTCTAAGCATTGAAGTAGGTTGATATCTTCTTTATTTTTGCTAAAGTAAGTTTATTGCAGATATAAAAAAATAATCGGTGCATAAAAAAAATGAGGGCACACCGTGCATCGCACGGTGCCCCCCACTAGTTACTATATTAAAGTTGCATCTTTGGTAGTACGCTTTTTGCGACGTTTTGGTCGTCCGGCTTTCGCGACGTTTTGGTCGTCGCTATACCAAATTTTTTGTCTTTTCCTTTTTTTTTTTTTTTGGTTAGGTAAAACGAAGTCGTATGATTTGGTACGGTGTTATATATCACATCAACGTGTTTATCACTAGGGTTTTTATTTGAAGCATTCAATTCTTTGATTCGAGTTTTGGAAATTTTAATTGTGTTATTATGTAGTTTCTATTGGTACACTGAAACTCTGGTTTGACTTTTTGTGCACGAAGGTGCATTTCGATCTTCAGAATTTTTTGGTTAAGTAAAACAAAGTCGTATGATTTGGTACGGTGCCACAAAAACTACTAGAAAATAAAATATTGTAAAAATTAGACAAGGAATGAGAATGTTCATTCGATCTATGATACATAAAAGATACATAAAAATAAAAAACGAGATCCAACTCCCATTTATCTTACTTATCCTTCGGTTAATTTACTTCGATAAAAGATAAGAAAGTGAAAATCTTCCGAACCTTTTCTTTTTTATTTCTTTTTATTAGTATTAGTTAGGGTTAAGTCGACGATACGAATAATATTCTACGACTAACAATTCATTTATTCGAGTTTGGAAAATTTAATTTTGTTATTATTTAGTTTTTATTGGTTCACAGAAACTCTGGTTTGACTTTTTTTGCACGAAGGTGCATTTTGATCTTCAGGATTTTTTCCCCACATGTAACCTTTCTTGCTGCAACACGCAGGCATATTGTCACCTCTAGAGGATGGTTTAAATGCTTTTCTAAGCATTGAAGTAGGTTGATATCTTCTTTATTTTTGCTAAAGTAAATTTATTGCAGACATAAAAACTATAATCGGTGCATAAAAAAAGTGAGGGCACACCGTGCATCGCACGGTGGCCCCCACTAGTTTTATACTATATTAAATGTGCATGTTTGGTCGTCCGGCTTTTTGCGACGCTTTGGTCGTCCGGCTTTAGCGACGTTTTGGTCGTCGCTATACTAAAATTTTTGTCTTTTCCCTTTTTTTTTGGGTTAGGTAAAACGAAGTCGTATGATTTGGTACGGTGTTATCACATCAACGTGTTTATCACTAGGGTTTTTATTTGAAGCATTCAATTTTCTGATTCGAGTTTCGGAAATTTTAATTGTGTTATTATGTAGTTTCTATTGGTACACTGAAACTCTGGTTTGACTTTTTGTGCACGAAGGTGCATTTCGATCTTCGAAATTTTTTGGTTAAGTAAAACAAATTCGTATGATTTGGTACGGTGCCACAAAAACTACTAGAAAATAAAATATTGTAAAAATTAGACAAGGAATGAGAATGTTCATTCGATCTATGATACATAAAAGATACATAAAAATAAAAAACGAGATCCAACTCCCATTTATCTTACTTATCCTTCGGTTAATTTACTTCGATAAAAGATAAGAAAGTGAAAATCTTCCGAACCTTTTCTTTTTTATTTCTTTTTATTAGTATTAGTTAGGGTTAAGTCTGACATGAATAATATTCTACGACTAACAATTCATTTATTCGAGTTTGGAAATTTTAATTTTGTTATTATTTAGTTTTTATTGGTTCACAGAAACTCTGGTTTGTCTTTTTTTGCACGAAGGTGCATTTTGATCTTCAGGATTTTTTCCCCACATGTAACCTTTCTTGCTGCAACACGCAGGCATATTGTCACATCTAGAGGATGGTTTAAATGCTTTTCTAAGCATTGAAGTAGGTTGATATCTTCTTTATTTTTGCTAAAGTAAATTTATTGCAGACATAAAAACTATAATCGGTGCATAAAAAAAGTGAGGGCACACCGTGCATCGCACGGTGGCCCCCACTAGTTTTATACTATATCAAATGTGCATGTTTGGTCGTCCGGCTTTTTGCGACGCTTTGGTCGTCCGGCTTTAGCGACGTTTTGGTCGTCGCTATACCAAATTTTTTGTCTATTCCTTTTTTTTTTTGGGTTAGGTAAAACGAAGTCGTATGATTTGGTACGGTGTTATCACATCAACGTGTTTATCACTAGGGTTTTTATTTGAAGCATTCAATTCTCTGATTCGAGTTTCGGAAATTTTAATTGTGTTATTATGTAGTTTCTATTGGTACACTGAAACTCTGGTTTGACTTTTTGTGCACGAAGATGCATTTCGATCTTCAGAATTTTTTGGTTAAGTAAAACAAAGTCGTGTGATTTGGTACGGTGCCACAAAAACTACTAGAAAATAAAATATTGTAAAAATTAGATAAGGAATGAGAATGTTCATTCGATCTATGATACATAAAAATAAAAAACGAGATCCAACTCCCATTTATCTTACTTATCCTTCGGTTAATTTACTTCGATAAAAGATAAGAAAATGAAAATCTTCCGAACCTTTTCTTTTTTATTTATTTTTATTAGTATTAGTTAGGGTTAAGTCTGACATGAATAATATTCTACGACTAACAATTCATTTATTCGAGTTTGGGAAATTTTAATTTTGTTATTATGTAGTTTTTATTGGTTCACAGAAACTATGGTTTGACTTTTTTTGCACGAAGGTGCATTTTTGATCTTCAGGATTTTTTCCCCACATGTAACATTTTTGCTGCAACACGCAGTCATATTGTCACCTCTAGAGGATGGTTTAAATGCTTTTCTAAGCATTGAAGTAGGCTGATATCTTCTTTATTTTTGCTAAAGTAAATTTATTGCAGACATAAAAACTATAATCGGTGCATAAAAAAAGTGAGGGCACACCGTGCATCGTACGGTGGCCCCCACTAGTATATATATATATATATATTGTATTAGGAGAAAAAAATTCAAGCAGTAGAAGAAAAAATTCAAACAGATGAATAATGTCAAAAGAATAGATATTACTGCTATAGATAATGATTTAGTTTAAATAAATTAGGATAAAATATAGTTTGTTGAAATAAATCACTTTAAGTGATATAATATTTATCTTATTATTTGAATATTAGGATTAAGATAATGGTTCTTTTATTTATTTTGATTTCAGTTGTTAGATCATTTATCTCCTATATAAATGAGTGATTATTGTATTATTTTCATCAATTCAATAAAAATAATTTCAAAGTCTTCCGTGTGTTCTGATTTTTCTTTATGGTATCAGAGCCAGGGACGATGGTTCGAGTGCCTTAACAGTGGTGAACGCTCGCCCGATCCTTCTCCTGTTTTTTTTAAAACATTTTTTCCCATTATCATCGTCTCCATATCAAATAATGCATCTACATTTACAAGTTCTTCTCGTCAAATACATTCATGTCCATTTATATATATGTAAAAAAAAATGCATCCTTTTTTTATCTGTCAGTATATAAACTTTGTTGATCTCTATTCCCTCATCTTCTCCATACTCATGCATGTCCGTTTCCAAACCTTTTTTTTCATAACAAAATAAACAAAGAAAAAATACACCATTTTATCGGAGTCATTTTTACTATTCATAAATAAATACTTTATATATAGCATCGGAGTCATTTTTACTATTCATAAATAATTACTTTATATATAGCATCTATTATTTATTTATTTTGACATTCATTCTACATCTATTTTATAGCTGTGATTAAAGAATGCAGATCCATGATATCAATCACATTTGAAGGCCGACATCAGATCATTCTTCAACCAGAATCAGAATCAATGTCGAACAATACCACTACTATGGACTCTGGAAGAATAGCCGGAGTAGAGATGCCCTCCAACAATACCACAACTATGGACTCCGGAAGATCCACTGGAGTGAACCAGTGGAGATGCCCTCCAACAAGACCACGACTATATGGACTCCGGGAGAACAACCGGGGTGGAGATGCCCTCCAACAATACCACGACTATGGACTCCGGGAGAACAACCGGGGTGGAGATGCCCTTCAAAACACAACAACTAATGGACTCCGGAAGAACCGCCGGAGTGGATATGCCCTCCAAATACCACCAAATTATTATCACCAAGCAAACTCGGCCTCCAAACCCGACTTCGTTTGAGGGAGGGTATTAGAAGATAATGTCAATATATTTGAAGATATTGATGAATGTCAAAATAAGTAGATAAAGTTGCTATTGATGAGAGTAATGTTTGAAATAAATCACCTTGAGTGATAAGATAAAAAAATTGGCATTGGTTTAATTTATTTTGAATTGAATTATTATCACATTTCTCTCCTATATAAAGGAGTCCATTGTATCATTTTTATTCATCAATAAAAAAGCAAGTTCAGTCTTTCTATTAGACGATAGTTTATATTTATTTTGTGTATTTACGTTTATAGCCTTGTGGCTCACTATATAAACACCTTGTAATGGTTGTATTTACCTAATGGCAATTATATTGTTATTCATCTAATCTATCATGGTATCAGAGCTTCTCGATCTACCAAATTTTTATTTTCTCTGCTAATTGACGCTTTCTGCCGCAGCCGCCGCTGCGATGACCACTCCCTCCTCCCCTTCCGACTCGTCTTCTTCCACCCTCTCCGCCGCTGATTCTATTTCCGCTGCACCATCTGTCGTTGCCCTAAACCCCTCCGTCAACGCACCGATTAAACTTGATGACAAAAACTTCACCGCCTGGAAGCTGCTGATGACTACCTTGCTCACCGGCCATGGACTCATCGGCTACATCACCGGTGATACACCCAAGCCGGCTGCTGTCCTCACCAATTCCGCCGGCGCTGCGGTCTCTAATCCGGCGCACTTGCTATGGGTTCAACAGGATGCCCTCATCCATCATCTTATTCTTGGTTCGGTTGACAAGAATTATATTGCCTCAATTCAGCACACGCATAATTCGAAGCAAGCTTGGGACACCCTTCTTGACACATATGGGAAACAAAGTAAGGGGCGTACTAGATATCTACGACTGCGCTTAAATTCTATCTCGAAAGGTACGATGTCGATTTCTCAATATTTTACTGCCATAAAAAATGTTGCGGATGACTTGGCTGCATTGGATTCAAAAGTGCCTGACGATGAACTGGTTGAGATAATATTAAAAAATCTTGGTAGTTTTTATGCGAATCTTGTTAGTGCTATTCGGCACGTGATGATACTATCTCGTTGCCATTGTTACATGAGAAATTATTAATGCATGAGGTGTCACTTGCTCGAGTCAGTCTGCTACACCCCCTGCGTATACTGCATTCCCTGCCTATCATCACCCACGTCCTATGCCAGTTTCAGCCAATACATCTTATTCCCCGTATACTCAAGCACCACGGCCCTCCCTCCACTGATGCCCCACGCACCCAACACCAATCCCAAGCCTCCTCAGCCACCTCAGACGCCCTTCAATCAGTCCAAAACCACAAACAATCGCGCTTCCAAATGTTATCAAGGCTTCTGTCAACTCTGTGGCGTCCAAGGCCATGTTGCCACTCACTGCACCACCTACACTCACTATACCAATCTTCCCCGTCCCACCCGAAGCCCAGCTGGCTCTCGGCCTCCTCCCCCATCCCCCCTTATGCTCATGTGGCTCAAACTTACCCCTATAGTGCCCCTGTCCAATACTCTGATTCTGCTGCTCCATGGATGCTCGATAGTGGTGCCTGTCATCACATGACACAGGAGCTTAGCCTTCTCTCTCTTCACTCCCCTTATCAAGGTATGGATCGTATAGTCATTGGTGATGGTAGCTCATTGGCTATCACTCACATTGGCTCTACCTCTCTCTCTTCATTTACATTAAATCACGTCCTTTGTGTACCTTCTCTTTCTCGTAATCTGCTTTCGGTTCAAAAATTTTGTAGTGATAATTCTGTATCTATTGAATTCTTACCTGACTCGTTTTTGGTGAAGGATTTGAAGACGGGCAAATGCCTCCACCAGGGACAAGTCAGTGATGGGGCCTATCTGTGGTCTTCAAAAGCTCTCTTTGCCTTTTCTGCGTCCAAAGCCTCTGCTGCTACCTGGCATCGTCGCTGCGGACATCCAGCTTTTCCTGTCATTCAAAATCTTGCAAAAAATAATTTTTTAGAATTATCCTCTGTTTCTTCCACTTATTGTGATTCCTGCCTTTGTAATAAGAGCCACCGGCTCCCTTTTTCGGATTCCACATTATGTACGGTTAAACCTTTGGAGGTTATTTATTCAGATGTTTGGACATCTCCTATTTATTCAGTTGATGATTTCAAGTATTATGTCTTGTTTGTTGATCATTTTACTCGCTTCATGTGGATATATCCGTTAGCTTGCAAATCCGATGTTTATATCACCTTTGTCAAATTCAAAAAATACGTCGAAAAACTGTTAGATACTTCTATCAAAACTCTTTACTCTGATAATGGAACCGAGTATATAAAACGGCCCCCCTTCCTTGCTACCCACGGCATCTCTCACTTTACATCTCCCACCTATACACCTTAGCACAATGGTATTTCTGAACGGCGTCATCTGCACATTACTGAAACTGCCTTAACTCTTCTTTCTCATGCCTCCATGCCGATCACCTATTGGTCATATGCGCCCAGTCGCTGTATATCTCCTTAATCGAATGCCTACAAAAAATCTTGACATGCTCTCACCTCATCTTAAACTCTTCTCAGACCCTCCTAATTACTCCAAACTTTGAGTCTTTGGTTGTCTCTGTTATCCATGGCTTAAACCATATAATAATCACAAACTCGAGTCCCCTTCTAAACCCTGCATCTTCCTTGGCTACTCTCTCACACAAAGTGCCTACCTTTGCTATGATTTATCTGCGTCCCGTATGTATACATCACGTGATGTTCGCTTTGTGGAGGATATATTTCCATTTGCTACCATCCCTCTTGACTCTTCTCTACCTTCCCTGACTGCTTTATTACCTCCTGAATACTATGAACCCACTGCTGTGCCAGTTCACCACTCTTCCTTCACGGAAACCTCTCCAACCGAGAGCCACACTCCCCAACCCGAGAGCCCTCCTTCGTCTCCATCTCCTGCTTCCTCCACCAATGACTCCGGCAGTGCCTCCAACTCCTCTCCTCCATCTACCTCTACCTCTCATTCACCTCCTCCCCCACCACTACAACACCCTATGTCTACTCGTTCAAGAAACCAAATATACAAACCTCGCAAGATCTTCAACCTCCAAGCCCAGTTACAAAATCGCTACCTTGAAACATAACCCTCTACCCTTAAGCAGGCCTTGCAGTGCCCGCAGTGGTGTGTTGTGCTGTCTGATGAATATAGTGCACTTCTTCGCAATGATACGTGGTCCTTAGTTCCACCATCTTCTGATTTGAATATTTTTGGCTGTAAGTGGGTGTTCAGAATTAAGCGGAAACCGGATGGCTCGATTGATAAGTACAAGGCTCGGTTAGTTGCCAAAGGGTTTACACAACGGCCTGGTTTGGATTATTTTGAAACCTTTAGTCCTGTTGTCAAACCTGTCACGATTCGCCTTGTTCTTAGTATTGCGGTTTCCTTGGGTTGGTGCCTTCGCCAACTCGATGTCAATAATGCCTTCCTGCAGGAGACACTAGCTGAAGATGTCTATATGCGTCAACCACCTGGGTTTGAGGATGCTACAAAACCCATGTTTGTGTGTCAGCTTCGCAAGGCAATCTATGGCCTTAAGCAGGCACCTCGTGCCTGGTACCATGAGCTTAAAACTTTTGTCTTTACTATGGGTTTTGTTAATTCTGTGGCTGATCCGTCGTTGTTTGTTTGTCGCACGTCCACCAGTATTACTATGCTCTTGGTATATGTCGATGACATCATTGTTACAGGTAGCTCTGCTGAGCAGGTTCAGAGTATCATTGATCAGCTTGGCTCTAGGTTCTCTATTAAGGATCTGGGTCTCTTATCATATTTCTTGGGTGTTGAGGTCACTCATTCGGCTATGGGCATGCTACTCACGCAAACCAGGTACACTCGTGAGTTACTGTCTCAGGTTCATATGGAGGAATCCAAGGCAGTATCCACGCCTATGCCTGCTAATGCTTTTTCAGGTGATCCTGTTGTCTCTCCAGCCTTTTCAGATCCCACTCAGTATCGCCAAATTTTGGGGGCTTTACAGTATTTATGCTTTACACGTGTTGATATTCAGTTCGCTGTTAATAAGCTAGCTCAGTTTATGCATGCACCAACTGAGTACCATTGGATGTTAGTCAAGCGTGTGTTGCGTTACTTGTCTGGCACCTCAACCACGGGTCTGCAGTTATATCGGGATTCGCCTTTGGCTCTGCATGCTTTCTCTAATTCGGATTGGGCTGGGAATAAGGAAGATGGTTATCATGATTCAGCGACTTCTGAGTACATTCCTGGCTATACCTCTACTTCTGCTTATATAGTCTTCTTGGGTAGGAATGCGATTTCTTGGAGCTCTAAGAAGCAAACTCGGTCTCTCGTTCATCCACCGAAGCTGAATACAGGTGTGTTGCTGACACTGCGGCAGAGATTGTTTGGCTGACTTATCTGCTTGCAGATCTTGGTTTTTCAGTTCGTTCTACACCAGTGATTTTTCGTGATAATTTAGGCGCTCTCCGTCTAAGCGCCAATCTAGTGTTTCACTCACGCATGAAGCATGTTTCTATCAATTATCACTTCATTCGTGAGCATGTTGAGCGAGGACTTGTTCGTGTTGCTCGTGTAGCTGCTGCTGATCAGTTGGCTGATGTTCTCACCAAGCCACTGCCACGTTTATCTTTTTCTACTTTCATTTCCAAGCTTGCCTTCGCACAGCGCCGTCAGCTTGAGGGAGCGTATTAGACGATAGTTTATATTTATTTTGTGTATTTACGTTTATAGCCTTGTGGCTCACTATATAAACACCTTGTAATGGTTGTATTTACCTAATGGCAATTATATTGTTATTCATCTAATCTATCACTTTCGTTGTGCTATTCTGATTTTCTTTATATTGTCCATTTCACATTTGGAAGGAAGTTGCGGATCATTAAGAAAAGATGAATATAGAGGGGTGAGCTTGTCTGAGCTCGTCTCGAGTCAAGCAATAGACCGGCGAACAGAGATTAAACATAACAATTAGTTCGTTTATTAAACCGAGTCCGCGTTGTTAGATCTACATTCTCATACTAGCCGGTGAGCTTCCTCACGTACATCATAGGATAGTTTTGAGGTTGAACTCCTTTCTCTTATGTGTTGTTAGACCTGTATTTTTATCATGGTATCGGTGCCAATTAAACCCACACTTTGCCTATGTTCATTCGAGTCTGTGTGAAAAGACCTGTTAAAGTTGTCATTTGTTACATATTGCTATTGGTAATTTTTGTGTGGTGTCTCCACACGGTGTGGAGACACCGTGTGACATCGTAACTCCACACAGATTTTATTCTGTATTTAAACTGTGTGATTCTAATCGTTTCACCCGTCACTTCATCTCAAATTCCCTCACCACACAAGTATATCCCATTGCTATTGTTATACTCCAATTCTCTTTCGTAAGGATCTAAGTTTTATGGATAATTAGGGATAAAGACAGCTTTTGGAATATTTTTTAGTAACATGACAGCCACACATTTTTATAGGGAGAATGACAACTTTATATTTTTTTATAGCTTGATGGACAAAACAAAAAAAAAAAAAATTCCTACGTGTCCCTGTTCCAGTTTTTTTTTTTCCCTCAATTTTCAAACGCTCATATATTTTGATCAAGAGATCCAAACGCGATAAAAATTTCACTGAATTTTTTATTTTTTGATGCTATTCGTTTTGAGACTTAGTTTGATATAATTACATCGTTTTTCAGGAGATTCACTGTCGAAATTCAGTTAGTGGATCTCCCCGGTGAATTCTGAAAATCAGTAAATATCGACAGTGAATTTCGTACAATAGTGAATTTCGGATTTTCTGAAATCACGTCGGAATATGTTGAATGTGGTTTCAAAACTTCAAATTTGGAGTTATAGATTGAAAGATATTAGTGTTTAAAAAAGATGGATTAGAGAGAAAGTGTATTGAGTTTTTTTTTTTGGGGGGGTGGGGGGATGGCGCCAGAAAAATAAAATAAAATAAATAGTTTGTCTATATAAAAGTTTAAAAAAACTGTCATTCCTCTTAATTGATTAAATGTTTGTGTCCTTTTCCGCCATTTCCCCTAAGTTTTAATGTTGATGTCCGTCGTCTTATTATATCCATGTCTACTTGTGGACAAGGATCCCCTACCGTGCGGCCAGCTGCTGTATTGTGCTGTACATCCGAAACGGCGTTGTTTCGGGCCTTAGCGACGCCGTTTTGATTGTGTTTCTTTTTTTAAGGTCGGAATCAAACGGCGTCGTTTCGGACCGAAACGACGCCGTTTTGCGTCACAGTAGGGGGTGCTGTGCACATTGCACCGCAGGGGATCGGGGTCCGTCTACTTGTATAGTAACATTTTCTTCTCATGGTAATAACTAGCCTATGTCCATCACTTTACTCTGATTTAACAAGCAAGAATGTTGAACGATAAAGATTCTACTCAGTAGATACTTGGTCGTTCAGGAGGCCAAAGACTTCTCCCTTTCTGACTGAAATTTCTTTTTGAACAATCTCCATCTCATCCATATATCTTGAAGTGTGAATATGATTAAGCTTTTGCAAAGAAATTAATAAAAATACATAACTTTTGTCCAACTCTTAATACTAATGATTGTGATAGGTAACTAAACTTTGTTGATGCATAGTAAGAAAATGAAATCAAATTAGTTTTTTTTTTTTTTTGAGGAAAGAAATCAAATTAGTTGTGTAACGAAATTTCTAACTCTCCCGGACCCCGGGTCTAATAACGCTAAGTGAGTCATAAATGATCCGGTCAATTACTTAGACCGTCGTCCACGCTTGGTCTAAATGGGCTAACCCGAGTTGACAAGACTTTTATGTCTCACATTTGTAAAAAGGTCATGTGCTTCTCCCACATCCGATGTGGGATATCACATTTCCCCCTATAAGCAATTGGCGTCCTCGCCAGGATTTGTCTCAGACTCGTCTCTACCAGAGTACTCTAGAGGTGCCCGGCACTTAGTTCCGTCTGGTAGTCGGCTCTGATATCATTCTGTAACGCCTCCAGACCCCAGGCCTGATAGCGCTAAATGAGTCATAAATGATCCGGTCAACTGATTAGACCGTCGTTCTCGTTTGGTCTAAAAGGGCTAACCCGAGTTGACAAGACCTTTATGTCTCACACTTATATATATGGGGGTGATCATTCTACTACTTTACCGATGCGAGACTTTACATTTTCCCCTATAAGGGACTGGCGTCCTCACCAGGACGGCCAAGACTGCATGGATCGTCCCTACCAGAGGTAACTAGAGGCCGTGCAACGTATAGTTCCGTCTGATTTATGGCTCTGATAGCATTCTGTAACGCCCCCAGACCCCGGGCCTGGTAGTGCTAAGTGTGCCATAAATGATCCGGTCAACTTCTTAGACCGTCGTCCTGTTTGGTCTAAAAGGGCTAACTTGAGTTGGCACGACGTTTATGTCTCACGGTTATAAGAAAGTTATGTGTTTCTTCCACATCCGATGTGGGTTATCACAAAATTATCTTCAAATCAAAAGTCTCATATGTTAAATGAAAATACTTGAACCCAATAAATCAGAAATAACATAACCGTTGATCGAGAAATTACAAACTTTTTATGTAAAGAAATAATGTAAACTTATCATTTTTTATCTGGTCTAGTTAAGTATCTAATATGTTGTTGTGAAAGTGTATCGCGTGTGGAGTGATTTACGGAATAGATCCGTAATTCACCGATGTAATTACGGATAAATTAAATACAGAAAAATAAATAACTGAAAATAAATTTTATTTCATTAAGTAGATCTAATAAATAAAACTATTACAATCTAAATCTAATGAAACAAAGCTATTACAGTACATATCTGACTCGAAACAAAGGTAAAATTTAAAGTACAATGCATAAATAAAGACAAACCGAGGCGAGTAGATAATTCTTTCCTTAAGACAGATTGCTCCGGTATGGTGCCCACGGTAGTAGCAACTGCCTCTCAAGATACAACAACTTACGTCTTGGATTGAGAGGCACTTCAACAATCCATGCTTCAACGAACTTACAGAGTGTTCCGATTTCCCTTCGACTCAAAACTAGAACTATATGCTCGACCATTTTAGTAGTGGAAGACACAAGCGAAAACTGAATGAATTAAGGGTCATTTATTTAGTGGAGAGGAGGAGCCAATACTCAATTGTGATTGGCTAAAACACGTCACCTATGTCGGCAAACTTTTCCCCTTGGAAAAGCAAAGGCCAACGCATCTAGGAAGATTAGGCCAACTCAATTCTCTCTTCTGATTGGTCGGATGACGTGTCGTATAATCTCTGATTGGTCTGATGACTCAATCTTGATGCGGTTGACTCAACTTTTCCCCAAGAAAAATTAATTTTCGGCCTAAATTAATCAGATGTTGATAAATCAATCTTGGCCAACTTAATCACCGCGTTTCCACACTGTTCTGGAACCTTCCAACCGCCTCAACATTAATTATTAATTAAGAATTAATTTTTGGTTAATTTCATAACACCCAAACCGAACGAGCCGAGCTCGATCCGGCCGAATGGTGGTGGCGGCGCGCACGTGTTGAATTATCTAAGTCCTCCTTCCTGCACAAAAGTGCCTTGCCCCTTGGGGCACATCTATAAGAGCCACACTAGCTCTTATTACTTGAGCTCACTGTTGAAATGGTGTCCTAAACCCAATCGGGTTGGACCGGATCCGACCGGGTCGGGTCTTATACGGTCTATTTAGTTCATGTAATAACTTAATTAAGATTAATAAAAGCACTTTTGTTATTATATATTTTGTTTATCTTCATGTTATTGAATATATATAGTACGTCTTTAGTATTAAACTGTGATAGAGAAACCGTAATACTGATTATGGTTGATGAGATCTCTATTCACTTTAATAAGTTTGATACTTAAATGTCTCTATTTGTATTTACTGTCAAACGGGACATTGTTGGTATGGTTAGACTAGCACGTATTGAATGTATTCTATCTTATTGAAGATAGGGATAGATCTCGTCTATCTAAGTGTAGAGACGCTTGGACTGTACGTGGACGTGTATTAGAGAATGCGCACGTCAGACTGACCCGCTTACATTAAGTGTCGCAGTATGTGGCAGTTGTGTAATTATCCTGAGACCGGAGTCTTCATGGCATCACGGTGTGGATTGTCATGCTTTGACACTATTGAGGTTTCCTCTAGCCATGCGGCGATCATGCGGTAGTGATTGGGTGTGATACTGAAGCATGCGTAGGATTCATGTTGCTCGTCCGGGAATCGCGTATCCTATGTTTAGGAGTGAATATCCGAAATGACCTTCATATAATGAATGTCTAGCTCTCATGAATCTTTGCAAAATGGGATTAAATGAGTTATTCCGAGAGAGCACGATATTCAGATTATAAGATACGATCGTTGATGTACTAACACTCGAGATATGATCGTATGGATATCATTACAGTGATATGATTCTATTTACATGGTAACTGTTTCACATGAAAGATAGTAGTCATTGCTTTTGACTCTTCCGATTATTGGGGGTCACGGTGTTGCTAGACGCTATACCGTGATCGTTAGGTATGAAGGGCAATTTCATAATTTGCACTTTGTGTCTACGGCCAACATATTTGGAAGCCTATTGGGTCACGCACATAAAAACATCTAACCGGATTAAAATGTGGTTATAGTGATAACCAAATAAAGAATGTTTATCTCGTGTTATAGTGATTAAATTAATACAGTATTTATTTATTATGAATAAATTAAATACAAGATATTAACTATATTAATTAATTAAAGAATATTTCGGATGCCAATTTAATGGTATTTGGGCCGCCACATTTGAGTGTATAAGATACATCTGGATTATGCAATTTAATTAATGATATTATCATATATTAATATTGGATTTTAGAAAAATAGATTTATGGTAGTAAGATAAAGATATTGACAATATCTTAGATTTATTTAATATAAGATATTAAATTAAAAGAGATAAATCAATCAAAGTGATTTTTCATATTTTATTAGGAAAATGTTTTCTTTCTCATTAATCTATTAGGAAGCTTCTCCTAATCAGATTAGGACAATAGGGGCGCCAGTTTCACCTATAAAAGAAATGGGTTGACTAGCTCTTTTGATCATCACAATTCCAAGAGTTCATAATTCTTGTGAAAAATTGAGAGCTTCTTAGAGAGAGATATAGAGAGAGAGAAAAATGCCGGTCTAGCAACTGGATTTTTCTAGTAGCAATCCAAGGAGGATTCCGGCGAGAAGTTCGTTTGGATATCGATAGAGGCCGGACACGTGGACGGCTCGCGCGCACTACTACTCTCCATTGACGGTCAAAGCGTCGATCTATTCGATCAAGCGAGGTAATCACCGTCAACTACTTAACGTGTTTATTGTATTAAACAATGTCGATCTTGAGATCGGAAATCAAATTTTAAATTTTTCTGCGTTAAACTAGTTGATTTCCTAACAGTAGTAGCAGAGCGAACTTCGAACTTAAGCAATAAGCACTAATTAAATTGCGTAATAATTAATCGATAGATGCAAAATCTAGATTCACGAAAGGAGAGAAACAAAAATAAATAATATAAATCGATTGGGGGCTCGGCCGAAGCGGCGGCCCCCTCCACCGCATCAACCGCCAGCGACGTCGGCGCCCCTAGGGCTACCGGCGTCGGCCGGTTCTATCGTGGGGAAGATCGATTTCGTTTGTGATATTTATTGTGCATTGATATCTCATTTGTTTAGTTGTGTCATTTGACTAACTAATGGTTCAAATAGTTTAGGCCATTGAGATGCCACATGACATTAAATAATATTGGCCCTTTCCAAACATTGTTTGGAATAGGCCTAGGCCCTTTTCAAAATATATGATTTTGGAATAGGCCTAGGCCTAGGCCATTTTCAAAACGGGCCAAGGGAGATGTCTTTGGTTTTGGAAACCAAAGGCATCCCGTTTGATTAAGAATCAGAAGGAAAGAAACTAAAAGGGACCTAATTTTAATTTTGATTTAAATTTGAATAGTTCTTATTAATTAAATTAAAATTGAAATAGGTTAAAATTAATAATTAATTTTATTTTGATTAGAATTATTTAATTAACTAAATGTTGATTGATTATTTGATTTGATAAGACGCAAGTTGTTAAATTTTAGATTTGTCTTTTTCATAAGATATCATTGTATGGATTAGATGTTGTAGATATAATATGATTATATGGACTCCGATTGATCATGGACTCGACCAATATGATAGATGTGTATGATTTATTTTATGTTGGTTTTGAAATTGTCTTATACCGTTATGAAGAACGTGACCTAATTTACTTTCTGCATTTATCTCATTCCGTTTAGCTCCCCCCGTGTGCGGCGGGTGTATTTATTTATTAGATAGATCATTATGTAACAAGAATGGAGCAGAAGAAGGAGACCAAAGAGAGATAAATATCCCATTTGCGATGGTGCATTAAAGATCCTATTGGCGGTTGCAGCTACCCTTAGATTGTGACCCGCGGTTTCATCAGTTTGTATTCGAAACCGCATCTAGGAAAGTCCATGATCATACCGGTTATTTTTGTGCGCGGAACGGTGTATGTTCTACTTTATATTGATAACGTAGAAATATGCACGTTTAAATGAGACCATAATTTAATTAAAAATTAATTTAAAATTATTCCCACGACAAAAATTCGAGTTAAATTTGTCTCCCGATATTATAATGACGGTGATGAGCCCTTGTTCGGATCCAACTGATCGGCCCATGTCGGGAGTTGACCTACCTTGGGCATATCATTATTATTAAGATATGAGATCTCATGAATATTTGGGTTACGACTCGACTAAGAATCTTGCGGTGATTGGCCCACGTCAGGACCACATGATTTTAGAGACAAGCGGTTGGCTATCGCATATGGATTGTCAAAGAGTTGACTAGTCAACCAATGGAAATCGAATAAGGTTCGACCGGTAAGTGTACCCACCTTTCGAAATTGACCCGGTCGATCGTCCCACGTCGGAGATCGAGTCAACTAGATTGGATTCCATCCACTAAAGAATTAATTTCTTGAAAGCCAATTGGGAATAGTTGGCTAGTGGGAGAAAAACCTAATTAAAGTTTTAAAGTGCAATTTTATGGTTTTGTATGCATGAACTTTTACTTATACTATCTTTACTTTATTATTGTAGAAATGTCGAACAAATTGAATCTTCGTTTTATCATTAAAAACAAACTTGACGAATCGAACTTTCTCGACTGGGAAAGAAACCTCAAAATCGTTTTGAGACATGAAGGCATTGGCTATGTCTTGGACACACCCTTAACCAAGGATCCCGAAGATGCAACGAATGAGGAATCGGTTAAGAAGCATGCAAAACACTATTCTGACAGTAATGAGGCTACTTGCATCATGCTTGCTTCTATGACACCGGAACTTCAGAAACAACATGAGTCCATGGATGCTCATACCATTATGGCTCACCTGAATGAGCTCTATGCCTCTCAGTCTCGCACTGAGAGGTACGAGGTCTTGAAGGCGCTGATTGGTTGCAAGATGGCTCCGGGTTCTCCGGTTGGGTCGCATGTGCTAAAGATGATCGGATACATAGAGAGGCTTGAGAAGCTGGGCAATAAGATGGAGTGTGGTTAAGTATTGACTTGATTCTGCAATCTCTACCGGACTCTTACTCACAGTTTGTGATGAACTATCACATGAACAAGATTGATTGATCCCTCGCGGAGTTATTGAACATGCTCAAAACTGCTGAAGGGCAAGGGTAAGCAAGTGTTGCTCGTGACTTCTTCCAAGGGCAAGAAAAAGGCCCAAAAGAAGACCAAGAAGGCGAAGGAGGCTACGAAGCCGCAGCCTAAGATATCCAAAGACAAATCCAAGGATGCTTGCTTCCATTATGGCCAAACTGGTCATTGGAGGAGAAACTGCAAGGCTTTCTTGAGCACCAAGAAGACTAAGCATAATGATGCTTCGACTTCATGTATGTTTATGATTGAGATCAATATTGCTTCTTCTAAGTCTAACCACTGGGTATTAGATACTGGATGTGGTTCTCATATTTGTACGGATATGCATGGACTAAGAAGGACTAGAGATCTGTGGAAAGGAGAAGTGGACCTGCGTGTTGGGAATGGAGCAAATGTTGCTGCCGGAGCCGTATGAGTTTATTTACTTTCGTTGCCCAGTGGGCTGGTACTAGATTTGAATAACTGTTATTTTGGTCCTGCTCTTATGATGAGTATTATTTCTATTTCTGCATTGGATGTTGAGGGATTTTCTTTTACGTTTAAGAATAAATGTTGTTCTTTTTCACGTGATGGAATATTTTATGGTACTAGCAAACTTGACAATGGTCTCTACATATTATATATGAATGTTGACATACTTAATATAAACAGCAAGAAAGCTAAAACAAGTGACTTGACGAATCCTACTTGTCGCATTGTAGACTTGGTCATATAAATAAGAATCGCATTTCCAAACTCCATAAAGATGGAATGTTGGATCAATTCGATTATGAATCGTTTGATACATGCGAAGCTTGTTTACTTGGCAAGATGACAAAGTCACCGTTTAGTGGCAAAGGGATAAGATCCAACGAATTGCTTGAGCTCATACTGATATCTACGGCCCTATGTCAATTCAAGCCAAATGAGGATACTCTTATTTTATCACTTTCACTATGACATTCTCGTTATGCTTATGTATACTTAATGAAGTATAAGTCTGAAGCCTTTGAAAAGTTCAAAGAATTCAGAAGTGAAGTGGAAAAACAACTAGGTAAAGAAATCAAGACAATTCGATCCGATCGAGGTGGAGAATACCTAGATGGAGAGTTTCAAGATTACTTAAAGGAGAATGAGATTCTACCTGAATGGACTCCACCCGGAACGCCTCAAATGAACGGCGTGTTTGAAAGGAGAAATCACACTTTGCTAGACATGGTGCGATCCATGATGAGCTATGCAGTTCTTCCAAAATCGTTTTGGGGGTATGCTCTAGAAACAACATCTTATATACTTAACTGAGTTCCATCAAAGACAATTGATTCTACACCAAATGAAGTATAAGCCAAGAAGAAACCGAATCTAGCATATCTTAAACCTTGGGGTTGTCCTACTTATATGAAGCGGGTGATGCCTGACGAACTAGAAGCTAGGTCAGACAAATGTTTGTTGTGGGTTATCCTATAGAAACTAGAGGATACCAATTTTACCATCCAGGAGAGCAAAAGGTATTTGTCTCCAGGACTGGCCACTTTCTGGAGAGGGTCAGTGGGAGTAAGATTGATCTTGAAGAAATTCAAGAACCACTTACGGATAACAGTCAGTTGATGGAAGTAGAGCAGATACCGCATACAGATAAGGTACAAACACCTGCTCTAGAAACACAGACACCTCGAAGATCCATTAGGGAACGTCGTGAACCCGAAAGGTAAACTTGTTAGGAAATCAAACGAGTAGCGCAGCGAAAAATAAAAATTTGAATTCCGATCCAAGGATCGACTTCGTTTAAACAATAAACATATAACAAGGAGGACAAAGATTGTACCTTTCTTGATCTTAAAAATTGAAGCTTTGACCGTCCGGTAGAAGTAGATGCGCCTAAGCCGTCCAAGCGTCCGGCCTCTATCAGTTATCCACACGAACACCTTGCCGGAGTCCTCTCGGATTTCTATTAGAAAAATTCGACTTCTAGGTCGACCTTTTTCTCCCTCTCAATCCTCTCTCTAAGAAGCTCTCTATTTTCTCAAGAACACTTAGCTCTTGGAATAATGGTGTACAAAAGAGCTAGCCAAGCCCTCATATTTATAGGGCATTGGGGCGCCCCTCTCTTCTCCCAAATTGATTGGGATCAGCTTCTACTAGATTGATGAGAGAGAAAAACCTTCTTCAAATAAAATAAGGAAAATCTCCATAATTGATTTATCTCTTTTATTTTAATATCTTATATTAAATAAAAACTAAATATTGTCAATATCTTATATTGAATATATTTATCTTATTACCATAAATCTAATTTCCAAAAATCAATTAATATCCAATATTAATATTATGATAATCTTATTAATTAAATTGCACAATCCAAGTGTATCTTATACACTAGTGACTTGCGCCCCATATGCCAATTAATTTATGATTAAAATAAGTAAATTATGGGGTCTTTAAACATGTAGATTAACTAAAACACATAAATACGAACTGATCTATCATATTGAAGACAAAAAGGAACGTTCAAAGCTTCATACCTTCAACAATGGAGATCTAGCTCGATCTACTCAAGCTAGAGATGGTGGAGAAAGGGAGGAAACCAGAAATGACTCTTCAAAAGCTTGAATAACTTTATTTCATCAAAGTATGTAATGTAATATGCAAAACTTATCAAAAACTATGTAATACTCAATATATGCGGCCTTATATAGATAAAATGACCGACTTATGACTCTCTAAAACCCTAACCGACCTAGAAGAGGCGGCAGAATCAATTTTGTATTCAACAAGTCCTCGGTTTACCGGCCATAGACCTCGGTAAACCAGCCGACTTTTCTCATTTTTCTTCAGCAGACTTCTTCTTGGACTTCAATCACTTGGCCCAATATATTTCTTTTGGTCTAGATCCACTCTCCAATGCTCTAGATTCGGTACATCCTATAAAACACGCAAAACGAGACAAAACAGTACCAAATCTTCGGGAAAATAACATAGATGCAGAATTACGATCCTAGAAACACGCACATAGAATTTAACATATATTCCACATAATATCGAGCCTATCTATCCTCTCTTGAACTGAATTCAGGGTGAATAAGGGGTATAATTATTGGTACCATTTAGAGCGTTATCAACTACCCCTCACTTAGCTTTTGATCATCCCGAGGAAAAAGGCGAAAAGAAAACAACACTCTGATCAGTACACAAGTTAATTAAGAACAACTATGCCTCACTAAGTCAAGATCAAGATCATGCCACTCATATCCATCAGTAATGTATTAAACACTATTCATGTCATGAGCCAATATATGTGTGCAATAACTTTCACAACCACTTAGTAATGCAGACAATCTCACATTACGTCAACCCGTAGTCGAACTAACCAGTCTCGAACATATTATTTATCAGTCTATGAAAAAATCGTGCGTCTTACTCTTAGGCTCGCGTTTATCAGCCTATGCAAAAGTCGTGCGTCTTACGCTCCATCGACTAAAATATTTGCCAAAGAGATTACAAATGTATATATTTCAATGCATTTCTCTTTCTTGGCGGGTAACCTCTCATTGATTTTATCTATCCTCACGGCCCCACTCATGATAAACTACCGAATCCGAAATTTCTTTGCCTTTATAAGCGTCGGTGAAACATGATTCGTGATGAAGCTAGGGTCAACTCTAGTCAAAGCAATATGCTATCGACTACACACCAATGTAAGTGAGTTATACGTGCTTAAAATGGTGTCTTATAACAGAATATGCGCTTAATACGCCACTACTTCAGAAGTGGGCACTTACTTTTACTCGTACAAGGTAAAACAAAGATGAAGTCAATTAACTCGAAAAGATCAAAGATATCACAATTTTTCGAAATTCTATCAAACGAATCAAAGTCTAAGTGGTGAATCGTGCATCAAAGAGAATCAAGATAATCACGCAATTCATGGAATATAGTGCTAAGAAGCTAAGTGACGTTCCTTACCCCCCACTTAAACGAAACATTGTCCCCAATGTGTAAGATGAAAAATGAAAAATGAAAAGGAACTTAGCTTCAGTTAAGGGTGGAACCAAAGAAGAATCGGATCGCCGTATAAATCATCGGGCTCATGTAAGAAAGTCATGAAGAATCTGTGCTAAGTAACTCAAACAAACCAAGAAGAATAGCGGTGGCAAGAAACTGTATAATAAAATGGCGGCCGTAAAAGAGAAAATAATGAACTTCAAAACAAATTAAGCCGTCAAAATGATTATATTATGAAATTCTGCGACATCAAATAGATGGGAAAGAAAAATAAAAACAAAAATGGAAAACAACAACAACGAAAATAAAGGAAACTAATCCTCATCAAAATAACCCTCCTAGTCATCTCCACGCTCAAAACCGGGAGGTGGTCCAGAACTGGAGGCAGCAGCGGCGGAAGAAGAGGCTCGGTGATGTGGGGAAATCCTAGGTGGTGGGGTCAATGGAGGTACACCAAAGAAGTCTATAATCCTATCCATTTTGCGGTGCAAACTCACAATCTCTCACGAGTGCTCCTTTAGCATAGCTCTCTGAGTCCGGGGTGCTCCGAGGACTGGAGTACGCTCCCTCTCAGCTCTCTAAGGGCACTTGCACCAGCTATCCTATTTTACATCACCAAAATAATATAAAATAATACATATTTCTATTATACAACATCTCAATTCAAAACACTCCACACCAGCATTTCTATCCATATATCTATAACATTAAAATATTTATTTTAGATATAGAACACCTAATTGAATATCTACTACAAGTGTCTTTAGGTGTTCTATATCTAAAATAGAAATAGAAAACAAAAAAAGCGGTCAAAATATGACCTACAAATAGATGGGCTATACCTAAAATAGAAATAGAAAGGTGAATAGTGTTGTTCTATATATAGAACAACACTATTCACCTTTCTATTTCTATTTTAGGTATAGCTCATCCGTTGTAGGTCGTATTTTGACCAGTTTTCACCTTTCCATTTCTATTTTAGATATAGAACACCTAATAGAACATCTGCTACAAGTGCCCTAACCGACCATTCTCGGTACTCTTTGAACCGTCTGCGAACTAATCATCGGCTCAGGGTCTTCCCAATCATCACTGACGAGAATTTTCACCTCGTCCTCTAAGGCAAACATGTCAATCATTAGCCCGTATGGCAACAGCTCGCGCTCGGATGTGGCGGCAAGCTCGTGAATACGGCTATGCATCAGTAGACCGATGTTGACCAGAGATCCCTGCTCTAGATAAAACATCAACTCCGCCCTCTTGGTGGTGACAAATACCGTGTGCTTGGTCGGTAGAAGGTGGGCACAAACAAATCAGTTGACCATCTTCCGATCCCAGGATAACTCATTTTCCAGGAAGATAGTGGGTGCTCCCATAGAGTTGCGCTTCCATTGCACCCCAAAGTAATCAGCAATCATGTTCATCCTCTCAAGATCTTCAATGTTGCTCGAGGATGTGTACTCATCCGGGCCCATCGATGGATTTCGAACCCCAAAATGAGCATTGATCCGCTTAATAGAAAAATCAATCTTAACTCCTCGGACCATAGCAAATGTAACTCCGGGGTTGTGCGAAACATAAGCATAGAATTCTCTCACCACCGTTGCGTTGAACCGATTCGTTGAGTCAGCGATGTCCAAAATATCTTGCACTTGTAGGGCTTGGGGCAAAATCGATCCGCAATAGTCCAACTCTACCCCTCGTTCTCGAGTGACTGGCCTTGCGTTCCAATGCCCTCGGAACGACTCGTAGATTTCCAAAGAATTGAATTGCTCAACCCCATCTATAAAGGGGTTGGCATCTCCATATATGCTCTGATAACCACTGGGACGAACAGATGATCGGCTATGCTTGGGACCCATCCTGGATGATAACATGACCTGATAGTGAAGCTTTTTCTGAAAAAGGGTACCTCGGTAAATCGGCAGGTACTTCGATTCACCGGCGTGATTTTTTTCGAATTTCTTTCTGGACTGTGCCTCTGACGATATAAGATGAAGAACTACAGCACCTCACTAGCACAACAGCACTAGAGAGCAACCGAGGTGAAGAAAATGGGTTGTTTGGTTGATAAAAATGGAAAAAAATGTTTGATTTTGGTGGAGGTTTGGTGGTGATAGTGGTGGTGATGGTGGCCGACTGGTTTTTAGAAGAAGAAGAAATGGGAGAAGATTGGGGATTTGAAGAGAAGATGGTAGATGGAATGATGATAATGGTGGTGAATGAGTGGTTTAAATAGGAGAAATGAGTGAAGGTGGAAGGATTTGGTGGGATAATGGGTATAGGAGTTATTAGGGTGAGGGATTTGAGAGGTGATTGATGGGATTGAGGTGGAGTTAAGGTGGAGTGTGGGAAAGGCTGAAAAATATGAAAAGAGGGGAAAATGTGGCGGTTTCTGCTGACTGGTGGTGTCTGATGCAACGTGTGTCCTCCACGTGGCTCTATAAATTCAGCTTTTCAAACTGACGTTCAGAAATCGGAAAATCCATGCTCGGTAACCCGGAGGTAACCTAGGGTTTACCGGGGGTTCTTTTTCCCATATTTCTCTGTCCTCCTTCACTGCACACTTTACTCAACATCTCTGCTCAATTCTGACCTCAAATTGACTAGCCTCATACTCTTCCTGTTGTTATTTTCGACTCAATCCTAACCTACTTCACTAGAATCAACAACGAGTAAAAAAACCTTTCCACAACCATCAGTTTCAAGCCTAAGGGTGCGGTAGGATGAAAAAAGCTCGTCCCTTCATCCGGCTACTTTTATTCATTCTAATCTACCTAAGGGTTTAAAGAAATAGTTCTAAGTTTATAGTCGCCAGCTTGACTTTCTTCAGATTCCCGATCATTCAGGGGTTTGAGCTTTAACTCACCAAACTTTTGCTCTAGAGGTTTGTACCTTTATAGAACCTTTTTGAGCTCTCTTCCTAGCACGCCTCTCTCTTGGCTTGCGTACTAGGTCTGTCTCTATGTCGAGATTTAGACTTTAAATCCAAGGACTCCATATTTCCTACTTTAAGCTCAAAGCGTTCACTACGCAACACGGAGGACTAGCTTTCGTGAGCATCTTGTTATGGTCCTTCTCTTTTTTCTCTCTCTCTCTCTCGCATTAGTCTCATGAATTCCTACTCAACGGTTTCTACTACAACCTCTCTATGCTTATGCCCCTCTATCTCCATAATTTCCCCTTTCCTGAAGCATACACCATCTTGCAACTCTCCGACCTATTTTCTAGGGGCTCTAAGATCTTAAAAGATAAAGCATCATTAATCAACCTCAAATTAGTCTCCCCCTTATCAAAATCCATGACTGCCCTGCTTGTCGCTAAGAAAGGTCTTCCTAACAGAACTGGGGCACTTGGGTCCTCTGGTACGTCTATAACCGTGAAATCGATTGGATAATTGAACCCTCCTGCCTTAATCGTGCACTTCCTAAGCAGAACGACAGGCATATCTCTGGTTTTATCGACGAAAGTCATGGTTCGAGTTTGATTCATTACGACCAGAAGCTTAATCTTCCGGCAGAGGGAGAAAGGTAGAATGTTGCAACTCGAGCCAGAGTCACAGAGACCTAATCCTACTGAAATACCATTAACAGAAAGCGGGAGTCGGAACGTGCTAGGGTCTCCTAACTTCACCACGGTGTCTGAGTCTGGGTAATCCTCAGGCTCAGAGAACATCATTTCAGGATCCTCTTCCGGATAATCAGAATCATAATCCGAAGATGATATTTCAATTAACTCACAAGGGAACTCACCTGGATGATACGTTCTATACTCCTTTAAGTTCTCTTCAGGCTCTTGCTTGATTGCTTCCTTCTCTTTTTCCAACCGCTTCTTAATAGCTTCATAATGCTCTTTAGCTTCAGATCCAGGATACATGGAAATCGGTGTGACGTTCAATATCGTTCTAGGCATATTTCTTGACTTGTTTGCTCTTTTTCATCTCCGGTTTGATCGAATTTGTGAAGTGTTCTGATCTTCCTGTGAAAAAGACAAAATAAAACAAAGAAAAGGTTAGCAACTTCCTCTTCAGTTGGGTATGATCCCAACTGTTGTGGACCTACTAATTAAAATCAACAGAGATTAACACAGAATAACAGGGGCTGTCAGAATTCAATTTTCCAGGCCTTGGTAACCCGGGAGTTAACCACCGTAAACCGGCCCTGAAATTTCTCTTTCTGGTAGTTTAACAAGTGCAGGGTTGATCCAGAAGGACTTCTTAATCAGAATTAAAACGTTTATATTTATAATTGGCCATTGTCCCCGGCAACGGCGCCAAAAATCTTGATCGCGTGTAAGTCATTAACGTCGATATTACTAGCAAGAATACTAGGTATATCGTAGTATAGTAAATGCGAGTCAAGGTCGATCCCACAGAGACAATGCAACTCTAAGTATAAACGAATCTAACCTAATTAAGAAGCAACATAGAGGCGGTCACGGACCAACAATAAACAGAAAACAAACTTGGTATTTCTCCCCCTCTTCTCACCGATCTACTAACTTGGATTAGTTAATCGTTACGTTTACTTCCCCACATAATTTCCTTAAATTAATCATGATCTTTCGTTTTAATTATCATTATCAACTACAGGTGCAACTCCTACTCCTATCTACTCCGACAATGGTAGTAGACAATCTATACACAAGCTACCCTCCTTAATTGGTCCGTAATAGCCCATACGCATAAAGAACTAGAATTGCTGATATCGAGCGCTAACTTATACCGCTAACCCGCCTAGACAGCTGTCGACATTGATCAGCACGTTCCTAGGGTCCATTCTAGACTATGTCCAAACTTAGCACTTCAATATTCGTATTTAATGCCAGTTTATGATTACAATAAGTAGATTGGCCAGATCTAACCTACTGTTAATTAAACCTGTCGATCAACGTAACTGTAGTGAATCCCAGTTTTAGGTTTTTGAAATAATGCCTCGGTAAACCGGTATAGACCTCCGGGTTACCGGGGTCAGCTTTTCCTATCCCTGGATCTACATTGCTCAATTACGATTAAAATAAGTAAATTATGGGGTCTTTAAACATGCAGATTAACTAAAACACATAAATACGAACAAATCTACCATATTGAAGACAAAAAGGAACGTTCAAAGCTTCATACCTTCAACAATGGAGATCTAGCTCGATCTACTCAAGCTAGAGATGGTGGAGAAATGGAGGAAACCAGAAATAACTCTTCAAAAGCTTGAATAACTTTATTTCATCAAAGTATGTAATGTAATTTGCAAAAATTATCAAAAACTATGTAATACTCAGTATATGCAGCCTTATATAGATACAGTGACCGACATATGACTCTCTAAAACCCTAACCGACATAGTAGAGGCGGCAGAATCAATTTCGTGTTCAGCAAGTCCTCGGTTTACCGGCCCTAGACCTCGGTAAACCGGGCCGACTTTTCTCTTTTTTCTTCAGCAGGCTTCTTTTTGGACTTCAATCACTTGGCCCAATATATTTCTTTTGGTCCAGATCCACTCTCCAATGCTCCAGATTCGGTACATCCTATAAAACACGCAAAACGAGACAAAACAAGACCAAATCTTCTAGAAAATAACATAGATGCAGAATTATGATCCTAGAAACACGCACATAGAATTTAACATATATTCCACATAATAATGAGCCTATCTATCCTCTCTTGAGCAGAATTCAGGGTGAATAAAGGTATAATTATTGGTACCATTTATAGCGTTATCACTTGCCTTATTTGATTATAAACTATAACCGCATTTTAATCCTACTCGACATTCATATGTGTGTGACCCGATAGGCTTCCAAATATGTTGGCCGTAGACATAAGGTGCAATTTGCGAAAATTCCCTTCACCTCTAACGATCATGGATAGCGTATAGCAACACGTCCATGACCCCCAATCATCGCAAGAGTCAATACGCAATGACTACTACCTTTCATGTGCTCGGTTAGCGTGTAAATATAATCCTATTGCTATAGTAATATCCATACGATCGTATCTTGATCGTATACCATAATCTATATATCAAGCTCTCTTGGAATAACCCATTTACTCCCATTTTGCAAAAATTCACGAGAACTAGACATTCCTTATGGAAAGGCCCTTTCAGATATTTACTCCTACTCTTAGGGTATGCGATTCCCATACGACCTTACATGTATACTCCGCATGCTTCAATATCATACCCAATCACCACTGCATGATCGCCCCATGGTTAGGGGAACCTCAATAGTGTCAAAGCATGACAATCCACATCGTGATGCCATGTAGATTCCGGTCCTAAGGATAATTACACAACCATCATATAGTGTGACACTTAACAGTGTAAGTGGGTCAGTCTAACATACACATTCTCTGATACACGTCCACGTACAGTCCAAGTGTCACTACACTTCGATAGACGAGATCTATCCCTACCCTTAAAGACATAAGACATCTAATACGTGCTAGTCTATTGACACTGTCAAAGCCCTATTCAACTGTACATCAGCCTAGAGACATTTAAGTATCCAACTTGTTAAAGTGATTAGAGATCTCATCAACCATAATCACTATCATGCTTTCCCTATCACAGTTTAATGCTAAGGGCGTTATCATATACACAATATCACAAAATGGTCTAATAAATAAACAAAGTATATAATAACAGAAGTGCTTTTATTAATCATAATAAAGTTATTACATGAACTTAAATAGACTGTAACCGACCCAACCCAGTTGGATCCGGTCCAACCCGATTGGGTTTAGGACACCTATTCAACAACACTGGCGTATATCTCATGGAAGATAAGGACCCTAAAACTTATCAGGAGGTGTTGATAAGGCATGACAAAGAGAAATGGCTGGAAGCCATGAATTCTGAAATGGAATCCATGAAGGACAACCGAGTTTGGAACTTAGTTGATCCGCCTATAGGAATAGTTCCCATATGATGCAAATGGGACTTTAAGAGAAAGACCGACATGGATGGTAATGTTGTTACCTACAAGGCAAGGTTGGTGGCAAAGGGTTATAGACAAAGACAATGGGTTGACTATGATGAAACCTTTTTGCCATTAGCTATGTTGAAGTCCATTAGAATTCTGCTTGCTATTGCAGCATACCATGATTATGAGATCTGGTAGATGGATGTGAAAACAACTTTCCTTAATGGGAATCAGTCTGAGGAAGTGTACATGACACAACCTGAGGGTTTCACAACCAAAGATGCTAGGATGGTGTGCAAGTTGCAAAGATCCATTTATGGGTTGAAGCAGGCTTCTCGGAGTTGGAATATTTGTTTTGATGAAACTATCAAACAGTTTTATTTCATCAAGAACGAAAATGAGCCATGTGTTTACAAGAAGGTTAGTGGAAGTGCCGTCATTTTCTTAGTACTTTATGTGGATGACATATTACTTATAGGGAATGATATTCCTATGTTACAGTCGGTTAAAGTTTGGTTATCCGGGAACTTCTCTATGAAAGACTTGGGAGAAGCAGCCTATATTCTGGGAATCAAGATCTATAGAGATAGATATAAAAGGTTGCTTAGTCTGTCACAATCTACCTATATAGACAAGATGCTGAAGAGATTCAGCATGGAGCAATCTAAGAGAGGATTGTTGCCCATGTACCATGGGGTCTACCTGTCAAAGGAAATGTGTCTTAAGATAGATGAGGAGAGGGAGAAAGTGAGTAGTATCCCTTATGCTTCGGCTATTGGGTCCATCATGTACGCCATGTTGTGCACTAGACCAGATGTCTCGTACCCTCTAAGTATGACTAGTAGGTACCAGGCAAATCCAGGTGATGGTCACTGGATTGCAGTCAAGAATATTCTCAAGTACATGAGACGTACTAAGGATATGTTCCTGGTTTTCAGGAATGATGATTTGGTATTACGAGGTTACACATATGTCAGTTTTCAAACTGACAAGGATGACTTGAAGTCACAGTCTGGATTTGTTTTCACGCTTAATGGCGGAGCAGTGAGCTGGAAGAGTTCCAAGCAGGAGACTACTGCAGACTCTACAACGGAAGCCGAGTATATAGCAGCCTCGGAGGCAGAAAATGAAGCGGTTTGGATGAAGAAGTTCATTACTGAACTTGGTGTGGTTCCCTTTATTGAAGGTCCAATCCCACTGTACTGTGATAACAATGGGGCAATTGCTCAGTCAAAGGAACCAATGTCTCATCAGAAGTCCAAACATGTGCTACGGCGCTATAACTTAGATGATCCGTTAACCAAGGCATTGTCTCAAGCAAAGCATGAGAAACATGTTCACATGCACGGGCTGTTGGAAAGGTGTCCTAAACCCAATCGGGTTTGTCCGGATCCGACCGGGTCGGGTCATTTACAGTCTATTTAGTTCATGTAATAACTTTATTATGATTAATAAAAGCACTTATGTTATTATATATTGTTTGTCGTCATATTATTTGTTGTATATATATATAGTAATGTCCCTAGTATCAATCTGTAATAGAGAAACCACGATAGCGATTGTGGTTGATGAGATCTCTAATTACTATAACAAGTTTGGTACTTAAATGTCTCTAGTCCTATGTACTATCAAATGGGACATTGATAGTATAACCAGACTAGCACGTATTGGATGTCTTCTATCTTATAGAAGGTAGGGATAGATCTCGTCTATTGAAGTGTAGAGACACTTGGACTGTACGTGGACGTGTATTAGAGAATGCGTACGTTAGACTGACCCACTTACATTAGGTGTCACACTATGTGGCGGTTCTGTAATTATCCTTTTGACCGGAGTCTTCATGGCATCACGGTGTGGATTGTCATGCTTTGACACTATTGAGATTTCCCCTAGCCACGGGGCGATCATGCGGTTGTGATTGGGTATGATATTGAAGCATGCGGAGTATACATGGTTGGTCGTCCGGGAATCGCGTATCCTATGATTGAGATCGAATATCCGAAATGACCTTCTTATAAAGAATGTCTAGCTCTCGAGAATCTTTGCAAAGTGGGAGTAAATGTGTTATTCCGAGAGAGCTTGATTCCAGATTATAAGATACGATCGTTAATGTATTGACACTCGAGATACGATCGTATTGATATTATTTCAGCGATAGGATTGTAAGTTACACGGTAACTGCTTCACATGAAAGGTAGTAGTCATTGCTTTTGACTCTTCCGATGATTGGGGGTCACGGTGTGTTGCTAGACGCTATCCCGTGATCGTTAGGCATGAAGGGCATTTTAGTAAAATTGCACTTTGTGTCTACGGCCAACATATTCAGAAGCCTATCGGGTCACACACATATGAACTTCAAGTCGGATTAAAATGCGGTTATAGTTGATAACCAAATAAGGAAAGTTTATCTCTAGACTATAAATGTTATAGTGGTAAATTAATATGGTGGTATTTATTTATTATGAATAAATAAAATACAAGATATTAATTATATTAATTAAAGAATATTCCGGAAGTCAATTAGTTGACTAATGGGGCGCCACTTTTAAGTGTATAAGATACATTTGGATTGTGTACTTTAATTAATAAGATTATCATAATATTAATATAAGATATTAATTGATTTTGGAAAAATAGATTTATGGTATTAAGATAATTATATTCAATATAAGATATTGGCAAAATTAATTATAATAAAAGAGATAAATCAATCTAGAAGATTTTCCTTATTTTATTGGGAAAAAGGTTTCTTCTCCTCCATACATCATAGGGGCACCACCTTCTCTATATAAAGGAAGTGGGTGCCAAACTCTTTTGTACATCACAATTGTAAGAGCTCATAGTTCTTGTGTAAAATAGAGAGCAACCTATAGTGAGTTTGTGAGGGAGGAAAAAGGCCGGTCTAGGAACCGGAGTTTTCCAATAGCAATCCAAGGAGGATTCCGGCGAGGAGTTCGTAAGGATTAGCGATAGAGGCCGGACGCATGGATGGCTTGTGCACTGTACTACTCTCCGTTGACGGTCAAAGCGCCGATTTTATAGATCATCAAGGTATAACCGTCAAACTACTTAACGTGTTTATTGCATTAAATGAAGAACGATCTAGTAAAAGGAAATCAAAATTTAAATTCCGCTGTGTTAAACTAGTGATTTCCTAACATGGGCTTAGTCATATGGGTGATTGGCTTTAGGCCAAGTGGGAGATTGTTGAAATGGTGTCCTAAACCCAATTGGGTTGGACCGGATTCGACCGGGTCGGGTCTTATACAGTCTATTTAGTTCATGTAATAACTTTATTAAGATTAATAAAAACACTTTTGTTATTATATATTTGTTTATCTTCATGTTATTGAATATATATATAGTAACGTCCTTAGTATTGAAATGTGGTAGAGAAACCGTAATACTGATTATGGTTGATGAGATCTCTATTCACTTTAATAAGTTCGATACTTAAATGTCTCTAGTTGTATGTACTGTCAAACGGGACATTGATGGTATGGTTAGACTAGCAAGTATTGGATGTCTTCTATCTTATTGAAGATAGGGATAGATCTCGTCTATATAAGTGTAGAGACGCTTGGACAATACGTGGACGTGTATTAGAGTATGCGTACATCAGACTGACCCACTTACATTAAGTGTCGCAGTATGTGACAGTTGTGTAATTATCCTGAGACCGGAGTTTTCATGGCATCACGGTGTGGATTGTCATGCTTTGACACTATTGAGGTTTCCCTTAGCCATGGGGAAATCATGCGGTTGTGATTTAGTGTGATACTGAAGCATGCTTAGGATTCATGTTGCTCGTCCGGGAATCGCGTATCCTCTGTTTAGGAATGAATATCCAAAATGACCTTCTTATAAGGAATGTCTAGCTTTCATGAATCTTTGCAAAGTGGGAGTAAATGAGTTATTTCGAGAGAGCACGATATCCAGATTATAAGATACGATCGTTGATGTACTGACACTCGAGATACGGTCGTATGGATATTATTACAGCGATCGGATTCTATTTACAAGGTAACTGTTTCACATGAAAGGTAGTAGTCATTGCTTTTGACTCTTCCGATGATTGGGGGTCACGGTGTGTTGTTAGGCACTATCCCGTGATCGTTAAGTATGAAGGGCATTTTCGTAATTTGCACTTTGTGTCTACGGCCAACATATTCGGAAGCCTATTGGGTCACACACATAAGAAATCTAGCCGGATTAAAATGTGGTTATAGTGATAACCAAATAAGGAAAGTTTATCTCAACGATAAAGTGTTATGGTGATAAAATTAATATGACAGTATTTATTTATTATGAATAAAATAAATACAAGTTATTAATTATATTAATTAATTAAAGAATATTCCAGATGCCAATTTAATGGTATTTGGGGCGCCACATTTGAATGTATAAGATACACCTGGATTGTGCAATTTAATTAATGATATTATCATATATTAATATTTGATAGTAATTGATTTTAGAAAAATAGATTTATGGTAATAAGATAAAGATATTCTATATTAGATATTTGCAATATCCCTATATTTATTTAATATAAGATATTAAATTAAAAGAGATAAATCAATCAAAGTGATTTTCCTTATTTTATTAGGAAAATGTTTTCTTTCTCATTAATCTACTAGGAAGTTTCTCTTAATCAGATTAGGACAATAGGGGCGCCATCGCCGTGACCTTATCTTGAATTCTCAAAACTTATGTCGCTCCATCCCCGTAGGGGCAGAGAACCCGTCGCTGTCTCGGTTGTGCTACCGGAGGCTCTGGGGAAGTCGGAATAGGAGAGCACTCATCTTGGGGTGGGCTTACTACTTAAATGCTTTCAGCAGTTATCCGCTCCGCACTTGGCTACCCAGTGTTTACCGTGGGCACGATAACTGGTACACCAGAGGTGCGTCCTTCCCGGTCCTCAGGGAAAGGTCACCTATAAAAGAAAGGGGTTGCCTAGCTCTTTTGATCATCACAATTCCAAGAGTTCATAATTCTTGTGAAAAACTGAGAGCTTCTTTGAGAGAGATATATATAGAGAGAGAAAATGTCTATCTAGCAACCGGATTTTTCTAGTAGCAATCCAATGAAGATTCCGGCGAGGAGTTCGTGTGGATATCGATAGAGGCCGGACACGTGGACGGCTCGCGCGCACTACTACTCTCCGTTGACAGTCAAAGCATCGATCTATTAGATCAAGCAAGGTAATCACCGTCAACTACTTAACGTGTTTATTGTATTAAACGAAGTCGATCTTGGGATCGGAAATCAAGTTTTAAATTCGGCTGCGTTAAACTAGTTGATTTCTTAACACTCACAAGCCTCAAGTTACCTATGTGGGAGATCGAGTTGATGTCCTCCTTTCAACTCCTATCTCCTACACATTTTTAACCAACTTTAAGCATTAATTTCTCATTCACCCGATATTCGAATCGAGTGATTCCAAAGCCAAACATTATCTACTCCGTGAGTAGAATTTTTCGACGTAAGCTCCCGGTGAATCACACCGGAGCATATCCGAAATCGCGCTAAAGTTGACCGTTTCAACCCATTTAAATGAGTTATCTCCAACATATATATGGTGATTCATGTTTATTGGATTGGGGATGAATGAATTTTTAAACTATTTGTTGTATATATGCCTAGAATAGGTGAAACTATTTGTAGTCTAGTTGGGAATTTGATCATCTTGTAAAACATCTATCTTTGGTATCACATTCTTGACATCACAAATTAAAACTTTTTCCCCCTATTTTTGAAGTCAATTTTTTAATGTTTGAAACAACACTCATGTTTCAAATTTTCATGTGACATAATATATAAATTTTTGTGAATCTAGTCGATGAACGCATATTTATTGGTGTAATTTAGAAAGAAAACCGGTATAACAACGAAAGAATTAGACTTTGAACCGCTTGTTTTATTGATTGAAAAATATATTAATTAAGCTAAATGCATCGGAAGATAAATAACGATGCACAAAATCTTCAACAAAGAAATCGGGTCAAGAACCGGGTAATCGAACTTCGTGGGGATAATCAGATTACTATAAAAGGGTGGATTTGTTGATAATATATAGCTAAGCCAATGTGGAATCGGCTGTGTACATACCATTGTGCAATAAGAGAACACGCTATTGTAACGTAGTTATGAAGATTATAGGAAATGATCCTTTTATAAGTCTCTCTCGTAGGGGAGTGGATTGTGCAACGTCAATAGAAGATGTGGTCAATGGTCTGAACCAATTGGGATAAGAAAACGGCTTGGATCTTGGGGAGGTCTGCTGGTCATGCCATAAAAGAACAGGAATCATGGGAATATTAATGTAATAGTTACCATCGTGTGGTATCACCTGCTACTGTTATTTGATTGCTTACCTTGAACACCGGAGGTGGAATGGAATGACATGCCCCGAGCTGAGGGTTCCGAACCGAGGTGGGCATGCACCAGGTCCGTTGAACGAGCTAAAGGATGTTGCATAACTGACTAAGTGCTTCTTTTCTCGAAGATGTCTGAAATGTATGGCTCATTGTTGGGCTAAACTCCTTCTGCCCATTATGCCGAGAGGAACACAAATATTCCGATAGTTGCCGATGTCGGGTCATAACGTCAATAAAACATATATTATATCCTAAAATAATTTTAAAAACAATATCTATTTCATATTTATTTGGGAACTGTTAAAACGTGACAACATATTTTTGTGTATTAAAATGAATTTGTGAGAAATATTATCATGTCAATGGATGCTTTTGTTTCTTATCCATCACACGTACCTAACCAAAAGAAAAAGAAGACAAGAAAAAGAATAAAAGAAAGTGAGAAAGAATTGTTTGTGTCCATGAACATAGATAAAACCTCTCAATTATTATTATTTTTCCCATATAATTCAGACATGTGGAAAGGAAAAGTCTTAAAAGTCATAAATGTGATAAAGCCACTTGTTCGAAAAGTCTTTATTACACTATTTTCCTCCCCCACACAATTTCCTTCTACTATCAAAATCTTTTATTGATTTCTACAAATAAATATCTTTCCATTACTTCTATTTATCACTTCATCAATTAATGATTTATTAATGAAAATATTCATTTATACTTTCTCCCACATATTTGTGTAGATATAATTAATATTATAAATATAATGAAACAATTTATGAAAAAAAAAATTAATGATGGAATCCGGAATACCATTTTTGTTATTTTTATATCGGGGAAGGTTAATGCCATAACAACCGTATTATAATATTAGACTCATTGATTGATATATATGAAACCTGGCATAACATGACACAATTGTTATGATAATAACAAACTCTTTTATGTCCATTTGAGTACAATTACATTGATTTGAATATATTATTCTCAAGTACAAACGCGTACTTGAGCATAATGGTCGAGGTTTTCTATATGGAGACGATGTACTGAAATCATGTGAATGATTATGGTGGAAATAATGGGTATAATCATACATGGAACAAATACGAGGGAATTATGCACTTGTATTCGTATGCACAAGGGTTGGATTTTGATTGAAAGTGCCCTATTATGCTGTAGTATTCAGTAATGACACTGAAACAATCGTTGCTAACCCTCCTAATCTGTTTAGGACTTGGTTAGAAGCAGGTAAAGAGGTCGGACATGTTCCCATGTTGTTCAACTTCGTAAGGTTCCAATCTATTAAAGGGCTCCAAAAGATGCTCCATTACCACCGATAGGGAAAATACTTGTGTGGAGAGAGTATTTTAAGGTGAAGTGACGGGTGAAACGATCAGAATCACACAGTTTAAATACAACCAGCTCATCAGACTTTATAGATCCAACGTGCTGATATCCATGTTCAATATCAATCAATAGTTCATGCACTATTTTCGAAAGACCATAAATGACGTGGGACAAATTACTTTCATGATCGAAATAAGAAAAGATTTCATGGAGACCCCTATGAATTTTATTAAATACAGGGTATTAAAATATTTCCACAACTATAGTTGTAACGCTCAAGAACTCAGGTCTAGTAGTGCTACTTGAGTTATAATAAATCCAATAGCTACGTTCATCGTCCCCGTTTAGCATAAAATACTAACTTGACCTAAAATGGTTAGCTCAAGTCTACTAGGGGAATCGGAAGGTGACATTCACCACCTACCACCTGTAATGTCCTGCAAAACTCAGATCCGGCAGCGCTACTTCAGTCGTAATGGATCCAGTAACTATTTAGACACGTCGTCCGACCGCTTAACCTAAAATTGTCAACCCAAATTACCAAGTTCATTACGTCTCAACCTTATATCTGAATATTTTCCACCTTTCCAATTTGAGATCTTACAATAGTTAATTATCTTTAAAGTAAAAAATATTGTAACTCCCCACCACTACTATCTGAGTAATATCAAAAACGGGTCGTTCGGTTTGCCCCGAAAAAGTTATTATCGAGACACGAAAACTACTTTTCGTATCTCGAAAATTTCTGTGTTCGAGACATCACCAAATAACACGTTCCTGATATTTCAGATATACAAGGCGGGACGTTAATTATATATAATATATATATACTAGTTAAAACCCGGACTCCGTGCAACGCACGGAAGTGCGCATCTTAGATGTTTACGCTTAATGTCAAAAACTATTAAATATAAAATACATTTTTATTAAAATATCACTCCACACATTTTAAGTACAACACAATATAAATGACGAAATTTAGCCGGCATTGATATTATACAACAAATTATGATGTCGATTATTTAACGTGACGACAATTAGGCAAATGTTTTCGACTTACTTACATAGACACCCGACACAAAAAACAAAAGTTCCAAACTACATTTAACACTCATCAATAAAATACATTTACCATGGTATTAGTAAAAATTGGTCTTTATTCACACTAAAACTAACCAACGGCGTGCGCGTCTTATAAGTTTTAAGCTTATTTGACGATATTAAATACGAAGAAATGTAGTATGTAACGAACCGCACCCTATCCCGACATTTTTTAACACTCACTTATCCAATCCTACCTCACCATGCCTACTGTACACCACATTATCTTACCACGTATTATCTTACCACACTACCCTATATTACGTCTTTATTCAACCTACCAAACTTTCTTAACTTACGCCACGTCGTCCAACTATACCATCATACCCTATCATACGTCACCGCGTTACATCTCGTACCTCGCCTCACCTACGTTAGCACACTCTACCGCACCCTACCTCTCTACTACCTACAAACCTTAACCTACCTCTCCAACCTACATATTAATTCACTATCCTATAGCTAAGCCTATTACACCCTATTTTATCCGATCCCACCCTACCTTACCTACCTACCCACCACCCCCTCCTACTCTACCCCACAACTCCCTACCCTACCGTGCCCACCACCCATGTTTCTTATACCCTACCCTTCCCACCACCCATCTTACTATACCCTACCCTTCCCACCACCCAACCCAACCCACCCTCACACCTTTTAGGGTGGCGTCAAAACGTGTTCGTAGAAGAATAATATAAGTGCGTATGAAATGAATATCCGACACATCTTCGACATCTCCCGACATCGTATGGATACTTTTCGACACTACCGAATAAATTTTTTTTCAATTTCTACTTAAATCAATTTTAACCGAAAAAATGAAGCTATCTTCGACATTATACGCAACAACACGTGTTCTACCCAAAACACGACACGACACGCTTCGATACACCCCGACGCCATATCCAACGGTTGTCGGTTGATCAAATGAATATTAATTAAAATTTTAATTAAAATCTAACACGATATCAACACTCCACGACACAAAATCGACACCTTTCGACACTACTAAACCATTGACCAAAGAAAAAAACCGACACACACAATATATAGAAGTAAAAAAACGAAGACGGAAAAAAATAATCGATACGTAGCACCCCAAAAAACGATGCCAAAAAAAACGGCGTAGACACACAATGTAAAATATATATACGCAAAAAAGGAAAAGAACACACACACAAACAAACTATAGTATATTGAAATATCGCGTGGTCGTATCGTATTAGGATAAGACCAAAAAAAAAAAAAAAAGAGATCTCGATGGAAAGCAAAATAATATGTAATTAAATTGGAATCGGATACATCTTAAGCACAACACACATAATAAGATTAAGAATAAATTAAAGTTAATGTGTAGATTAAAAATACGATTGAGTCATACAAAATGGAACAATTTAACTTCAAACCCTTCACCTCAAAAAAAAAAAAAAAAAAAAAAAAAAAAACGTGGGCCGCCCCGATGAACAGATAAAAAGCGAAAAAAAAAAAAAAAAAAAAAAAACCGGCCGGATTTTGGGCCGATGAACGAGTAAAATGATCGACCAATAAAAAAATGACAAGTGTCAAACAACAACAACTTTTCCTTTCTTATATAGTAGTTATGATATGATATATTCTCTTTCAAGTTATGAGAAAGAAAGAGAGAAAGAGATAGTAGAAACATAACAGCAGCAGAATTGAGTCTGACAAGAAGGCGACTTGGGAAAAGCCTAATCAAACCTGCTTACAATTCTCTGCTCCCAATATATATATATGTATATGACCATGTGAGTGTGATCTTATAAGCTTTTGATGTATCCCCACCCTACCTTATGTTTTTTATTTATAATTGTGTGTAGACAGACTGTCTCTGACCTTCTCTGCTACATCTCTTTCTTCCTCCCCTTTTTAATTATAGCTTTTATTTTCAGTTTCTTTATGTTTAATCCATATATATATAGCTATTCCCATGGCTGCTCTTTCTCAGTTGTACTATTTCTTTCTTATGCTCTGATCTTCACATGTGTAGATTATATACATGGGAAGACATTTGGATCACACAATCTTATCTATATCTTGTGATAGATAAGATTGTGTGGTCCATATCTTATCATATGTGGTATCTTCACGTATGGAGATATCACGTATGGTATATGTTCTTAACGACGATGAAGAACAGATTTTTCTGCTAAAGATTGAATCTTTTGCATGGATTCAAAGAGGGTTGTCATAAATTTCCTTTCTTTCAGGTTATTCAATCATCAGATCGGAGAGAAACTCATGATTACTCCATACTAAACCGTACACTGTTCTTAGTCAAGAATAATTAGTCTGCACACGTGTTGGATACTGATTGGTTCTTGGAGGAGTTTTTACTGCAGAGAGAGAGAGAGAGAGAGGGGGGTTCAGATTGTTTTATAAAAAGTTGAAAGTTTTTATCAGATTCTGATATTATTATTATTATTATTATTATAAGAAGATGTACTATCAAGGTAATTCAGAAATTCAAGCAGATGGGTTGCAGACACTTTATCTGATGAACCCTAATTACAACGCGTATTCGGATTCGTCTCAGCAATCTGGAAACATGTTGATCTTGAATTATCAAGGTGGAAATGGAATCAATTTCGAACATTTACCGAATGGGCATCAGCAGTCGCAACCACAACCACCGCAGCAGCATCTTGTAGGTGTCCCGCTTCAAGCAGGACACCTATCTATCCAACACTCACCACACCAGATGCAGACTTCTCGTGGTGGTGGTGGTGGTGGCGGCGGTGTTGGTCATTTCCACCAGAGTCTGTGGAGTTCTCTTGATCAGGAAAATGGAAATATCCGTTCTGGGGTGGTGGTTGCTAGCAGCTCCGGCGGTGGTCAGCCGGAAGTAAGTGTGGCTCAACTGGGCTACAACCACTTACCGATGGTTTCGCCGACACGGCAAGGTTTATCACTCAGCCTCTCCTCTCAACAACCTGGCCTTAGGCCGCTATCCCACAACAATATTAATCAAGTTGGAAACGGCGGCGGTGGCAGCAACTTTCAAGCATCAGGAGGTGGCGCGTGCTCTTCACTTTCTTCAAATAGTTTTGTTTTGGGGTCTAAATATATAAAAGCTGCACAAGAACTGTTAGATGAAGTTGTGAATATTGCAGCAAAAGAGATCAAAACTGAGAATATAACAGAAAAGAAAGAAGAGAAAACGAAAATGAAATCGAGAGATGAATCTTCTTCAGGGGCTGATGATCAAACAGCCATGGCTACTGAATTAACAGCTGCACAGAAACAAGAAATTCAGATGAAGAAAGCTAAGCTTATTGCCATGATTGATGAGGTACTTTGCATTGCATTGATGATGATTGTGGGTACCATTTTCATTTTAGTAGCAATAAATTTGATCAAAAAAAAATCATTAACTATACGGTTATTTCAGGCGTCCAATATGAAATGATAGTAGGTGACACCTCTAATTTCAAAATTATGATTTTTTTTCGATTCATAATGAATTAGAGGTCGTATCAATCTCCATATTCGTGTAACATGTCCGGTTTTAAAATTGTGATTTTTAACTGGAAGCTGTCTCAGTCGGTAGTAGAGGTTCTGTGAGTAAAATTCGATTATGGAGATTTTCTTAACGAGAATTAATTTCTATTTGCATTCAAACAAAAATGACATATATCATAAACAAAGTACTTCATTACTAAACTAACCAAATTATGATTTTTTTTATTGCATAATGAATTAGAGGTTGCCTCAATCAAGTTATAGTTTAAAAAAATTATTTTTATATGCATAATGAATTAGAGGTTGTCTGCGAAATTTTATTGTAGAGACTTTTTAACAAGGATTTCTATTTTTTTCTCAAAAACAAAAAAACAAGGATTTCTATTTGTATATCATCAAATCCACTATAAGTAAGCTCATAAACAAAGTAGTTGTGTTCTAATTGAATGCAAATAAAACCCGTCATTAAAAATTATATTCCCAATAGAATTTTATGTTTATTAAAATTCCGTAATGGATGTATGATTTTCGTCGTAGCTTTTTGGGTAAATGATAACCATGCAAAATTAATCATCTTTGTTCACTGATCTTCAGAGAAAGTTGTAGTACAATATGCTTAAAACACAAGTTTTTTGATTGATTAAAAGATAATTAAAGTTTATAAAAGGGAAAATTAAAAAGTGATTATTTGAAACAAAAAATTTAATTATTTAGGGGGATTTTTCGTTTTCTTTAAATGGGCAACCGACAAGATTGTGTCTATTCACTGACAAATTGAATCACCTTCAATTTTCATAAAAGTTAAAATTTAAGTGCTGCATTGCATTGTGAGTGATGTTTTGATGAATTCATATCCATTAAATATTGGAATAGTTATATTCCCACGTTCGGTGAGATTTAAATATTTGATCTCTCGAATAATATTGTCAGAATCATTCAGATATAACGAATGACGTAATATTTTTTTTTTATACAATTGAATATAGTTGATCGATATGAATATTAACGAGTATTACATCATGATTAATAATATAAAATTATGGTTAATCGTTCGTTGTGTATAAGTGATTTTGCCGATATCATTATTTTATTTTATTTTTAATTTTTTTTTTTTTCTCTTATCTCCTTCAAAATTCATAGCGTATATGATTGAGTGGGTGGGTGGGTGCTTCAATTATATGCTAGGACCAGTAGCTTCATTTCAAGGACAAAAAACAATGAGTACTTTTGTTCCCTTGTTTGAATGTGGATTTCAACCTAAATAATTTGATGGCCATAATAATTATGTTATGACTATAATTATATGGCGTTTTTAATGTCACAATACAATATCGATGGTGAGACGTTATTATGGTATGATGTTCAAATTTTCAGAAATCGAATATGAATATTCGTCTTTAATGGTATTTTGCCTTTAAAGACGCTTTTACGGATTGAAAATCATTAATTGAAATCTGCATAGTAATGTTAATAACTGTAATAAAGCATTGCCATGCCTCAAAATAAAAGAAAGTATTGTTGTCAAAGTCCATGCCTTATTAATACTAATGTATATCCGTTTGTGTTTTTTTTATACAGATTAAGAAAGTTTGTTAAATTAGTTATGTGTCATTAGTTTTAATGAAAAAGTCTAAAACGACATTTGACTGTTATTAATGCAAAGTGGAGAAAAATGTAATAAATAGTTTATTAGTTATCTAAATATACTTATATTATGAGACAAAACAAAAAAAACTAAGTGAAATTACATTTTAGGACGAATGTAGTATATCTCAAAGTAAAACTCAACAGACCTATAACATAATAGCTACAAATCTTGTATAAAAGAGTTTGAGATCTATTTCCACCGGAACTCCATCCTGCCGAACTATGACCACATTAAGGAAGATGTATGACCGTTCCTGTAAAATCCCACATCGGGAAAATAGCAGAAAACTCACCTCCATATAAGTGTGAGACATAAAATATCTTGTCAACTCGGGTTAGCCTTTTTAGACCAAGCGAGGACGACGGTCTAAGCAGTTGACCGGACAATTTATGACTCATTTAGCGCTACCAGACCCGGGGTCTGTGGGCGTTACAGAATGGTATCAGAGCCGACTATCAGACGGCCCTAAGCGCTGCACCGTATAAGAAAGATGGTGTAGTTGCATCTGGTAGGGACGATCCAGGACCAGTCTTGGCCGTCCTGGCGAGGACGCCAGTCCCTTCTAAGGGGGTGAGAATGTAAAATCCCACATCGGGAAATTAGCAGAAAACCCACATCCATATAAGTGTCAGACATAAAATATCTTGTCAACTCGGGTTAGCCCTTTTAGACCAAGCGAGGACGACGGTCTAAGCAGTTGACCGGACAATTTATGACTCATTTAGCGCTACCAGGCCCGGGGTCTGGGGGCGTTACAGTTCCTCATAGACTAACGACTTAACTAAAGTAGTAGGCAAGGCAACCACCATCCGTCTCCCCTGAACTTTGGGTCTAATTTGAAAATAATAATACTAGGAGAGTTTGCACGAAAGTCCCGTAAGAAGCGCATAAATGTTAAGAGGGAACTAAGGAATCTATTGACATTCTAGGGTACTTTACTCATGAGTTACCCGACAAACACAATTATAGAATACTAAAAACTACATCATACTGATTGTACCGATTAAAATCTACACTGATGACATTTAAACTAAATTCTTTATTATAGCCCAATAGTAAAGCATGATGTCGAGAATTCTCGAGAACTCACTATGCTGAAACTATAGTCTGAATTCTCTCTACTGACCCGAAAATGATGTTCTTCTATCAGTGAACCGTAACATTATTAAAATTCTTTAAAGATTACTGATATTCTTGCTTATCCGGAAGTCTGGTATTTCTGAAAATACTAACAACTTCTTTGAAAACTAACTTAACCTCTTGGAAACAGAATTTTAATTGATATTTCTAAAAATACATAATAAAACTATGTTGACTCAATTCTTTTTGAAATGTTTTCAAACAATAGAAATTTAATAACCATTTCATCTTTTAAACCATCTCAAGCATTCTTAGAGTATCATAAAAAACAAACTTTGTTCTGGATTACTTATAACCTAGTATTATCAAATCTTCAACCCCATTGTTATTGCAGATTGTATGATGTTTAGGACGACATGAGATACACCAATTGTTCATACTAGGATTCACAAACTTAAAATAAACAAAACTCTTGAATTATAAAGCTTAAATTAATCAAACAATCTTTACCAAAGCTCTAATCCTTATGATGACTTGAGGGCTGCTGATTCACTTTGCATATGCTGGTAATCTAAAGAAATTTCGCGGTACGGTTCAAACTCGGCGGTCAGAACCTAAAACTGACTCGGGGTATTACAATTATTGATTTGAAAACTCATAACACATATTAAGAAATCTAATAAATGAATCATTTATTTTTTAACATCTTAAGACTTTAGGGTTTAAACTCGACTTTCCAGATGTCTAATGTCTGGAGTGCGCCTTGGAAGTAGACTCGTTATATTTCCTTTAACAAGTGTCTTTTAATTACTTTCGTTCACATCGTAAGCGTGTAAAGGTGAAAGATAGTAAAAAATCGAAAGGCTACGATACGTGTCACTGTACGTCACTTATAACAACCTTAATTAGTACCATAAAATCTCTCCATTCCCTTAATAAAATGTATCTTAATTTACAGGTGGATCAAAGGTATGCACAGTATCATCATCAAACGCAGGTGGTTGTAACATCATTTGAGCAAGCCACAGGAGTTGGCTCAGCAAGATCATACACACAACTCGCATTACAGACGATTTCGAAGAAGTTTCGATGCTTGAAAGACGCAATCTCTGCACAAATAAAAGCAGCAAGCAAGAGCTTAGGTGAAGATCATGAGATTCTTGAAGGGAAAATCCATGGAGGGTCAAGACTTAAGTTTGTGGATCAACAACTTAGACAACAAAGGGCTTTGCAACATTTTGGGATGATACAAACGAATAACGTTTGGAGACCACAAAGAGGGTTGCCTGAAAGAGCTGTTTCTGTTCTTCGTGCTTGGTTGTTTGAGCATTTCCTGCATCCGTATGTATACTTACTTGCAATTCCGGTGATTCTTATGCATGTATTCCCTATTATAACAAACCGTCGAATGACTGCTACGTATACAATAATACAAAACAGTTTTATTTGTTTCTATACGTGACGATCATCCGACGGTCCGTTCTAATAAAGAGTTTATGCATCAGAATTTTCCTGCAATTCCTTACTCATGTTATTATTATTAGAGTAATACTACTGTCGTAATTACTTTGACACAGTAAATGGCGTAACATGATGTGACAATAAGACCATGCATGATGTGACATATGTATACATATAAGTGTTTCAATTTCATCATGATTGATCTTATTGACACATCATGTTGAGGGTTTTGGTGTGTCAGAGTGATTATGACAATTGCATTATTGATCGTTGTTGAATAACGTACTGTCACAACCAGTCTAACACAAAAAATTACTGAACATGATTTGTCTGTGGGAACACTCGTAATGTAGTGTCATTGGAACCCTTCTTTATATATATATATATATATATATATATATATATATATATATATATATATAGATATATATCACATGATAAGAGGTCTCACTGTCAAATAATATGTTGTGTCGTAAGTTGTTGTGTTCAGTATAATTAACATATTAAATGTCACATATGATGTATGTTTCAGATGGATTATTCATGATGAGGCGAGTGAGAGCATTCATTAAATAGATGTCATATCATCAAATGTCTCAGTGTCACATCGTATGTTGTGACATTGTTGTGTCAAGTCTAGCACAACAAATATCACAACTTGATGTATTAAGGGACTACTCATAATGTGAAAGTGTAAACCCTCTTTTAATAGATGTCACGTCATCAGAGGTCTTACTGCTACATCATATGTTGTGACATTTATATATTGTGTACATCATTAGGGTATTCACACCAGAATCTCTATTTTTTATCTCTAAAATAATATAAAATAATACATATCCCTATTTTACAACATCTCAATTCAAAAACACTTCACAACATCATCTCCATCCCTATTTTTATACCAAATACCATTAAAATAGGGATAGTGCTCCACATATAAATAGAAATGTGACTTCTGCTGTGGAGGTATTTGAGAAAAATTTCCATTTTTATCTTTATTTTAGGGATAGTGCACCGTATAGGGTTTCTGATGTGAATGCCTTTAGGGCACTTTATCAGAATCACCATATTTTATTCCTAGAATAATATAAAATAATACATATCCTTATTTAATATCCCAATTAAAAAACCTCCACAACAACATCCCTATCATTATCCCTATAACATTTCAAATAATATTAAATAATACATATTCTACCTCACAACTCTATTCGTACACATTAAATATTTATTATTTCACTTCAGCAGCATTCCTATATTTATCCCTATAATTTTTAATAATTAAATATATTTAGGGACGTGAATAGTGCATCCTCACAAGTAGGGATGCACAGTTCATATACCTAAAAATAAATAGGGATGTAGACTCTGCTGTAGGAGTTATTTGGGGTAAACTCTATTTTTTATCTTCATTTTAGAGATAGGACACCATATAAGGCTTCTGTTACGAATGCCCTAATTGCCCTTATAGCATCATTATTCTTCTTCTACTTGTTATTATTATTTTCTGCCCGTTTTCATTCTGATGTTTTTTTTAACGTTTTTTTTGGCTTCTGGATGCAGTTATCCAAAGGATTCAGATAAAATAATGCTGGCTAAGCAAACAGGGCTAACTAGAAGCCAGGTAACATTTGAATACTATTGATTACTTGGTTGATTTCTTGATTCAGCATTCCACTATATCATATGTACTTTAACATGCATGATAGACTATTTCATATCTCTCTTTATATATACATACATAAGTTGCTCATTATATCATATGCAGTCATAGCAATTGTGTCACAAATAAGGAATCAATGATTAATACATGCATCATGATCATAGTGTACGCATTGTGGTGTGTCAAATTGTTGTGGCACTCTAACATGTCCGTTCGAGAGTATATAATATTGATACAGTTTGTGACACAACAAATGTCACGACATTAAGTGACAACGAGAACACAAATGATGTGCCGTCTATTTACGGAAGTGTCCTACTAACACGTCTCAGATTGTGACATTTACGTGTCAGGTCAGAATGGCTATGACAGTAAGATTATTCATTAGTATTATTTTTTTTTGGGTTTTCTTGATTCTACCCCCCTTTTTTTTTTAGGGAAGATTCTACCCTTTTAAGAGTTGCAATATATACAATATGCATGGATATGGATGAAGCAAACTTTTTGTCATGTATCCTTCCTTGTATATATATAATACTCCTATATGAATTTTAGTCAAATAGTGCATTAATTAATAACTTAGAATATTCAATTTTTTTAGAGGACTATATAAGTACTATATCATTTGTATTTATGGTAAATTAATGAAAGTTACATGCATGCATGCATGCAGGTCTCAAACTGGTTCATAAATGCCAGAGTTAGACTATGGAAACCTATGGTTGAAGAAATGTATACAGAAGAAATGAAGAATCAAGAAACAATTAATGCCTCTGAATCCAACAAACAAGATCATTCAACCAGTACAAAATCCACTAGCCCTAAAGATGTCATGAACATGACTATGATGCCACCAAATGAAGATAATAGTAATAGTAATACTGCCTTCAGTATCACGTCCAATCACGAAAAACGAAAGAGCCCTACTGATCTTTTGGAAATATCAAGATTCGGTTTGGTCTCTGAAAAGAACCCTAAAAGAATACGACAAGAAGGCGATGATCATCATATGGAGAATATAGTACCGATTAGTAATATGATTTCAGAAGAAATGATGGAAGTGAAATATGGTGAAAAAGAGAGCTTGAATGAGTTGGGTATTGGGAATGGATTGATTGGGCCATTTTCATTTGGGGATTTGGAGAATTTTAATCAAGAGTTTCATGGTGGTGGCGGCGGTGGCGGCAGCGGTGGCGGCGTTTCGCTTACATTAGGGCTTCCACCTTCTGATCAACAGAGTTTCTTTACTAATCCAAGTATGGAGTTGAGGAATAGTCTTGAAATGGGATCTGGTGGTCAAGGGAGTTTTGATCAAAGGGTTCATAAACATCATCATCAAGGTCCTCCTCACCACATGAATATTGGTTACAATGAGACACTACACTTCCCAAATTCTTGAAACCTCATGGTATATAGTAGAAGTAATCTCATATATAGTTGATTCTAAGATTGGGATAAAGACACTATTAATCCTTTTTGTTTCACGATTTTTGCACTACTATCAGATATGTTTTATCTTGGTATTTTCATGGAGTCTTTGGCACCACACAAAACCTACACGCGGGGCACCACAACGAGGTTCAACCGCTGAAAAGTAGAATCTTATACATATGGTTCGACTTTCCAGAGGTTGAATATCCATACTCGACCTCTGGAAAATCGAACCTAACGCTCAATTGTGGTGTCACAGTATAATGAATGTAGTGTTGTGCCATTGAAGACTCCTTGTTTTTATCCGGGCACCTTTAGTGGTACCACACAACTTCTATCGTGGCATCTCACCATGGTTTTGTTTCGGCTTTTTAGAGGTCGCATGTCTAAATTCAACTTCTGAAAAGATGAATTTGACTTTAGAATCGACTTTCCAGGGATTGAATGTCAGTATGTTGCCTCAAAAGTAAGTTGTGTACATTGCCAGTAAAGACGTCATATTACCACTTATCTATACATATTCTACCTTTTCAATCCATTTTTGCCACATGTCAAGTTTTTATTGGTTACAACAAGTCGTATTTTCAATGCTAGATCTTGAACATATGGCACTATGGATTGGAAATGTACAACAATCGTTTAGACGAGGAGTAAAATTGTAAAGACGAGACATAAGGTATAGAAGTGCAAAAATCATTGAACAAAATGTATCTCTATCCCTAAGATTTTACAATTTGAATTGGTGTTGTCTGGCTGGATGTTGGAAGAGATTTATCAGGATGTTATAATTATCCTGACAATTAATCTGTCTACTTACTCTCAGCTTAAGTAATTATGTGGCTGAGAGCTAATATTATGCAAGTTATACTACAATAGATATAGGAAAACATATATATGTAACACAGCTGGTATTGGACTTTGTATATATTATATATTGGAAATATAGAAGATAATTGTTGAATGAATTGAAATATGAATGCACAAGAATCATTCATGTACAATGTGTACATACATGCATTATCTATAAGTAACTAATGATAAAACTATGATTATATTTATGCAACATCTTTAGGTAAAGATACAATAAGTTTATGCAACAATATGTATAAATATGTGATCCATGATAATGCATGCAAATCTCCAAAAACTGATTTAATTTAGAGGTTAGCCCTGGAGACATCATACACACATAATCATTTCCATCCTGGAAAAAATTTTCATAAGAGATATGGAAGTAGAGGACACCAAATCTGTAATGTCCAGAACTCAGATTTCTAGCGACGTTACTTGTGTTGAAATAGTGTCCTAAACCCAATCGGGTTAGACCGAATCCGACCGAATCGGATTATTTCTACTATTTCTTTATATTTATACATATATGAAATGGTTTTTATGTTATTATATATTTCTTCGTTTAACGGACCAATTATGATGTTGTATATATATGATAACGTCCCTTGTGTCAAACTGTGAAAGAGAAATCATAATAGTGAGTATGGTTGATGAGATCTCGACTCACTTTAAAAAGTTGGATACTTAAATGTCTCTAGTCGTATGTACTATTAAACAGGACATTAATAGTAGATTAGACTAGCACGTATTGAATGTCTTCTGTCTTTTGAAGATAGAGATATATCTCGTCTATCAAAGTGTAGAGACGCTTGGACTGTACGTGGACGTGTATTAGAGAATGTACGTTAGACTGACACACTTACTTTATTAAGTGTCGCACTATGTGGCGGTTGTGTAATTATCCTGAGACCGAAGTCTTCATGACATCACGGTGTGAATTGTAATACTTTGGCACTATTCGAGGTTTCCCTTAGCCATGGGGCGATCATGCGGTAGTGATTGGGTGTGATACTGAAGCATGCGTAGGATTCATGTAGCTCGTCCGGAAATCGCGTATCCTATGATTAGGAGTAAATATCCGAAAGGGCTTTCTTATAAGGAATGTCTTATTCTCGAAAGTCTTTACAAAGCGGAAGTAATATGTTACTTCGATAGAGTAGGATATCCAGATTATAAGATACAGTTGTTGATGTTTGACACTCGACGTACAACCGTATGGATATTGAAACAGCGATATGATTCTATTTACACGGTAATTGTTTCACATGAAAGGTAGTAGTCATTGCATTTGACTTTTCCGATGATTGGGGGTCACGGTATGTTGCTAGACACTATTCCAAGATCGTTAGATATGAAGGGCATTTTCGTAATTTGCACTTTGTGTCTACGGTCAACATATTCGGAAGTCTATTGGGTCACACACATAAGAACATCTAGCCGGATTAAAATGTGGTTATGGTGATAACCAAACAAGAAAAGTTTATCTAGACTATAAAGTGTTATAGTGATAAATTAATATAGTGATATTTATTTATTATGAATAAATTGAATGCAAGAAATGAATTATGTTGATTAATTAAATATACGTTTAATGTATAAGTATGTCGAAATATATATGTATATATGATATACATGTATCTTGCAAATTAATTAATCATAGTATTATATTAATTAAAAGAATATTCCGGATGCCAATTTATGGCTATGGGGCGCATACACTAATGTATAAGATACACTTGGATTTTGTAATTTAATTAATAGTATTATCATATATTAATATTAGATATTAATAGATTTATGGTAATATGATAAAGATAGTCAATATTAGATATTGACAATATCTTAGAAAATTTTAATATGAGATATTAAATTAAATGAGATAAATCAATCAAATATATTTTCCTTATTTTATTAGGAAAGTATTTTCTTTTTCTTAAATCTACTAGGAAACTTCTCCCAATCAGATTGGGATTGATAAGTGGCGCCACACACCCTATATAAGAAAGGGGTTGGCTAGCTCTTTTGATCATCATAATTCCAAGACTAATAGTTCTTGTGAAAAATTATGAGAGTTTTGAGAGAGAGAAAATGTCGGTCTAGCAACCGATTTTTTCTGGTAGCAATCCATGATGGGATTCCGACAGGCTGTTCGTGTAGACTAGCGGTAGAGGCCGAACGCTTGGGCGGCTCCGTGCACCACTACTCCTTCGTAAACGATAAATCTCCGATATTTTAGATAATCCAAGGTAACTTTCTCGTTCACTACTTATTTGTTTGTTGCTTAACGAAGTCGATCCAGGTAAATAGGAAATAAATTTTAAATTTCACTGCGTTCCCGCGTAGATTTCCTAACAACTTGAGGCTTAATAGATCAAGTAACTGTTTAGACTCGTTGTCATCGCTTGGACTAAAATGAGTAGTCCAAGGTACACAGTTCATTATGTGTCAAACTTTTATCGTTGTAATATTTCTCCCACTTTTCCGGTGTGTGGTGGAGCCGTTCTTAAGACTAAATGGACCCGGGGCAAAGTCTGAAAAAAGGCCGACTTTTTATTTAAAATAATTATTTCTATACATAAGTAACATAAATTAAATCACGTTTACGAAAATATTAAGACTAGTATCTAACAACATATTATAAATATCCAAAACAAAATAATAATTGAATCAGTAGAGTGAAAATAACAATAGCTAAAACAAAAACTTCAAAAAACAACTACAAGACAGCGGAATCGTAACCACCAACATCATAATATTCTGAAAAACCAAACGGCATCATAATTACAATAACAAGAAAACAAATTGACCATGAAAAAAAATCCATATGCATGTCTAGATGTAAAATCATCGATTATAGTATTAAGTTTAATATTGTCCAACATATTATTCCGTTCATATGCCTTAAGTGGTGAGTCAGGACAAATTTTTCATTAGTGTCATTACTTTACAATGGTTTAACAGTAAATTCATATATTATTACAATAAATAAATAAAACCAAAATATATCAAAATGAAGAATCGAGCTAGCATCTATAGGAGTATATATCCACTGCTTATATACTAGATTAGCTTACACTACTCTTATCGATGCAATTTTGGTTCCCCTTATATCATGGGCCCTGAGCGGTCGCCATCTCGTCCGCCCCCTGGGCCGGGCCTGGTGTATGGTATTACATTATCCCCATCTTAGAAGAATTCATGTCATCGCCAAGACCCTATCAAAGAATTAGAGATGTGACCCCAGTATCTCTCACGACGTGACGCGTAATTACGTCTGGTAGTCGGCTAGCAATGATATCGGAGTAACGCCCCATAACTCGAGTCTAGCAGCGCTACTTGATCATAATGGATTCAATAACTACTTTGACTCATTATCGTCGCTTAACCTAAAATGGTTAATCCAAGGTATCGAATCCATTATGTCTCAATCTAATATATTGGAGATGTTTCTCTGACTCTTCTAATTTAGGACATCACAAAATCAGGTTATCATGCTTCTCGGAATCAGACAATGTCACACGAGCTAGTATCTAAATACAGAATCTACAACTTTGTGGCATATATCTAATATAGTCTGCTAGATACTATTTTACAATCTCATCGAGTAAGATCACTTGTTTTTAAACATGTTGTTTTCTAGAGAAATTGTTACATTTATGAGATATAATGTGCGTCTCTTTGAGATTTATATCGCATAAAACTATTTAACAAATTCTATATTTTTCTGAATCCAAATATCATGTTTCTCTTTTTAACATAATCTTTATTTTTTTAGTGCCATTTGAATCTAAATCTTTAACGCATAATTTAAATACAGAATTTATATTTTTACGGGATGTACAACAAATGATCTCAATAATTAACTCTGCATCCTAGTGGCCTTTGTTTATTATAATCGACCTATCAATGCCCACACGGTCTTGAATAATATGCAATCACAAGAATATGGAAGACTATTTCTATGGTTGAAATCAAAGCATTAATTTATCAAAATAAAAATATAAAAATCAAAACAAAAAAAAAAAAATCAAAGCATTAAAAGAGGTGATTAATTAGCCTATACTTATCTGAGTCATACTATTCAAAGAAGGGTCAACAATTTTCAAGTTGAATCAATTGATAAGACCACTTGAGCCTTGAATGGAAGGTAGACATTTTGTATTGAATTGAATACATTACAGTATTTTTATTTCTTGAAACATTGATATAAATCACTAAATAAAGATAACTTAATAATTAGAACAACTAAACTCAACTTTTTTATAATATTATTATAAGGACAAAATGATCTGTTAATTTAAAAAAAAAACACCGCAAACCACAACACTGGCTCACCTTGATTACGGAGAAATTCTAATGCAAAGACTTCTTATGAAGAAGTTCCACTTGCAATAATTTAAGCACGTCACATGAAATGATTTTAATGTGTTTGTAATGACCTATTTTGTTTATATGTTTCTTTAAAATGAAATGGAACTCCAACCCAAAAGGTCAACACAGTCTTGCATACGGAGTTTCGTAAATTATGTAATTCAAATGTTATGTCTCAATCGTCTAGTGTGCAATTAATGGGCTGTAGGTACACATCTCTATACGGAATCAAATTCTCATATCTCAGCTCAAACGCAAAACTACTACACTTTCGCTCTTTTATCACCGTATAATGCCTTTGAGGTGTTTATAGGCTTTTTTGATACCATATATCGTGTTTTGATTGGTTTCAAATGAAACTACTACTCCGGTCTCATAGTATTAATTATTTTAGGAGTTTTAACACTGATTAACAAAATAATTGAATGTCATAAACTCTAAAGAATATGTATTAAAACACTATATGACTATCTTTAATGCAATACTTATAAAGTATTTTTTTTTGTTGCTTAAAAGCCTCATATATCCGGTATCAATTGGCTCGACTAATCTGGAGTTCGGTTCGGGTCGTGATTGTAAGTGTTGAATCCTTAATAAATTAAGGATACTATAGAGAAAATAGTAACAAATGTTTTATTAATAATGTAAAATTAATTATATTATAAAACAAATATAAAGATATAGATTAACTTATGTAATTACCAAACTTACCCTTAGGGCACTCCCAGAAGCTCTATACAGTGCCCTATCCCTAAAATGAAGATAAAAAATAGAGTTTTGCTTCAAATAGCTCCTACAGCAGAGTCCCTATCCCTATTTATTTTTAGGGATATGAACAGTGCATCCCTACATGTGGGGATGCACTATTCACTGCCCTAAACATATTTAATTGTTATAAATTATAGGGATATGGATGCTGCTGGAGTGAAATAATAAATATTTAATGTATATAAATAGGGTTGTGAGGTAGAATATGTATTTAATATTATTTTAAATGTTATAGGGATAAGGATAGGGATGTTGTTGTAGAGGTTTTTGAATTGACATGTTGTAAAATAGGGATATGTATTATTTTATAATATTTTAGGGATAAAATTTGGGGCCTCTGCTGGAGAGTGCCCTTACACCCGTGCCCCTTGACTAAAATGGTGTTTGGTCGTTACCACCACCCTGAGAATATTTAGTATATTCGGAAGACAATAAGGCAACAAGAGAAACATAGGAAATTTGATTTTTTTTTTCTTTTGAAGATGTGATTTTTGTCAAAGCTTTTTTTTTTTTAGTCATTTGTAAGTTTTGAAAGATATGAGATTCGGATATCCATAAATAATGAATGAAAATATCTCTAAATTGTTGAAAATGCATGAAAAAAAAATGAAATGAATCACTAAAATTGTATAATATTATTTAATTTAATATTTATTAATGGGTTTTATTATGTACAGTTTGATTCACATATTTTTTAAATTTACCCATCAACTCATCATTTGTGTGTTTTTTTTTTTTTTTTTCTCGATCAATGAGCCTTATGCTCCATCATTTGTGTTTTATGTTTTCAAAAAGAAAGAATTGCATGCACAAGTCTAGTATCAACGGGAAATTCTATTACAAAAACTACATAAAGTCTTTACTTGAAACCACTCAAAATAAGACATATGTCATTAAAAATACTACAAACAAGAATATAAATACAGTAGTCTCCGAAGTAGAAAATTTTCCGGGAAACGCAACATAGTCGTTGATCGAATATTGGTAAAATTTTAAATATACAGTAAGTCCGCATGACGCGGATACGCTTATTTGAGCTTGAAAATGTGTAACACTCCGATTTTTACAAAAAAAAGGCATTTTTGTCTTTTAATGATAATTGGCGTTTTATGTTTTATTTAATTAAAAGGATTAAATAAAGGAATAAGAAATTAGAATAAAAGGAAACAATCTGATTGGCCGACGTAAACGGGAATTAAATGTATCGAGGTATTTAAACGGGAAAATAGAATTTGATCCTCACTTCTCTTTCAGTTCCTTTTTCTTTCTTACGCTCTGAGACAGAAGAGGGCGTCTGTTCCATCGAAAGGCTCACCCTAGGTTGAATTTTTGGTGTTTGATCCGTGGCTCGTTTGTGCAAACGGAAGTAGAAGAAAAGGTTCGGAGGATCGCGGTGATTCTCCCGATACAAACAATTTGTGATTTCGTTCCGGTTCAAGGCTTAAGGCTTGTTGGTGCTTCGAGGGCTTGGAATCGTAGAACCACGCAATCAAAAGGTAACGTGGCTAGACTTCGTACTATTTTAGGGGCCCAATCAGTGAATTGGAGTTTTGTATGTTTTATACCTGTTTTATTGCTGTTTTGGTGTATAAAAGGTGGAGCTTGGATTGACTTTGGGGTGGAAATCGTACAGGGCAGTTCTGCAGTTTTTGCGCAGGAATTTGGGGCTATCCATACGGATAGAAGGCTTATCCGTACGGATAAGTCACTGGTTTGGAGTTTTGGGGAAACAGTGAGTTATCCGGATGGTTGGGGCATTTATCCGTACGGATAGACTGGTCATCCGTACGGATAACTTATCCATCTGTACGGATAAGAGCCTGGTTGGGCAAATGTTGGTTTGAGCTGTTCCGTGGTGTCAGCTCACGTCCGGGCTTTATAATCTGATCTCTAATCTTGAACCTTGAAGGGAGTTCCCACGCGCATAGAACCCAACCTTACGGAGTTTTCACTAACCGTGATCGTTCGTAAGGGACCGTGCGGAGAGCCTTGACGGACTTAGTGCTTTGACGAGCTAGTGTTCGCCATTGTCTGTGTATGTGCTAGGAGGTTAGAGTCTAGTGGTCTAGGACCTTGAGTAGATGATAGGGGCCTTTTATGTGAATGAACTAGGTGGCTAGTCAAACACTTAACAAACTACATATGTGTTAGCTAAAAGATTAAATGTTTTGGGAGGCTTGCATAAGGCACGTTTATACTCCGTTGATGTGTATATGACCCGATGTGATGTGTGCCTCTGTGGTCATCCGGACTTCCACGAGAGTACATGCACAGGTCAGCGCACTATCGAACACAAGTTGTTCGTACTACTGGAGACGTAATTCTAGTAGGTCGTAATCGTAACCGGTGCGCGTAATTACCGGTCGTATGTGCCCTTGCCAACCTTAGCGTGACAAATAGCGAGCTAAGCTAGAAACCCTAGGGACCTCATGTTGCACCATGAATGCAATGTGATAGGTAGCTAGGTTAATAACGGAAAAGTTAATAAAAGACGGCGACGCCTTCTTACTGGTTGAGTAACGACGATAGTGCGGAACCTATTCATGTTACAGAGTACTTTGTACTCACCCGTTATTTTCCCTGTGTTTTGTCCCTTCTTTATTTTAGATGAGTATCCGGAGGATGACGAGACGGCTGAGGGTTATCCTGAGGACGAGGAATGAGCGGGAGCTAAGCTTGGAGTCCAGCGGTTTCTTTATAGCTTTGTTATCCTTCCTTTTATTTTATTTTTGTTAAGGGAGTTCCGAGGGTGTTGTACTTTAAGATTTGGATGATGTTTTTTGGATGATTAGTTTCTCTTTTGAATTTGGTTTTTGTAGAACGGCACTTGTAACTCTGGTTCGATTTTGGGAGACGTTTCAGATGTTTGGTTTTAATTTTATTTTCCGAGTTATCTTTTAGCTTCCGCGTCGTTTAGTATCTCTGATTATTGGTGAGGCTGACGTGTATGCATTAAATTTTATTTATTGCTATGCGTGCCGAACGCACTTTTCCGGATAAGGACTCGGTATCCGGGAACGGGGCGTTACAGTTGGTAGCAGAGCCAGGTTTACAGTGCTGTTTAAGTTAAATCATTCCTTTAAGATAAGTTAGAGCTTGTAGTAATCCTCTCTCTTGTTTTGGATGACAGATGGTTCGTACCAGAGGAGGTGCCAACAGGGATAATCAACTAGTCGGGGTGGAGAACGAGGAAGTTCCTGAGGTAGTGATGGAAGAGGAGAATCAGGAAGCAGGAAACGAGCAGGCTAATGAGGTCAGGGCCAATGAGGGGGAAGGAATGCCAGTTTGGATGCGAGCCCCTACGAGGAGGAGGAGTGGGGCACCACCTGTTCTCCCACCGATTAATAGGTCCTCTTATGCTAGAGTGGAAAACAAAATGAGGGTTCCTGAGGCGACAAGGCTGAATAGAGCAGTGCCATCCGTGAGCCGGGGACAAGGACAGGTCAACAATCCCTTTTGGTTGGGACATTTGGGAAACTCTACCGTTCCACTGGAGAATGTTAATTTCTCCCATGCTGAGGCCACCAGGGCCAACTCTCGAAGTGCTCCACCTATAGACACCCCAGTAAATCCCTCTCAGTTTTTGACCCGACCATTCTGCAGCAACAGCAAGATGTGTTGCGTTACTTTCGACGCAGCTTGCATCAAGTGCAACAACAACGGTCTATCCTCCAAAGAATAACGGCGGGGGCAATGTTGCAACGGCGAAGCGGCAAAGAGGGACTACCACTTTGTTAGTCAAGCTTCGCAAGAGACGACCCGTCCGTAGTATGAGAAACCGATTGACTGGGTCGAAAAGATTAGGAAGTATCATGTGTCAGATTTCTTTGGAAACGTGAGTGCAGAGAAAGCAGATTTATGGTTCAGGGGTTTCGAAAAGAATTGTACTAGTATGAAGGCTCCGGAGGCGGAGTGGTTACCGACTACTTTAGCGTTGATGATGGGGAATGCCCAACGCAGGATAGAGTCATATCAGAGGTTCAATGTAAACTTCCCAACTTGGAAGGCTTTTAAGGAGGCATTTTACACGGAGTATTTTCCTCAAGCAGCTCAGGACACTAAGTCCAAGGAATTTTTGGACTTAAAGCAGGAATCACAGATGATAGTCACTCAGTATTCGCAGCGGTTCAATGAGTTAGGTTAGTTCTACCCGGAGATCTCTTCGGATCAGAAGAGAAGTATAGCAAAGTTCACTGATGGATTAACTGGTGAGATAGCTAAGGGTATGTTAGGCCCACGATCAGTTACCATGGCTGATGTTGTGGATAGAGCCTTGACAGCAGAGAAGCTACTGAGGAAGAATGCAGCTGCCGCGGGTGCGAAGAGATCATACTCGAGTTTTCAGAGGGGCAGCGGGACAGCACCAAAACAGGGGCAGAAAAAATTTGGGGTGCCGGGAGCAACAGGCTCAGTTGGGAAAACAGCTCAGGGAAATGTGGGTTCGTCGGTGAAATGTTATGGGTGCGGAAAGATTGGGCATTATTCTAGAGATTTCCCGCAAAGAGGAATGGAGGTTAGTACACCGGCCACTGGGGCCAATCTTCAGGGTGCTAAAAATAGGGGCAACAGGCCTACCAGGGTTTTTGCAGCAGACGTCGAGCCAGGGGAGGTGGATGATCTAGTGGTAACAGGTATCTGTTAATGTCTTATTTTATTTTGAACTACTTAATATGATATGGAGCCGTATGATATTAACTGTAAAAACTAAATAAATACATGATTAGGTACTATAATCCTGGAGAGTCTAGCAGTTACGACACTATTTGATTCAGGAGCCTCGGGGTCTTTTGTGTCTACTAAGACAGCTAGGAAACTTAACCTACCATTGCAAGAGTTAGGGAATCCGTTGTCAATAACTACCCCGTTGGGGAGGATGACTAAGTGCGCTCAACTTTTACAACGAGTCGATATTAGGGTTGGAAGTCATAAGAGCCATCATGACCTAACAGTGATGGATTTCACTGACTTTGACGTGATCTTGGGAATGGATTGGCTATCCAAGAACCATGTGTTTCTGGACTGTCATGGTAAGAGAGTAATTTTCAAGGTTCCCGGAAGGTCCGCTAAGACCTTTCAAGGGAATGTGGTGAAGACTGGAAACGGTAAGCAGGTTGTAATCTCAGCAGTCAGGGCCATGAGGGCACTGAAGAAAGGATGTGAAGGATTCATGGTGTTTGCCTTGAACACAGAAGTACAGAGAGCTAAGCTGGAAGAAACCCCGGTAGTGAAGGATTTCCCAGAATTTTTTCCCGAGGAGTTGCCTGGGGATATGCCGGATAGGGTTATCGAGTTTGAGATAAATTTGGTTCCCGGGGCTCAGCCTACGGCAAAGGCACCATATCGGATGGCGCCAGCAGAGTTGAAGGAATTAAAGGTTTAAATCAAAGAGATGTTGGAGAGAAAAGTGATACAGCCAAGCACGTCGCCTTGGGGAGCGTCAGTATTATTTGTAAAGAAGAAGGACGGTAGTATGAGGATGTGCATCGATTATCGGGCACTAAATAATTTGACAATTAAGAATAAGTATCCTTTGCCGAGGATCGATGATCTCTTCTGTCAGTTGCAAGGAAAGAAAGTATTCTCCAAGATCGACCTCAGATCTGGTTATCACCAGTTGAAGATCAAGGTGTCCGATAATCCTAAGATAGCCTTCAGTACTAGATACGGGCATTATGAATTTTTGGTGATGCCATTCGGGTTAACCAATGCACCGTCGGCATTTATGGACTTAATGCAGCGGGTGTTCATGCCGTATTTGGACAAGTTCGTGATAGTGTTCATCGACGGAATTCTCATTTATTCTAGGGATGAGAAGGAACACGAGGAACACCTAAGGATAGTGTTGCAAACGTTGAAGGACAGTCAGCTCTACGCAAAATTCAGCAAGTGTGAATTTTGGCTCGATCAAGTTAGTTTCCTCGGACATGTAGTCACAGCGGAAGGAATCAAAATGGACCCGGCCAAGATTGAAGCGGTAAGTAATTGGACTAGGCCTACAATAGTAACGGAAATAAGGAGTTTCTTGGGCCTAGCCGGTTACTATCGGAAGTTTGTTCAGGATTTTGCGAGGATAGCCACACCTCTCACGAAGCTCACTCAAAAGAATGTCAAGTACGAGTGGACGGAGGAGTGTGAAGCAGCGTTTTATACTTTGAAGGATCGGTTAACTACAGCACCGGTGTTAGCTTTACCAGAGGTCTTCGGGGATTATAATGTCTACACGGATGCGTCGGGTCGGGGTTTGGGTTGTGTGTTGATGCAGTCGGGAAAGGTGATCGCGTATGCTTCGAGACAACTGAAAGTACATGAGAAGAATTATCCGACTCACGATCTGGAACTAGCAGCGGTAGTGTTCGCCCTTAAGTTGTGGCGACATTATTTGTACGGTGTGAAAGCGAGGATTTACATGGATCACAAGAGCCTCAAGTTCTTCTTCACTCAAGAGAACTTGAATATGAGGCAAAGAAGATGGCTTGAGTTCGTCAAGGACTATGACCAAGATATTCAGTATCACTCGGGTAAAGCCAATGTGGTGACGGATGCTTTGAGCCGGAGGGCGGTAAATGCTATTACGACAGTTCAGGAACTAGTTGATAAATTGGACGGACTTCAGGTCCAAGTGGTCGAACGGGGAGGTAAGACAGTTAGTTTGGCTCCATTGATGGCGAGGTCCGATTTACTAGACGAGATCCGGGTTAAACAGGACGAAGACCCAGTTATGGTGGACTTCAAGCGGGTAGCTCGGGAGAAGCCGACAATGGGTTATCAGTTAGACAAGAGTGGCCATCTGTGGTACGGAGATCGCTTATGTGTTCCGGATGTGGATGGTCTACGGGACCAGGTCATGGAAGAAGTTCATAGGATTGCGTTTGCGGTTTATCCCGGAGCCACTAAGATGTATAGGGACCTTAAGGAACATTATTGGTGGCCAGGCATGAAACTTCATGTTGCAGCCTTTGTGGCTAAGTGTGACACTTGTCAAAGGGTGAAGGCGGAGCACAGGAAGCCTGGGGGCTTGTTGAAGTCTTTGGAGATCCCGGAATGGAAGTGGGAGAACATCACCATGGATTTCATTACCGGATTGCCGAAGAGTAAGGGTGGACATGACATGATTTGGGTGATTTTCGACTGTTAGGAACATTTTATTATGTTTTGAAGATGGCCATACTAGCTGTTATAGCAAGCCTGAAATAAGTTAGAATTCTCTGTATAAGTCTTTACTTAGAGTCTGACATGTTGTATAAGTTGAGTCAGACAAGTATTGTACTAGTTGGTAGGACGGCAAAGTAAGAACATATATTCGGCAGAGTGAAGCCAGCCAAGCACCAGCAGAGATACATTGAAGATATTATGGTCTGACTTATAACCAAGGAAGTCTGTGATGACCTTGGATAAGTCTAAGTTATGCTTTAAGTGATGAAACTTAATGTTCGAATATGGTGTACACTGATCTCACCCCAATCAAGGATCAGTGAAGTACAAAAGATTCTCCTTGAACTGAAGCAAAGAAGGAAACAGTGAATCGGCTGAGTAAACTGACTTTCGGCTGAGTGAAGACAAAACGGCGAAGGAAGATCTAAAACGGCTAAGTCAGAAGAATCACTTAACCGTTCAGAAAACGGCGAAGTAACACTTACTAGATCATATTTAATATATGTTGAAGATTCAGAAGATCATGCATTAAATGCACAATCAATAGAGGATCAATCAAGGACGGATTTTCTGCTATATGGTTGAAGGAAAAATCCGATCACTGAAATCAAGGGGAATGCAATTAAGGGGGAATCAAGAATAAAATCAAGGATTATTCCCTCATTAATATAGCCAACGGACGGAATTTCAAAATCAAAGTTATTCAAGGCTATAAATAGAAGGCACTGACAGACAAAAAAAAAAGAAAGATCAAGCATATACTCTGTCAATTTGAAAAGCCTTCTCTCTGAACGTACAAGGATACATCTAGTGATCAACTCAGACATCAGAACTACAAATTCATATTCTGCACTGAGATTGATCAAACAAGTTTGTGAATCACATTCACGTCAAACTGAAGCAACTGAATCAGAGGCAATCTGAGAAGGAGTTGAGTCTGTGATAGCTGCTGAAGGATTTTGATCTCAAGGAGCAGCAATAGAGACTGAATCACTGAAGCTGTTGCAGTCAAGGAGTGATAGTCTTGTAGATTGTGAAGCTTGGGAAGCCAAGGACAATCATACTATTGTATCTGTGAAAACAATAGTGAATTCCTCCAATCATCACAAGAGAAGAGTGGATTAAGGGATTACACCACCCTGAACCACTAAGCCTTGTGTCAATTTACTTTCTGCAATTTACTTTACAACATTTATCTAAATTGCCTAGATCATAACTTATATCTGTGATTGTCTAAACTGATTTGAAAACAACATAGTAAGAAGGGACTTATCCGCCGCCCAAAAGCTTTTAAACATAAGAAAAGTTTTTGAAACTCCACTATAGTCATTCACCCCCCCCCCCCTCGACTATAGTTTCACCCTTCTCTGGGACCAACAATTGGTATCGGAGCAGTGTTCCTAGTATCGAACCTGTTCAGATCTAATTTCTGGTAACAAGGAGATCACATATTTTCAAAGTCGTTTTCAAATCTGAGTTTCCTATTCATTCACATACAAACCTATTACTTGTAATGGATTCCTCAAACGTCATGTCAAAAGTACATGTTTTTAATGTTAATAATTTTGATGAATATAAAATAAGAATACTGTCTCATCTTGCAGCAACTCATGAGGAGATGCTGGACGTAATCAATGATGGACCAATCATGATCATGACTGTGGTATCCACAGGAGCAGATCAAGGAAAGGAGATAGACAAACCTAAGAAAGATTGGACCAAGGATGACAGGAGAAGAGCAAATCTAGACTTTGTTGCAAAAGACATGATTTTGAAGACACTAAATAGCAACATGTTCATGAGAATCAAAGACTGCAAAACAGTAAAGGAGATGTGGGACAAGCTCGCATTGATAAATGAAGGATCTGAAGCAGTTAAAGAAAACAAGTTATATGTTGCAAAACAGAAATTTGAAAATTTCAAAATGAATACTGGTGAATCCTTTGATCAAATGGACAACAGATTCTCAAGCATCATCAGTGAACTGCAACAGCTTGGACACACATACCCCCAGAAAGAAGTATGCTTGAAGATCTCGAGAGGACTACCTGAAAGATGGAAAATCATAACATCAGTAATCAGAGGAACAACCAATCTTGCAAGCACTGACACTCTGACACTGATGTCCCAATTAAAGGCTCATGAATTCGAATTGAACGGTGAAGATGGTGCTCCGGCAGAGACACAAAAAATCACTGCACTGGTTGCACCCCAGCAAAGTAACTTTGCCGATTGTATCAGCAAAGAGACACATGAACTTAAAGAACATATAGCTTTATTAGTTAAACGTTTTGACAGGTTTAGCAAAAGAAGCCATTCAAAGGAAACTCATCATCAAACAAGAGGTCAAGCTCAAACAAAGACATGAAGAAGAAAGATGATGAATATAGATGCTTCAACTGCAACAAGAAAGGCCACTTTTCAAGGCTGATTGCCCTGAAGAAATTGATAAAGATGACAAGAAGAAGTACAAGGCATCTGAAAAGAGAAAAGGCACTCAAGGCTGAATCCAGCAGTGAAAAGAATGAAGAATCATCTGATAATGATTCAGATGACTGTGATGAAGAAGACAGCTCAGAAAATGAAAAAGCATGCCTATGTCTCATGACCAAAGAATTAAGTGAAGATGAAGGTGACAGATCAGACACTATTTTATGTCTAATGACCAAAGAATCAAATGAAACTGAGGTAACATCTAGCTCTCACTCTTCATCCAATGCATCCACATCTGACACTGCACAATCTTCTGATCTCCCATTAGATACAGCAGACCTAGTCCAAAATCTCATGACTAAATTTGATGAAATTGAAATGAATCATGAAATTCTGGAGAAGGAATGCAAAGATCTAAGAAAGGAAAACAAAAGATTAAAGAAAGAACTGGATAAGACAAAAGCTGAACTAACTAGTAAGGAGATCCACTTAAATGATCAACAGACAGCACATGATCATGCATCTGTTATTGACCGATCAGTTAAGAAAATCTCCTCACCAGTTAAGGAAAACACTACACCACTAAATGCACCAGCTTACAAACCCTCAAAAAGGTTTGGATCCAGATCTGGTTTTGGCTACAACAGTCAGGATGAGAGTAGAAACAATGGTCAACACAATCCTAAATTCAGGACCAATCATGGACCAAAGTTTAGAAAGGGACAGACCATAGTTCCAACCAATCATCCTGCACCGGTGAAGTCAAAACCTAGTGTAGTGAAACAGCAGACCAAATCCTCATTCCAGTCATCCAAAAACAAAAACCTTCTAAAAGGGAAAGGTAGACTTTATCCTTCAGAGGATGATTGGAATGTTGCACCTCCAAAATACAAGAAGAAACCATTCCATAATATGCATCATGGTTTAAGAAAAATCAATCTAGATATGTTCCTAGACACATGAAGCAAGAAAGGTTTCCTACTGCATATTGAAAAGTGAAGAAGGATGCACATGCACCAAAAGGTAGAGAAAAGTATTAGAATATCTTCAGTAAAAATATTAGAAGCTATTCTGTCATGCCTTATACATATGAAGTTGATGACTTCAATTATCCAAAAAGAAGAACTTTTGGATATACACTTGGTATGGGAGGCATGACTGCTAACAGGTATGGACCCAAACAGTGTTGGGTACCTAAACTTAATTAATCTGTTTTGTAGGATGTCTGGTACATAGACAGTGGATGTTCCATACACATGACAGGAAACAAGAGATGGCTCACTGACTTCAAAGCTTTTGATGGACCCAAAGTCACATTTGGGGGCAAAGAAAACCCTGGCAAGATTAAGGGGGAAGGCACAATACTCAAGAACAATTTGAAGATTCAAAATGTAGCATATGTTAGAGGACTTAACTTCAATCTGATGAGCATTAGTCAATTCTGTGACAAAGGCTACAATATACATTTCAATAAGAAAGGATGCAAAGTGATTCACAGCCAAACCAACACAGTAGTTCTTGCAGGTAGAAGACAAGACAACATGTATGTGGTGGATTGGAAAACAGCCAAGGCGAGAAACATGTCCTTGTCAAAAATAAACAATCAACCAAATTTGAATTTGGCACGAGAAGATTAAATCACACGAATTTCAAGACCATCAATAAACTATCAAAGAACAAGTTAGTTGAAGGCACCGAAGATCACATTCAAGAAAGAAAGTCTATGCGATGCATGTCGAAAGGGAAACAAATCAAAAGTTCATTCAAGTCAAAGCCCTATCAATCTACAACAAGAGTTCTACATACGTTACACATGGACTGTTTGGACCGGTCACACCGATGCTTGTAAGTGGTAAAAAATACACCCTAGTTGTGGTGGATGACTACTCAAAATACACCTGGACCATCTTCATGAACAAGAAGAAAGAGACACTCAAAAAGCTTGCAGTTTGCCGAGAAGACTCCAAAATGAAAAAGAACTGAAGATCATCAAGATCAGATCAGATAGAGGAACTGAATTTCTAAATGAAATTATCAGAACCTATTGTGAAGAAAATGGAGTGCTACATCAACTATCTACAGCAGGAACTCAACAACAAAATGCTTTGTAGCGAGAAAGAAGAAACGAGAACTCTCAAAGAAGCAGTTAGAACAATGATTGCTGAAGCATGCTTGCCAAAAAGATTTTGGACTGAAGCAGCAAACACAGCATGCCATACACAAAACAGATCAATCATCAACAAATAACATGGAAAGACTCCATATGAAATATGAAATGGTAGAAAACCTAATATCTCATATTTTCATATGTTTGGATCGAAATGTTTTGTTTTGAACAGGAACCAGCTGCACACCTTTGATGTAAAGGCTGACGAAGCAATCTTTATGGGATACTCAGACACCAGCAAAGCATTCAGAATACTCAACAAAAGAACTTTGATGATTGGAGAGTCAATACATGTAGTTTTTGATGAACCAAACACAAATGGTGAAGATCTTCAAGAAGAAGAAGCAACACAAAGGGAAATCTATACAAATGCAACTATACCAACTTTCTATTCTGAATCATCATTTCGGAAATCAAGAGGAGCCACATATCAGTACAACAGAAGAAACACCAGAACCTGAAATTCATACACATCATGAAAGTGTGGAAGCACCAAGTGAAGAGCAACTTCAACCTGACTTAATTGGCTAAGAGATCATCCTGAAGAACAAGTCATTGGAGACATTCACACAGGAGTTAGAACCAGAAGACAACTGGAAAATATGCTTTCTATCACAAGTAGAGCCCAAGACAATAGATGATGCAATTCAAGATACAGAATGGATCACAGCCATGCAAGAAGAACTAAATGAATTTGAAAGAAATGAAGTCTGGGAACTTGTTGATAGACCAGATATGGCCAACATCATTGGAGCAAAATGGGTATTCAGGAACAAAATGGATGAAAACTGTTGTCAGAAACAAAGCAAGGCTAGTTGCAAAAGGCTACTCTCAAGCAGAAGGAATAGATTATGATGAAACATTTGCACCAGTAGCAAGATTGGAGGCAATCAGACTCTTTCTAGCTTTTGCTGCATTCAAAGACTTCAAAGTCTATCAAATGGATGTCAAGAGTGCATTTCTAAATGGACTTTTGGAAGAAGAAGTATATGTGGAACAACCTCCTGGTTTCCAAATCAAAGGAAAAGAAGACAAAGTATACAAACTCAAGAAGGCCTACTCTGGACTCAAACGGGCACCTAGAGCCCGGTATGAAACACTATCACAATTCCGATCAAGAATGGATTCAACAAGGTAACTATAGACAAGACTCTATTTAAACTAGAGGAAGGAACAAGTACATTGCTAGTACAAATCTATGTTGATGATATCATCTTTGGATCAGAGGATGAAAATCTATGTGAGAAATTTGCAAACATGATGAAGAGCAAATCTCATATGAGCATGATGGGAGAATTAAATTATTTCCTTGGCCTTCAAGTAAAGCAAATGAAGGATGGTATTTTCATTAGTCAATCCAAGTACACAAGAGATTTAATACACAAGTATGGGATGGATACAAGTGGCACAGCAGATACACCAATGTGTGCAAGAGTCATTCTTGGGAAAGATGAAACAGGGAAGTATGTTCATCAGAAAATGTATAGAGGAATCATTGGATCCTTACTATACTTAACTGCAAGTAGACCTGATATAGCATTTGCAGTAGGAGTATGTGCAAGATTTCAAACTCAACCAAAAGAATCACATCTTCTAGCAGCCAAAAGAATAATCAAATACCTGAAAAATACTATTAATGTTGGGATTTGGTATCCAAAAGATGGAGGATTCAACTTGATATCATATTCAGACTCTGACTATGCTGGATGCAAAATAGATAGAAAAAGCACCTCTGGAACATGTCAAATGCTAGGCACAAGACTAGTCTCTTGGTTCAGTAAAAAGCAAAACTCCATATCTACATCAACAACAAGTACGAGAATATATAGCGACGGTAGTTATTGTGCACAAGTACTTTGGATCAGACAACAGCTAAGGGATTATGGAGTGGAGGAGAAAACAATTCTAATCATGTGTGATAACACAAGTGCAATATCTATTACTGAAAATCCAGTATTGCATTCAAGAACAAAGCACATTGATGTGAGACATCATTTTATCGAGAGATCATGTTGAAAAGGGAGATGTCATTCTAAAATACATATCTACCGAAGATCGGTTGGCGACATCTTCACTAAACCACTCGGTTATGAAAGATTTAGCATGTTGAGAACGAGTTAGGAATGATTGAAATTGACTAAGTACCAAAGAGCGACTAAGCGGAGTAATCGGCTAAGTGACTTCATCCGCCGTTTAACCCTTTGCCATTACAGGAGATGTAGCAGGTAAGGCCATGGTATCCAACGAAGTCAACTTAACTGATTGTTAGGAACGGTTAAATGGAGCGGCTCAGTGAAGAATTCACTACATCGGTTAAGTGACCAGCCAAGGCACTCCACCGAAATAAAGACTTGGACAAATTAAAGTGTGAACAAAATCAATTTTAATTACACGTGGAGAATAAGGAAATTATGGAGGATTGTTCTGTGGAAGATTACACGCGTGGAGATCAACTTATGATCATGGAGGTAACCATATTATTTTTTGAATAATAAACGCCTCGATTCCCGGGCTCTATCATTACTTACCTCAAACCACTCCCCTATTACACTCGAATATCGCGATTTACATACACAAAATCACGCCATTATGTCACAAAATCCTTCCACATTCAAACCACGTTCACGCCACCCAAATCACCCTATATAATCGATACTTAGAGATTTTCAGAAATCTTTACACTCTTTTGCAAAACACAAGCCCTACTTTTGATTTTCTCTATTGCAAATTCGAAGCTCTCCTTCAAAATTTCTTTTAACTTTCAACAATGGCTTCATCTTCCTCAAACACCCAAGCAGGGTATAAAAAATCGATTGCCACTGGATCATTCTTTCAAGAAGAACACTACTTGAAACTGTGCGGAAATGACGAGGATGCCAAACGATTGGCAGCAGGTTGTGAAAACCTAAAATTATCAACCTTTCTCAATCCTCCAATAACCGAGGTTTGCTTTGAAAATCTTATCTCCTTCTGGAAATCTGCAAAATACGTATCTGGGCTCCCTGCTGAAGAAGGTGACAAGTGGGAGGAAGACAAGATCGTTGCATCTGTCAATGGCAAAGACGTGGTGATTACAGAAAAGGTAATTCGAAAACATCTCAAACTTTCGAATAAAGGTCAAGCAAAAGTGACATTGGTCTCACAAAACTTGGATGATTTCTGGGCAACCATTGCCAAAATGGCAAACCCAGGATCTACAAAAGTCAACTGTCTTAGATCTGATTTGAAGAAACCATTCAATGAGTTTAGTGCCTTAATTGGCAAAACCATTGAAGGCAAGTTGGGAGCAAATAATGCTATGACAGAAAGTAGAATGCGACTAATGGGAATCATCTACAACAATCTACAATTCAACTGGGCAAAATACTTCTTTATAAGAATCAAAGAGCAAATCCAAAATGAAGTGAAAGCGGCAAAGAAGGGGACAAAAGAAGGAAAGACGAAGAAAGGGCAATTCTGGGTGAAAAAGTCATATGGAATTCAGTTACACTATCTCATGCAGTGTCTTAAAGTCCCTACTGTACAACTCCACAAAATGCATGAATCCAGTGTCATGTTTACCTATGTCAAACAACAGAAGAAAGCAGAAAAAGGGAAGAGAAAAAAATCCACACAAAACACTACCAATCAAAGAAAGAAGCAAAAGGTTCAACGAAACCTGGATAAGACAGACTTTGGACAATTGATTGATGAAGAAGAAGAGGAGGATTCTGAAGCAGAGGCAGAACAACAAGAAGAAGAGAATGACAGTGAGGATGAACAACATCCTAATGAGGAAGACACTGGAGATGATGAGGAATCTCCAGAAGAAGTTGCACAATTGTCTGCAAACGATATAGATGATCGAATTACAGAATATCTTGAGTGGAAGGAAGGTGATTCCAGACAACAGCTCCAAGACTCTGACCGCATGCTTGCAGAAGAGGCATGGCTATTTGACTTTCCGGGAATTACAACTCTGGTTGGTGTCCTTGATGAATCCCCTCTATGGGACTTGGTTGATGCAGCAAAGGCAAAACTGCCGCAGACATCTGATAGACACAGTGATGACTCAGAAGATGGTGGAGATGGTGATGATGATCATGATCAAGATGAAGGAGATGATCGTGATGACAATGATGATAATGATCATCATGCTAATGATCTTTATGAAAACATAGAAGAGGATGCCCCTACACCAGATGCAATTGATGATACCACACTTCTCTGTACATTTTTGAAACCTCAAGCATCCAACAAGTCTACAACTCCAGCAAAGACAGCCACTCAGCCACTTTCTGTTGACACTCCAGCTGACAACACAAACATTGTGGACACTGGTTCAGCTGCTGCCACTCCAGTTAAGGCAACCTCCGGCACAGAGAAAGGGGGAACAACAGCTCAAGCCACACCAGCATACACATCTACCCAAATTCTTAAAGATTTGGAAATTGGGGCAGATGTTACTCAACATCAAGACAAGGGACAGCAAACAGATCGGGAACCAACCGACATAAGACACAAACTCTCTCGGTGCCACCTTTGGTATAACAAATGAAACTTTTGAAAAAGCAGCAGACCTTCTGGCTGAAGAATTGGAGCAGCAAGCCATGTATCTCAGATCCATGACTTCAGCATTCAATGATAAAAGCTCCTCCATCGAACACAAGTTTCAGGCCATTGCAGAATACATCGATGCACAAAATATTGTTGTTCAATAACAAGGCAATCTAATGAGGCAACTTAACATCAATATCACTAACAATCTTGCAGGCCTCAGGCAACACATTTCCCAAGAAAATGAATCGATGGCATTGGCTTTTGGCACTAGATTTCGTAGTGTCAATAAGAAATTGAATGATCATCACAACAGATTCACATCTATTGAATCAAAACTTGACTCTCTGATTGGAACGGCAGAGGCCACAAATAGCATCTTACTCCAGCAAAGGGATGATGCTGCCAAAAAGGGGGAAAATCGGGATAAGCCTGAAGAATCAACTATTAGACCCTCAAACTTCACTGAAGAACAACTGAGAGCAAGGGACAGAGAAATAAGAATCAGGAATGAGGCAGAAGAACAGCAAAGGAGGGCCAGAGAAGAAAGAGAAAAGGCCCTAAATGAACCCTGCACTGGATTTCCTCTTCCTATGCAAAGAAGAGATGATGATAGAGACTGATAAGGCAGACAGCAAAGGCCTGGATTTAGCCAGCAAAGAGGATCAGCAAGTCAGCACAAACTTAGCACCAGAGGAAACACCAGTAGAGGCAGTAGCAGCTCCAGATACACTGGGAACACAGAACTTTCACTGGTCACCAAAGCAAAGCTGAATATGAAGCAGATGTACTGGACCATGTAAGATAATTTTTCAGAGTACATGAAGGACTTTATCCTCATTCCTCACAAGATGAAGCATGGGCTGATTGGCTAAGCTATCACGATGAAAGGATGAGAACTGATATGGCCAAATTCTACAATAAAGTCAAAAGAGAGTTTGCACTTCTCAAACAAACCAACAACAAACCAAGCTCAGCCATACCACTGTCTGCAAAAGGACCAGAAGACTTGCCAACTGAACAACAAGAAGAATTCAACTATATGGTAAAATTCTTCAATCCTATGGGAAGAATGAACAAACAAGACCAGTGGAGTCTCTACAAAAGTCTCAAGTTTGCTGACTCACACATTGTTGAAGCTAGGGAGAGACTTGAGAAGCACTTTGGAGAACCTAGGGCAAATGAGACTATGCCAGATTTCAACAGACTCTTTGCAAAGAAAGTATTCAAGGGGGTATCTGAATACACTGCTATGGCATACTGGAAGTGGAAGATTCCAGAAATTGATTGGAAAGACATGGAAGAGGTTCAGACTATAAAGTTCAAGAGGTACAAAGCTGAATTAAGCAAAATGTAGTCTGTAACATTTGAATAAAGTTTTTGAACTTATTGCCCTATGATGGATGAATAAAATTGCTGAGTTTTTATTCTGTTGATTATTATGAAAAATTTGGATTACTTATGTTCAGGCTTATGAGGGTTTTGGCATCATCAAAAAGGGGGAAATTGTTAGGAACATTTTATTATGTTTTGATGATGGCCATACTAAACTTCGTTATAGCAAGCTTTGAAATAAGTTAGAATTCTCTCGTATAAGTCTTACTTAGAGTCGACATGTTGTATAAGTTGAGTCGGACAAGTATTGTACTAGTTGGTAGGACGCCAAAGTAAGAACATATATTCGGCAGAGTGAAGCCAGCCAAGCACCAGCAGAGATACATTGAAGACATTATGGTCTGACTTATAACCAAAGAAGTATGTGATGACCTTGGATAAGTCTAAGTTATGCTTTAAGTGATGAAACTTAATGTTCGAATATGGTGTACACTGATCTCACCCCAATCAAGGATCAGTGAAGTACAAAAGATTCTCCTTGAACTGAAGCAAAGAAGGAGACAGTGAATCGGCTGAGTAAACTGACTTTCGGCTGAGTGAAGACAAAACGGTGAAGGAAGATCTAAAACGGCTAAGTCAGAAGAATCACTTAACCGTTCAGAAAACGGCGAAGTAACACTTACCAGATCATATTTAATATATGTTGAAGATTCAGAAGATCATGCATTAAATGAACAATCAATAGAGGATCAATCAAGGACGGATTTTCTGCTATATGGTTGAAGGAAAAATCCGATCACTGAAATCAAGGGGAATGCAATTAAGGGGGAATCAAGAATAAAATCAAGGATTATTCCCTCATTAATATAGACAACGGACGGAATTTCAAAATCAAAGTTATTCAAGGCTATAAATAGAAGGCACTGACAGACAAAAAAAAAAGAAAGATCAAGCATATACTCTGTCAATTTGAAAAGCCTTCTCTCTGAACGTACAAGGATACATCTAGTGATCAACTCAGACATCAGAACTACAAAGTCATATTAAGCACCGAGATTGATCAAACAAGTTTGTGAATCACATTCACATCAAACTGAAGCAACTGAATCAGAGGCAATCTGAGAAGGAATTGAGTCTGTGATACCTGCTGAAGGATTTTGATCTCAATGAGCAGCAATAGAGACCGAATCACTGAAGCTGTTGCAGTCAAGGAGTGATAGTCTTGTAGATTGTGAAGCTTGGGAAGCCAAGGACAATCATACTATTGTATCTGTGAAAACAATAGTGAATTCCTCCAATCATCACAGAAGAAGAGTGGATTAAGGGATTACACCACCCTGAACCACTATAAGCCTTGTGTCAATTTACTTTCTGCAATTTACTTTACAGCATTTATCTAAATTGCCTAGATCATAACTTATATCTGTGATTGTCTAAACTGATTTGAAAACAACATAGTAAGAAGGGACTTATTCGCTGACCAAAAGCTTTTAAACATAAGAAATTTTTTTGAAACTCCACTATAGTCATTCACCCCCCCCCCTCGACTATAGTTTCACCCTTCTCTGGGACCAACATCGACAGACTCACGAAGTCAGCCCATTTCTTGCCATGTAAGAAGGACATGCCAATTAAGAATTTCACCACCTTGTATCTTGATAATGTGGTAAGATATCATGGTGTGCCATTATCGATTGTGTCGGACAGAGACACACGGTTCACTAGTCGCTTTTGGAAAGGCTTGCAGAAAGCTTTTGGGACCAAGACAGCACATAGCACGGCGTTTCACCCTCAGACGGATGGACAATCCGAGAGGACAATTCAGACCTTAGAAGACATGCTTAAGGCATGTGTCTTGGACGCGGGGGGTTCTTGGTTGGATTATCTCGGATTAGCGGAGTTTGCCTACAACAACAGCTATCACTCGAGCCTTGGCATGCCACCATTTGAAGCCCTATATGGAAGAAAGTGTCGGACTCCTCTATATTGGGATGAAGTAGGGGAGAGACAACTTACGGGGCCGGAGCTGGTGCAACAGGCTAAGGATAAGATCGATCTTATTCGGAAGAATCTCAAGGTAGCTCAAGATCGTCAGAAGAGTTGGGCGGATGTCAGGCGAAGACCGTTGGAATTCGAAGTCGGGGACCGAGTTTATTTGAGAGTGTCACCGATGAAAGGGGTCAAGAGGTTCGGGGTCAAGGGAAAGCTCAGTCCGAGATACGTAGGACACTTCGACATTATTGAAAGGATTGGACGGCTAGCTTATAGACTTCGATTGCCGGAATCGATGTCTAGAGTTCATAATGTGTTCCATGTGTCGATGCTGAAGAAGTGTTTGACTCAAGCTGAAACTGATTCTGAAATAGATCCGGGGGTTTTGCAAGACAACTTGGCATATGAAGAAAAACCGATCAAGATTTTGGATAGGAAAGAAATGATGATCAAGCGCCGGATGGTCCCGTTAGTATTGGTGCAATGGACCAATCATGCACCGACCGAGGCCACTTGGGAAGTGGAAGCGGACATGATCATGGAATTCCCAGACTTTGTGTCTCTACCAGGTACGTTCTAGTTTCGAAGACGAAACTATTTTTAAGAGGGAAGGGATGTAACACCCCGATTTTTACAAAAAGGGCATTTTTGTCTTTTAATGATAATTAGGGTTTTATGTTTTTATTTAATTAAAAGGATTAAATAAAGGAATAAGAAATTAGAATAAAAGGAAACATTCTGATTGGCCGACGTAAATGGGAATTAAAGGTGTCGGGGTATTTAAACGGGAAAATAGAATTTGATCCTCACTTCTCTTTCAGTTCCTTTTTCTTTCTTACGCTCTGAGACAGAAGAGGGCGCCTGTTCCATCGAAAGGCTCACCCTAGGTTGAATTTTTGGTGTTTGATCCATGGCTCGTTTGTGCAGACGGCAGTAGAAGAAAAGGTTCAGAGGATCGCGGTGATTCTCCCGATACAAACGATTTGTGATTTCGTTCCGGTTCAAGGCTTAAGGCTTGTTGGTGCTTCGAGGGCTTGGAATCGTAGAACCACGCAATCAAAAGGTAACGTGGCTAGACTTCGTACTATTTTAGGGGCCCAATCAGTGAATTGGAGTTTTGTATGTTTTATACATGTTTTACTTCTGTTTTGGTGTATAAAAGGTGGAGCTTGGATTGGCTTTGGGTTGGAAATCGTACAGGGCAGTTCTGCAGTTTTGTGCAGGATTATGGGGTATCCATACGGAAAAGTCACTGGTTTGGAGTTTTGGGGAAACAGTGAGTTATCCGGATGGTTGGGGCATTTATCCGTACGGATACACTGGTCATCCGTACGGATAACTTATCCATCTGTACGGATAAGAGCCTGGTTGGGCAAATGTTGGTTTGAGCTGTTTCGTGGTGTTAGCTCACGTCCGGGCTTTATAATCTGATCTCTAATCTTGAACTAAGTCTTGAAGGGAGTTCCCACGCGCATAGAACCCAACCTTACGGAGTTTTCACTAACCGTGATCATTCGTAGGGGACCGTGCGGAGAGCCTTGACGGACTTAGTGCTTTGACGAGCTAGTGTTCGCCATTGTCTGTGTATGTGCTAGGAGGTTAGAGTCTAGTGGTCTAGGACCTTGAGTAGATGATAGGGGCCTTTTATGTGAATGAACTAGGTGGCTGGTCAAACACTTAATAAACTACATATGTGTTAGCTAAAAGATTAAATGCTTTGGGAGGCTTGCGTAAGGCACGTTTATACTCCGTTGATGTGTATATGGCCCGATGTGATGTGTGCCTATGTGGTCATCCGGACTTCCACGAGAGTACATGCACAGGTCAGCGCACTATCGAACACAAGTTGTTCGTACTACTGGAGACATAATTCTAGTAGGTCGTAATCGTAACCGGTGCGCGTAATTACCGGTCGTATGTGTCCTTGCCAACCTTAGCGTGACAAATAGAGAGCTAAGCTAAAAACCCTAGGGACCTCATGTTGCGCCATGAACGCAATGTGATAGGTAGCTAGGTTAATAACGGAAAAGTTAATAAAAGACGGCGACGCCTTCTTACTGGTTGAGTAACGACGATAGTGCGGAACCTATTCATGTTACAGAGTACTTTGTACTCACCCGTTATTTTCCCTGTGTTTTGTCCCTTCTTTCTTTTAGATGAGTATCCGGAGGATGACGAGACGGCTGAGGGTTATCCTGAGGACAAGGAATGAGCGGGAGCTAAGCTTGGAGTCCAGCGGTTTCTTTATAGCTTTGTTATCCTTCCTTTTATTTTATTTTTGTTAAGGGAGTTCCGAGAGTGTTGTACTTTAAGATTTGGATGATGTTCTTTGGATGATTAGTTTCTCTTTTGAATTCGGTTTTTGTAGAGCAACACTTGTAACACTGGTTCGATTTTGGGTGACGTTTCAGATGTTTGGTTTTAATTTTATTTTCCGAGTTATCTTTTAGCTTCCGCGTCGTTTAGTATCTCTGATTATTGGTGAGGCTGACGTGTATGCATTAAATTTTATTTATTGCTATGCGTGCCGAACGCACTTTTCCGGATAAGGACTCGGTATCCGGGAACGGGGCGTTATAAAATGTGTGGTTTTTTTTTCTCGTATTTATTAAAGAATACGAATCTAATGAGATAAAGATGATGTTCTAATGAGAGATAATATAGGGTATAGCCTTGTTGAAATAAATCACTTCAAGTGAAAATATTTATATTTATCTTCGATTTAAATAACTCATGATAAACACATAATTCTAATGAGATAAAGATGATTTTCTATGAGAGATAATATTGAGTCTAATTAAAATAAATCACTTCAAGTAATACTGTTTATCTTTATATTTTGATTTAAATAACTTAGGGTAAAATAAGAGTTCTATCTTTAGTTTATGTATTATGAATATAGTTGTTATCTCAATTCCCTTTTATATAAAAGAGAAGCATCGTTATCTTTTGATTCATTCAATAAAAAAACCAATTCAAAGTCATTTATTTTATGTGTGCGTATTTTGATTATTTTTAGTAATTATCATTAACATTGAAAAACACGTGTAAGAGTAGACTTTTTTTTTCCAGCAATACACCTTGCTATCTCAAGAGTGTGTTGAGCTCGATGCTTAAGATCCCTATCTCCTCCAATTTGGGGAAATATCTCGGTGTTCCGGTTTTTCACTCAAGGATCAAAAGTAGCCACTTTGATTTTCTTGTCAATAAAGCGCATGTGCGCCTCTCTGGTTGGAAGGCAAAGCGGCTATCCAAGGCCGGGAAGCGTATTCTTATTCAAGCTACGGCTTCTGCACTCCCTTATTATACCATGCAAACGGTGAAGATCCCTGCGCACACGATTAATTTGCTCGATAAGCTTAATAGACGTTTCTTTTGGGGTGACGAGGACAAGCAAAGGTTGCATACGGTTTGTTGGGAAAGAATTTGCCCCTAAGAGTCATGGGGGCCTCGGTATTAAATCTCCGAAGCTCATGAATTTGGCCTTCCTATGCAAGCTTGGTTGGCGTTTGATTAACGAACCCAATACGCTTTGGGTTCGTTTTTTCAAAGGTAAATACGGGGACTTACTCAATGATGGTTCGGGGTGCTCTAACCCATCCCCTGCTTGGCGCAGTATTCTGAGTATTAAGGAGTTCTTACGCAAGGGCCTGAGTTGGAATCCCTCTTCCAATTCTTGGATCTGGAAGCATTCATCAACGGGAATTTTTTCAGTTCAATCGTCTTATGATATTTTGCAGGCGGCCGGTGGCACCATTCACTCTCGTTTTTGGATGCGTATTTGGAGCCTTAAGGGTCCGGAGAGACTTAACTTGACGCTTTGGGAGGCTCGGAGCAACATTCTCAAGACTAATGGGCTTATTGCCCAACGCATTCAAGGTGCTGATTCTTCCTGCCCCTTTTGTGGTGCCTGTATCGAGACTAATCTCCACGCGGTTAGGGATTGTGACTGGATTTGCAATGTTTGGAAGAAGTTTCTCCCCCTTTATTGGCATGCTCGTTTTTTTGGTTTTAGAAGGATTGATATGTGGCTCGATTTCAATCTCTCTCAAGGCAATGTTTTTCATTTTGCCGTGGTGGATTGGAAATATATCTTTAGGGAAACTGTTGCTTGCGCATGGTTCTGGCGTAATAAGGTGCTCTTTGGGCACGGTGATGTCTTTCCCGTGAATAGCTTTTTGGTATCTATTATCTTAGCTAGGGTCAAATCTATTATAAATCTAAATTTGTTTGCTAATTAGCCTAGGTAGGGCGGCTTGAGATTGTTCTCTTTTGTAAAGTACACTTTGTGTATGTTTTTTGATAATATATATCCAAGATCCTTTCTTTGGAAAAAAAAAAAAAAACACGTGTGTTTTTAAGTTCAAATAAGCATCTTGGCTCTATGAGCTTGTGCCTAGAGTATAAAGCGGGTAATCTTTAACAAAATAATCATGTGGGAGTTGTACAATAAAGACACCTTAATGAAAAGTTTCACTTATATCTGTTCATACACGTGATACTCATTAGTCCTAATTGGATTTTCTCTCCAATGGGCCGAGAAAGACTCATTTAATATTTGGCTTTATAGATAAAATAACAAAATAACATTAGCAAAGTTTGCCTTCATACGGCGCAGGTCTCCCTTACTACTATTTTACCGGCATGACGCAGACCGTCATCTGTCCTTTATCGCCAACACGATGTTAGACATCTACTGACAATCATCATGCCAATATGGTGCACACTCACTTCAGCAACTTATATTCAGTTCAGGACAAGTCAATCCCGACCTCAGAAGACATTAATTTACATTTCATTAATTGAGCATTTAACCCATGATTTGATAAAAGCTTCATGATTATCGTCATCAGGGCCATGCATGATTGTCCTAGTACCGTCTCCAAACAGCTCCATATCATCAGACACGACTTCAATGCCAGCATAATCATTTCTCCACGATGAAAGCTTATAAAAAAGGTCAGCATCCTCACATACGTACACATGTATATTGCATTCAATATAACGCTCTATCTAAAAAGACCATAAACAATGCACTAGGAGCAAGAACTAGCACGTCTTCATAAGAAGGTCAATATATGAACAAATGCAATAAGAACAACATGATTAAAATAAATTGAACAAAAGGAATTAAAAATAATAACCATCACGAATTGTTCTTCCATGTTGTAACCCTGTCAGCCATCAATTTCACCAAAAGTAAACGAAGAATATATATATATATATATATCACAAGTTTTGTGCAGTAGGCATGTTATACTTAAATATAACCATATATCAACACACTTTTCTGGACTACAATACCATAGGGAAAGTACTCAAAATTGATGCTATTCAATTCTTAGGTCCTTGTACAATTTGAATCATTAAATCAAGTGAAAGACATTCACTACTCACTTGACATAGGTTCAAGATTATAATGAAACCAATTTATCAACTATGAAACTTGAAAAGAAATAACATAATTAAACTTACCTATGAGAAATCATACCGTCAGAACTACTCTAACACAACAAACATCACGTGGCCTTTGATGATGTAGCGTTTATCGAAATGCGGTGTCACCGTCGATCCCACTGAAACTTCAGGTTCTGACAATGGTTGTGTCTTAGCAGTTGTGACAGTACAGTTATTCCTTTAAGAATCCATTGTCAAGAAATAAACTTGTATACAAGGAGAACTACTCCACACATTAGCATGTAACCTCAAGACTTCACTTGCTTTCTTCTTTAAACCAGGTCCACAATCAGCTTGAATAACCATAAACAGCTTTGAAACAGCCCCAACTCTTAACATCTCCATAAGTACTTCATGTGTTGCAGAATATCTACTTATCAATGCCAATATATGCACTGCATGATCATCTGCATTAGCTGAAACCCTCAGTATCCGTTTCTTCACGACCGCGATCGCGCCCGCGTGTTTCAACAATTGAGCTCTCCCATCAGCACAACCACATAATTGAGCCAAAAGGCACATATTGAGCTCACTTATCTTCTTGTCTTTGTTACCTAATTCAAGCTCGATTATCTCGAATATAACCCCGGTTTCGATGATCTCGAGACGGTTTCTACTTGATTGACACACTTGAATCAAGATGTTTAAAGCACATTTCACAGCTTGGTTTGTAGGGAATTGATGTATGATATTCACTAAATGAATGAAAAACCCATTTTTTAGCTTTTCCATTAGCTTTGTGCTAGAAAGTTCAAAAACCATTTTCATGATTCTTAATGCCAAAGTTTTCACCTTTTCTTGATTTTCAATGTCTACACTAAGAACCCATGTCAAAGATTGTATCAAATCATAATTATCTTTCAAAATCTCAACATTTTCATCTAATGGGCCCCACACAAAAACAAGAATTCTCAAGATATCCTCCAAACCATCAATCTTTTTTTCCTTATATAACCTCATAATCCACATAACCATAGCTTTAACAACCCCATTTTCCATCATACACTTCCTATTCTTCTCATTTTCATTAGCAAGTTCATCCATTTTCATCAAACTACTTTTATACAAATCACCAACATTCAAATTCCTTATAAGTTTTCTAACATGGGATTTACTCAAAGGCGATTTCGGTGTGGGGATACGATCGATACCATACCTTGCATTAGTAGTGCACCAAGCCTGAATGAGCTGCCGGAGCATGTGGTTCGGCGTCAAGTCGGAATCTTTCGGGAGGGGTAGCTTTGTAAATGGACATGTTGCTTCTTCTTGATCAGATGTACTGTTTATCCATTGCTCAATGCATTCTCTATCATATGTAATACCTGTAATTGTTGTAACTGGATCTTTCATTATTTGATAAGATATTGGACAAAGAAAATATGGGGGGATTTCTATTTCTTCCATTTTTTGAGGAATTATTATGTTGTAGTTTGTTTTTTGGTTGTTTCTTCTTTTCTGTTTTTTTTTTTTTTTTTTTGGAGAGAAGAAAAAGGTAATATTGGGAGATTATATGTATGTGGGTTAAAGTTGAAGGGTTTGATGTTCAAAGTAGACTAGACTAAAGGAGGGTGTGGTCTTTTTATGGGAAAAAAAATAGTAAGAAAATGCGGCTGTTATTTTTGACTATGAAAAATCTAGATGGGGAGATTAATTGCTTTTTAAATTTGAGGGATTCCTCAAAAATGAAGAAAAAAAAAAAGGAAAAGTTGAGGAGGGAATAATAAGGATACTCAAAGAATAATCTATAATCCTTCGGATATAATGAATGTCATATTATGTTAGTAAGATTATTAAGGATGTGGTGGTGATGGGTGGTTTTTTAATAATATATATGTTATAATCATTCATATATAATAAATGTGATATTATGTTTGTGAGATTATTGATGATGTGGTGGTGATGGGTGATTTTTAATGGTATCTGCACATGCAGACAAATCTGGACTACGTACATAGAGATGAAACTATGTGATCCAGATATCTGAATATTTGTATATTCTGTATGTAAAGATACTAATAGAAGTACACAACACCAAAGGTCCTACTGCAACGTTGTTTTGTGACGTATGTTGTGTCAGATTTTGACAAAAACATTACTCGATCGTAAGGAAACATACTATTACTTTTTTTAGGAGGGGGAGGGAGGGAGGGAAGAGAGAGAAGGAGAAGGGGATTTTATTTTAGGAAAATTCTAAGATGAAGACTTCTATATAGAGAGAGATCTTTGTGGGCTATCCTGATTACGCTTTTTATTTCGTTACGCGAGAAACTGAGTGGTCCGAATGAAGCCACATAGATGACTCCTTATATGAGAATCTCCACTTTAGAATTTCTCTTTATTTTATTAGGGAAACGAAGGATATATGGACATGGATTAAACATAGTTTCTAATCAGAAAGTACAATAACTTTACCAATAGGGCAGATGAACACCCATAATGAAATGGGAAATGGTATGTGCACTACATATTGTGCAGTGCACTTTCCACTACAAGTGTAGTTTTCATTGATTAAAATGAATAGTGAAATTAATGTTGTGGTAGGTCCTAACAAAATGAATTGTGTTGATTGTATTGTGGTAAGATGAGTAGTGGATGTATCACTACTCTAATGAAATATACTATTGTTAGGACACTTGTGGCATAACATTATTATCACAACGAAGTTTACAAAATAAATATTTACTTCATTGACCACGATTAAATAAAAATTAAAAGTAAGTTATGTCGTTTGTTGTGATTATTTTGATGTTTCATTAGCAATATTAATAGAGTAGCGGTAGTGCCACAATAAAATGTGTACAACAAGTGCCACAACACACTTTTACATCATTGATTTTGATGTAGGACCACTTAATTCTTTTGGGTCTCATAAAAATTAATGGTGTAAAAGTGTGTTGTGACACTTGTTGTACGCATTTTATTGTGACACAAATATTTCTCTATAAATAACGAGTAGTGTTAATGCCGCAACAAAATGACCACAACAAAGTGCATAACACATTTTTGGACCATTAATTATGATATGAGAACAATTAATTCAAATGGGTCCTAAAAAATCAATGGTGAAAAAGATTTTTGTAATATATATTTTATTGTACAAATTTTGTTGTAATACAAATAATTCTCATAAATAATAGTCTTCCAGCACATTTGTAATATTTATATAAAATATTAAATAACTTCAAAATACACAACCATCATGCTTTACAGATGCGTTAAAAAATATTAAAAAAAATAAAAAGTAGTGTAGACCAATCACTAGAAAAAAGGTATGAGAACATGTATTGTAAATAGTTTTTTACATTTGTTCTGTTTATTATTGGATTTCATATTTACCAGTATTTTAAAAACTTTGAAAACATTTAAAATTTAAAATAATATATATTGTAATGAATGCAATTCTACGGAACTAAAAAGAGATGGGGGTGGTTGAAAAAAAAAAAAAAAAAAAGAGAGATGGGGGAGGGGACCAAAATAAAAATAAAAATAAAGATGGGGGATGTTTTTCGTTTATTTTGTTTATTAGTGTTGATTTGAAAGCTAGTCAATAACTGTGCAATATATGACTTTCCAATTTTGGCCAATTCCCAACTCAGTTCATTATTATTTATCGTTTGATTTACCTAGGAGCTATTATTGCACCAATTTTAGAGAAAATATACATTCGGCCACCGTAGACACCCATATTTCAGTCGGTGTGCCTCTGTTTCAGCCTCGACATTTTTTTTTAGCCGTGCGCTCGTTCCACGGGATCGTGCCATTTTTCCACCATATCACGTGGATTGTAATAAAGGCCACGTGGAAGTTCAAATGGTGCCAAAAGTTTCAATTCCACGAGACCTGGGGGAAATTTTAGGTGGACGCCACGTGGAAATTGACACGCAACGTGGAAAATATACACGGTCCCGTGGGATTATCGAAATTGAATTAATAAATGCTCCAACTGTCGTTTTTTCCTACATTTTAGTCAATACCATCATCTTCTTCACCCAAAATCATCAATCTTTTTCAGTCGAATTTATCTTCACAAAACTTTCAGAAAAAAATTATCAATCTACACCGGCCTTACTCCTTTAAACAAATGGGTAAGCATTTCTTATAGCACTTTTGTTTTATTTTTTTTAAATATTGTATTTGTTTTAATTTGATGATATGTTTGAGGTAAATAACCTTATAAAGATATAAATTTACGATTTTCCGTATGGTGAAAAGGTAAAAGCTTATAGTTTTAGGGTAGTGAAAGGATAAAATTTTGATTATTAAGCTATGAAATGATTAATTATAATGAGATTGTTCAATAAGAAAATTGTCATTAGTTGTAGAAATTTTGATATTGTAATTATTTTGATTATTTGATAGTTTAGAAATTTTTTAGAATGAAATGCATTAATGATATTATAGTGGCAATGTTAATATTAGAAATGATAATGTAGAAGTTTGGATATTGAACATATTTCGATTATATGATATTGTATGAATGTACAACTTTAGTTTTCAAATAACACTCCAATAATGTAATTGTTACGGGCAATCACAATGAAAATGCCCTAATTTAATAAATAAAAAAACAGAATTAAAAAACGAGAAACAAACGACAAATAAATGTTGTTTGAAAAAATTCCAAAACAATAGAATTTTGACGTATTCTATGGTACGCCTCGACCTGATGAGGTTCTTAGAAATGCATGCATCCCCAGGGTGTTTTCGAATCCTTCTGATCCGCTGTGTCATGCCTAATCTCCGGCTTTGTATTGGGGCTCCCGGTAGGTAGCTCGTAGAATTTTCATTAGGTACGCTCAATAGAGCATCTTTTCCGTTCTCGGCGACTTGGTAAAGCCTCCGCCGGAAGCGAGGCATCCGTTAGATCGAAAGTATAAGATCGTTCGTTGGCTCGTCCATCATCCGATCTCCCTCGTCATCATCAAATATTCTATGACGCCGGTGAAAACAATCTTCTCTTCTATTACCCCCGTCTCTTTGTCACAACATAACACAACGAACGAAACTTGAATTTTTTTGACCTAACCTAACCTAACCTAACTGTGTGTGCGTGTGTGTGTATGTATGTATATATGCTAAAAAATATTTATTTATTTTAAAGATTATTGATGTGTTTTTTGATGTCTGGCTATATGCACTTATATACAAGTAAATATATGTGTATATAACCGAGAAACCAATATTCACACACATATATACTACTAGCATATATAAGTGTATATATATATTGTTTCTCATTTATATACACATATATTTATATATAAACACACACAGACAATATATAAATATAGACACACACACACACACACACACACACACACACACACACACACACACACATATATATATATATATATATATATATATATATATATATATATATATATATATATATATATATATATATCAATCAAGAATAATTTTACAATAATATTTAGTCAATCCAACAATATTTGGAAAAAAAAACCTAATCGTGTGGATAAATGATTGTTTTTTTGCGAGATAACAACACGGTGTCCGTTAAGTTTTTATTTGGCGGAGAGTGGAAATACCATGAAGATTGCGACAAATGGTCTTATAAGAAAGGAAAATTGTATTTGGTTCGTGTGAAAACCGATACGACATTGGATGAATTGAAGGTCAAAGTGTGTAATAAAGTAGGAATTGATGACTCAAACAACACATTGATCATGAAACTAATGTACGTAGATTATGACCAACCGATTGATGTTTTGGACGATGATACATGGCTAGGCTACATTGATGATATTTTGAGAAAAGAAGGCTTTGTGAAACTATGCGTTAACGCTGAACCGGTTATGCACGATCACGATACGGAAGATGAGAACGAATTTGACTTAAATGAGCAACTACATGAAGAAAATGATAGAGGCATTGAGGATTTTACATCCGAGTTGGATTGTAATCGAAATTCCCGAAACCATGTTGTACCTAACACATCAGCCTTATCCCCTAATGAAACTGCCATCCGACCGAATATAACTTCAGCTGAACAAGTCATTGACATCAGAAGTGAACCTGACTACGATTGGGGAATAATTGCGAATATGATTCGTCAGCCAATTCACACACCTCTGCCTAATTATAGGCAGACAACGCACACACCGTACATCCAACATCAGTTAGACGGGACAAGTCATAATGTCAACATGAATAGAACAAGCCGGCGGTTGACCGTCCGCCTTTTATTATGCCAACACCGATGCAAGCGGGTCCCAATATCGGTGGATCGTTTACGAGTTATCTTAGAGCGCCTTTCGAGCGAACATTCATATGCCAACACGGATGCAAGGGGTCCCAATATCGGTGGATCGTTTACGAGTTTTTTGAGTGGGCCTTTCGAACGGGGTATGTCAACAATGATGCAACCGGGTCCCAATATTGGTGGATCGTTTACGAGTTTTATGAGAGCACCATTAGAACGAACCCCGATATTGGTCCTAGATTTAGTATGGCAAGTATTAATCGCAATAGAGGTGTTCATTTCGGTTCGACATTCCGGATTCGGAAATTCCTCCATGTCCACGGGTTGGGGCGTTTCGGGCCCGAAGATTCGGATTATTGTATATTGGTAAAAAGTTCGGGGACAAGGATGATATGCGGATGAAAATGAGTTACCATGCATTGAAAAATAATTACATGTGGAAACCTATCCGGTCCGACAAGGGGAAGTTAAAACTACGATGCTTTACTTTAGAGAAATGCGAATGGAAAGTTGTGGGTAGAAAGGTGTTTGATTGCAATAACTTCGAGATAACCGAGTACAATGAAACTCACACTTGTGGATTGGAGCGATTAAGCGACGATCATAGGCAAGCCAGACCTGGAACTATAGGTCATCTCGTTAGAGAGAACCTCATAAAACTCGGAAGTCAGTTCACGACAAAACATTTAATTGTGGAGGTCAAAAGAGTATTCAACATAGACCTTGATTATCAGCGTGCATATCATTGTAGGCGAGAAAAGCGTTGGAATTAATCGGAGGAAGCGTACCACTATCGTATTCTAAATTACCAGCCTACTTTTACATGTTGAAGAGTGAAAATCCTGAAACTGTCACAGACATAGTGACTGACCATGTTACTGGCAGGTTCAAGTACTGTTTCATGGCTTTGAAAGCTAGTATTGACGGGTTTAAGTACTGTCGACCTGTCTTAGTCGTGGACGGTACTCATCTAAAAACAAAATGCGAGGGGACATTGTTAGTAGCTATCGGTGTAGACGCAGGTGATAAACTGTTTCCGGTAGCGTTTGCCGTGACCGACGGAGAGAGCAGGGATGCGTGGATGTATTTCATGCTTCAAGTGAAGGGGGTAATCGGGGAACGTGAAGACATGGTGTTCGTATCGACGGAGGGGCGGCATCATTGGTGCTTTGTTAGAGATGTATTTCCAAACGCTCACCATGGTTTTTGCTACCACCACCTTGTCATGAACCTCAATAAAAAATTCGGAAGCACGGGATACGTCCATACACTTTACGGGATGCGGCGTATACTTTTTCAAAAACGCGATTCGCAATAATGTTTCAAAGAGCTAAAAGAGCAGGATAAAGATCCAAACAATAGAGTGTCTAGTTATTTGGAGGCTATTGGATTTTGTTACTGGGCACGATCACATTTTCCAGGGACACGTTATGCAATAATGACAAGCAACTATGCTGAAAGTTTTAACAACGTGATCAGGGATGCGCGTAAGTTGAGTATCGTGAATTTGTTAGACTACATAAGGGCAACGTTGCAGAAATGGCATTGCGAGCGGAGAGAACTTGCATTGGCATGTCGCTCCGTGTTAGCCCCTGAAGCCGAAAAATTCTTGACTGAAGTATCGCATGCCCGAAGAACCTTCACACTAAAGGCGATCGACCGGGACCAGTTCCAAGTGGGGGACGCTGATACTAGTGCAAAGGTAAATATGGCGAGATTGGAAGTGTTACTGTGGAGAGTTTCAGGGGCTCAAAATGCCTTGTGTACATGCTTGTGCTGCTATAAGTGAGCGTTGTGAGAGTCCGTATGATTATTGTTGTCACTACTACAAAGCTCAATGTTTCCAGCGTATTTATGAAGGACGCGTATACCCTGTTCCAGTCGAGGATGATTGGATAGTTCCCACTTCAATTACAAACCAGCGCATTCCGCCGCCTGAACCTAGACTGAGGGAAGGAGGGGAAACACAAACAACGGTTGCGAGGCGGGGCCGCCCCAGGATCCTCAGGATTGCTTCTCAAGGTGAACCTCCTGGCGGTAGGACCAGCAGGTTGCCTAATGAGAGGACAGTCCCGAGCTCGGTAGGCGTTGCTCGTTGTGTGGAAACACCGGACACAAAAGGCCTAAATGTCCGTTTCATACGGTTGTTGTTCCTAATTGATATAGTCATTTTGTTCATTTTTTCATGTTTTGTAGTAGTATCTAAAGTCGTGAAAGTTTTTATACATGTTTTGTATCTTTTTGGGGACATTGATATTAGTATGAGGATGACTATCATATATGTTTTGTAGCTTTATCACCTAATAGAAAATGGGTATTGTAGTTCAAACGAGTGATAACGGTGCCTTACAAACATAAAAACAAAGAGTACCGATACATTGAGATAACAATAAAATGCGCTTAAATAAACTAAGGGTGATCATGAAATACGATAGGATGACTCCTAAATAAATGATCTTCAATTTTTAGTAATCACCACATTAAACACGACGTGATTTTCTATAGGTTGATCAATGACTTCAAATCGCATTCATCTCCGGTATTCGATGAACTTAAAAGAGTTTGAAGAGTGAGAGAAATGGCTCGTACTTGTACAACAACAATAATTGCCATCCAAGGTTAGTTCGTGTTAAATTTACACGGGATCGTTGAAAATTCACACGGGATCGTTGAAAATTCACACGAGTCTTAGCTCACACTTTACCTTCTCAATCAATGCTACTTTTGACTTGTCATTGATGTCATATCGATGTCGTACGTCATAGGTGTCATTAGGGTGCAGAGTCACAGTGACGCGTCTTTTCACGTGCGTCATCAATGGTTAGTTCGTGCTAAATTCACACGGGATCGTTCAAAATTCACACGGCATCGTTGGAATTCACACGAGTCTTAGCCTCACACTTACCTTCTCAATCAATGCTAGTCTAGTTTTGACATGTCATCGAGGTCATATCGATGTCGTACGTCGTAGGCGTCATTAGGGTGCAGAGGCAGTATTGTCATTGATACAGTGACGCGTCTTTTCACGTGGGTCATCAATGGTTAGCTCGTGCTATATTCACACGGGATCGTTCAAAATTCACACGGGATCGTTGGAATTCACACGAGTCTTAATTCACACCAACCCACTCAATTCAACGGTTAACTCTATATATACCATGACCTATTAAACTACCTCTCGCATAACCTTCTACTTTACATCGCCTTAATCACAATGTCGAACCGCTTTCCCTCATCGGGAATGGCATGAACCGAATTCCCCGAGTATGAGAATCCTCCATTCAATCCTCATCAACCAGTGTTTGTTATTGACCAAAGGAGGGATGATATTAGTCACCAATACGACTTGCAGACACTGAGGTTGAGGTTTACAACAGAAGAAGCGCGTCATAATTGGATTTGGATCTTTCAAGATAGAGCTATTATCGGAGAGAAGAGAATTGAATGGGATAGTCTACCTACCAAGATGAAGCGTCTCCTACACAAATTTTCGTTGGAGGGCCTCGCAAATAGTCCCGCATCGACAGCCACTATGAATAGATCAATTGTTCGTGAATTCTATGCAGTTGTCAGGTCAAACGTAGCTGGGGAGTTCAGTCCCATAGCATCAGGGGTGCACAAAGTACGCGGAGTAGATGTTTCCTTGGAGGTGGCCTGGATCAATAACTACTATGGTGTAAGAGGAGTTGAAGCATCCAGTGATTTCTTCAACGGGGCTTCCAACGTTCGTGCATTGCAACGTATAATTGCTCGATGTCAATTGCCTTCCGAATGGGAGCGTGTTATGATCGAATGGTTTGCCAATAGCCTCCATGGTACTATACACACGAGTGAACATCCATCGATTTGTACAATTTGGTATACGCATTTCTCCATTACGAAGTTGACGTTGGACGTTACATCATTAGTAGGATTTGTGACATATCGCTTGGCAGTAGTGGTGATGGTTATATCTACTTTCCTTTTCTTATCACGGCTATCGCAAGAGATTTTAACGTACCGGAGTATGACACGGATGACATTTCTTCGGAAACCACCACTGTCATCTATAGTGACCACCCTTGGTTTGTTTAACTATTCTATCGTATTTATTGTAATCGCCATAGTCTTCAGACTGAAACGGAGTTAAGACGTCGAGTTATGTTCCATTATGTATTGTTTTTTATTTCTTAGGCCATCGAGTTATGTTCTATTATTTCTTGTTTTATCTACTCGCAATTGTAATGGATGATCTTTGACGATCACGTAGAGGGACTATCATTTAATACATTTGTTTCAAACATACTTATATATCATAATATATTTAATATTTATATATTAATTACATATTCCAAAAGAGAATTTATTATTTGATAGGAGAATTTATTACTTCAAGTGGTGATTTATGACCGTAGGCAGGACACATGGCATTATTGTCATTGATACAGTGACGCGTCTTTTCACGTGCGTCATCAATGGTTAGTTCGTGCTAAATTCACACGGGATCGTTCAAAATTCACACGGCATCGTTGGAATTCACACGAGTCTTAGCTCACACTTACCTTCTCAATCAATGCTAGTCTAGTTTTGACATGTCATCGAGGTCATATCGATGTCGTACGTCGTAGGCGTCATTAGGGTGCACGAGCGTATTGTCATTGATACGGTGACGCGTCTTTTCACGTGGGTCATCAATGGTTAGCTCGTGCTATATTCACACGGGATCGTTCAAAATTCACACGGGATCGTTGGAATTCACACGAGTCTTAATTCACACCGACCCACTCAATCAATGCTAGTTTTGAAAGAAAAAAAATCTATATATTTACCAATCCTTTACCAAAGCATTCATCCCTCTCATTTCTCGTTTATTTTTATAGAATAATCTCTTTTTAGTGTACCTTTCAATGGCTAACCCTCATACTCCCGTATTAATTCCCAATGACGAAGTTGATTTGTCGTTGGACGAGCAATCTCTCATAATCCGTTTCACAACGAGAAGAGGAGAGGCGTGAGTACGTGGCTAATCGGATGTCAAGAGCATGTTGTTCCGGAGAGACGATTGAATATGGAAAGTCTACCTACTTTGATCAGAAACTTGTTCCGAGATAACGGGTGGCTTGGTCTCCCTCAAAGCCCATTAAGCTTTCAGCATGTGAATCGGTCTATTGTGCGTGAATTTTACGCTTGTCTAGCAACGGCAGAGCTCAATGAAATGTGTGTCATAGTTCGAGGCGTGCCCGTCCGTTTGAATAATACATGGATCAACGACGTGTATGCCATTCCAGAATATCCTCAAGGTTTGGATTTCTTTCTTTTTCCGGATGGCCCTGAACTACTACAACGTGACATGGCTGTTTTATTTGGGGAGACGCATCTGTGGGAACGTGTGAGGCCTCAGCGGCCTACCCGCCCTTTACCCTGGTCCTGGTATGGCCCATTCCTTCATTTCCTTATTATGTTTCTTGCCACCAATTTGTATGGTACGGTGAATTACACCGAACCGGCATTTGATTTGTACGCCCTTGCTTACGCATCTATTACTTCCTATTTCGACGTTGGAGAGTATATTCTGTCAAGGATTCGACAGATAGCAAAGGGCAATGCAGGAGATGGATATATATTTTTCCCGTATCGATAACATGTCTATGCGTCGGGTATGCCGGGGTGCCGGAATTTGTTGAAGATGATGTGACATACGGTCATGATGACGTTATCACATACGAAACTTAAATATGATGAAAGTGTTTATCTTTTATTCATGTTATTTTAGTATTTATTTTTTAGATATATCAACTTTCATTTCAGTTTATTTATGTTTTGTTATTTTTATGTTCATCTACTATAGATGTTATTTTTATGTCCTCTCGACTAAATAAGTTTTTTTTTAAGTTTTACGTGTTATACATGGTTCCCAAAAACCCGTGGACTCGTATAGAAGATGATTATTACAACGCCAAAAGTTGAGATATAACCAAAATAAATGTCATATGTTGGATGTACACGACTCCCGAACAACAAATATATAAATTACACCGCTATACGTTGACAAAATAAATCTACGGCCATTTTGATCCTGAGCCTGTGAAAAGTTGCATCGATCATCTCAAATATGTGTGCGTCGGTGATGAGTGTAAGCTCCATAATCTTCGGACCGAAAACCGGACGGCGTTCCCTCGCATATTAAAGCTATAAAATTAGAACCGAATGATTGAAATAAAAAAAACTTAATAAGGTTTGATACGTACCGGTACTCCGTCCGTGGACATCCGGTCTCGTCGTGCGGGATAGTATAGAATGGTGTTTGAGATGGATCGATCATCCATTGGATTGTCCTGCAATCTTGTGATGCCGATAACATTAACCTCATGTATAGAGCCCATTTCCGTATGATCTGGTCAATGTGGGTCGAGTCACCACTTCGTATCGGTCGTCGTACACCGTTATGGTCCATTCACCGATCGACATGCGCACAAGCACCCAATGCTCCGTGTTAATCATCCGGATAGCATAGGCGATCGTTTTCTTGGTCCATTTAGAAGTTTCCAATGTCAAAACAACCGGAACCACCGCATCCATGTCGCCCTCCCATTTCTCTAATTCAGCCACAAGAGTACTTGCGAATGAGGCATAACACAAACTCGCATATTTTTCATACCGATCGGGGTAAGCGCCATACGAGCCGACAACGGTCCCACATACGAGTCAATGTGCTTGCAAATGGGATTTATTACTCGAGTCCACAATATTACGATAAAAAAAAGTGAAACAAGTTAAAAAATTCGAATACAAGTTTAAATGAGTTTACTGCGCATTTATCGATGACCTTGAAACAAAATACAGCTGAAAAAATCTCGATCCGCAGGGAAAGGTAATATTTCCTCGTCGCTTTTCAGCCCCCCGACTAATAACTTGGTCGTATCACCTACATTTGAGGCTATCCATTTTTTCAGTTCGCTGTACTCCTGCTCGATAGTCCTCCGAGCGGGTGTGTGCCTATCATCCTCAGGCCGTTTTTTAGGCTGAATCCACTGGGTAGTATTATCCCTCCTAAAGTACTCAGTCGGCTTCAGCGTCGATCGAAGGCCCATTTTTATTTGAAGTGCAGGCTCTTTGTAGCTCCCCCTCCCCCTCCCCCCCCCCCCCCCCCTCCCCCTCCCCCTTGTTGTATTCAAACCCGGGATCGCTTGGGGCCCTAGAAGAGTGCCGGTGTCCGTCGAGGTTGTCATCTCCGTATGCACATCATCAATATCGAATTACGGACCTAGGCCGACACTCAAATGAAAATTCATTCAATGGGTCAAGATGGATGCTTTGCTCTATCTCGCAGTGTTGACCACGAACGAATGGTGTGCCTTGTGGACTGAAGACGGCCCGGCTTGGGATCCGATAGGCGAAGCCCGGAAGGAGTGACTTGGGACGGTGACGCCATATGAACATTCCTTAGGGTGTCTCGCTCCGTGTTTGTATCACAACCTCGAAAGTTGTCGTCCGGTCCGTGTTTGTATCACAACCTTCGGGTGTCTCGGTCTCGATCTCACGGCCGCCTTGTGTAGGCGAAGACGGCCCAACTTCGGTGGATGGTGTGCTTTGGGTCCCGTGGAGATGTGGAGGTGAGTCACCGCCCGGAGGCTTGTGATACGGATGTCCCTATTCGGGACCTAAGTGTACCCCGTATAATAAAGGAAATGGTGTGAATTTAAATTTGTGTTAACAAGATAAATGCAATTATATTTGTATTTAGGAGTTAATTCAAACTTTGTTGCACCGCCGCCCTTTTAACGACTCGAGGTAACGCGTATGTCGTTCTTCAACTACTCGGTAGTTGTTTCTGGGCCTCTCTCGGACGTGCCATTTCGGCCCGCATTTCACTCGGCTTAGCGATCGTTTCGAAGATACTTAGCCTTCGTTTCAATCAACTCGGCCTTTGTTTCCATCAACTCGGACCGACTTCTCTTAACGCATTGTCAACTATACGCGTGATTTCGGGCACCGGTGAGTCTAATGGCACAACGCCCCCACAATAGGTATACTACCACCGCCTATATCGAATTGTTGAGAAAATGATGTGGTACCCGGAGGGTTTGCGGATGTAGACGGGGCACTCGGTCGTTCGTCATGACGGGCTTGTTGAGATGGTCGCTCGTCCTCGGCATCAACTACGGACGCTCACGAACTACGTCATCCAAATTAGACCTTGGGGGAACACGTCTTTGACCGGGGGACGGGATCCGGGACAACCACGGGGGAACGGGTAATGACGAGGTGGAGATGTAACCTCCGCCTCCGGCAACCCCATACCAATTACGAACGCCTATCTTCGGCGGTTGTCAAAATATCACCGACCATCTCAACCCGCAAAAAGGAAGGAAAAAAAAAGGCAACCTATTTTTAATACAATGTTTAAAAATATTGCTAACAATGTAGATTGATAACAATGATAATATAATACATACCCATGGAGTAACACCGGATGTAGGATTGACCAATGATTTGTAATAGACCCCGCCGGCAGTGCATTTCCATCTCAACAAACTTGGACGAGCATTAGCTTGACCTTCTACCAATGTTGCAAATCCCCCGTACTGTATAAGTCTAGGCATTGCATGGAAACACCACAAATGTAACGCGTATAAACAACCGGAGAACTGTGGCTTATACGGTTTCCCATTTCTTTTAGGTACAAGACCCTTACACTCAAATACTATCTTACGCCAATTCAACATTAAATTGTTAAAAAAATACTGCCCCCATGGAAATGTCTCCACCGATTGTACATTCTCGACAATATAAAAAATGGGGCCGGTATCACCACTCCGGGGTCGTTTCCGATTATTAACCCATAAATAACGTACACTAAAGCCATCCGGTATATAGTTTCAACGTCATTCGATGCCATAATCGGCGCTTCGATTTTTTGCAACGTCACATTCTTGATGTACTTATGGAGAGTACAACTAACATCGAAACACCTTGACCGATCGTGCAATTCAACATCCAAATCTCCAAATCTGTACCCCATGATGAATGCAAACTCTCGTCTTCCGAACTTCACTCTATTATCGCCAATCTTAAAATGAAGCTCGTCGTCTCGGTCCGGATAAACCATATTGAAATACGGTATGCTATTAGCCGCCCCTTGAATTCCCAATTGTTACTTATAAATCGAAGAAACGGACCAAACACCGATCCCTCCAATCTATTCCACAACGCTCTGTTTGGTGTAGCATTGTGCAATAACTCTTGTAGTCTTGTAAGAGTAGCACTTTCCGCATGGAACCGCAATTCGGCATTAAAAAAATTTTCAGGCGGATGAATCAATGTCCCACGTGGTGTTGGATAACTAGTAAGCTGCAAGTGATTAAAAATGTTTTGAGAAGACTATATATATATATATATATATATATAAAAACTTAAGAAAATAAGTTATACATATATATATATATATATATATATATATATATATATATATATATATATATATATACCGTGTATAATTTCTCCTAGTGTATGTGTATATGTCCGTGTGTGTGCTTAAACCGTGTGAAAATTTAAATTTATCTGTGTGTATAATTTCTTTCACTTGATAATAAATATATATGCGATGGCATGAATATGTGATAAAATAAGTGTATATATAACTTTATACATAAATGTACTTTGGAATATATACACACACACACAAACGAGAAAATATACTCTTAATACATATACATATACATATACATATATATATATATATATATATATATATATATATATATATATATATATATATATATATATATATATATATATATATATATATATATATATTTGTATTAATAGTATATTTTCTCGTTTGTTACGGGTACCCGTGTTGTTATCGATTACACAATCATTTTTCCAAATTTGTGTTTATTTTAGCCACCGCAACGCAAAAAATCAATATTCGCCATAAATACTAACCATTTGTATCTTTATATATATATATACATATAAATATATATATATATAAACTTAAGAAAATAAGTTATACATACATATATATATATATATATATATATATATATATATATATATATATATATATATATATATATATATATATATATATATATATATATATATATATACGTGTATAATTTCTCCTAGTGTATGTGTATATGTCTGTGTGTGTGCTTAAACGTGTGAAAATTTAAATTTATCTCGTGTATAATTTCTTTCACTTGATAATAAATATATATGCGATGGCATGAATATGTGATAAAATAAGTGTATATATAACTTTATACATAAATGTACTGGGAATATATACACACACACACAAACGAGAAAATATACTCTTAATACATATACATATATATATATATATATATATATATATATATATATATATATATATATATATATATATATATATATATATATGTATTAATAGTATATTTTCTCGTTTGTTACGGGTACCCGTGTTGTTATCGATTCACAATCATTTTTCCAAATTTGTGTTTATTTTAGCCACCGCAACGCAAAAAATCAATATTCGCCAAAAATACTAACCATTTGTATCTTTATATATATATATATACATATATATATATATATATATATATATATATATATATATATATATATATATATATGGTTAGATTTTTAGGAATATTGTTGTGTTTTTTGATGTCTAGCAATATTCAATTATACAAGTAAATATATGTAAATATATGTGTATATAACTCGAAATAACCAATATACACACTAGAAGATAAATTTTTCGTTTCGTTGTGTTGTGACGGTATGACGGGGGTAATAGAAGAGAAGATTGTTTTCACCGGCGTCATAGAATATTTGATGATGACGAGGGAGATCGATGATGGACGAGCCAACGAACGCATCTTATACTTTCGATCTAACGGATGCCTCGCTTCCGGCGGAGGCTTTACCAAGCTGCTGAGAACGGAAAAGATGCTCTATTGAGCGCACCTAATGAAAATTCTACGAGCTACCTACCAGGGAGCCCCAATACAAAGCCTCGGAGATTAGGCATGACACAAATGATCGAAGGATTCGAAAACACCTTAGGGATGCATGCATTTCTAAGAACCTCATCGAGTCGAGGCGTACCATAGAATACGTCAAAATTCTATTGTTTTGGAATTTTTTCAAACAACATTTATTTGTCGTTTGTTTCTAGTTTTTAAATTCTGTTTTTTTATTTATTAAATTAGGGCATTTTCATTGTGATTGCCCGTAACAATTACATTATTCGGATATTATGAAAACTAAAGCGGTATCAAACTACACATTTCAAAATGAACTAAGGCCATGAAAGGAAATTATACTACTAAATTTCTAAACAACTTATAACAAAGACATACATACAATATCATATAATCGAACTATGTACAATATCAAAACTTCTACATTATCATTTCTACATTATCGTTTCTAATAATAACATTGTCACTATAATTACATTAATGCATATCATTCTTAAAAAATTCTAAATTATCAAATAATCAACATAAATACAATATCAAAATTTCTACAAGGTCATTATTTTTACAACATCAAGATTTCTACAAATTTTCCAATACAAATTTTCCAATCATATAATCAAAATAATTACAATATCAAAATTTGTACAACGTCATTATTTGTACAACATCAACATTTATACAAATTTTCCAATACAAATTTTCCAATCAAATAAGCATAATAATTACAATATCATAATTTCAACAACGTCAAGATTTCTACAACATCAACATTTCTACAAATTTCCCAATACACATAATTCGAAAGGTCCAATATCTTATAACCATAATTTCTACAATTTCAAAAATTGTACAATATCATTACTACAATTTCCTATCTTATAATCATAATTTCTACAATATAAAAAAATCTACAATAGAGAAAATTTTACAATATCATTACTACAAAATTTAACAAATTATCTCACAATTTCGATTTTTTTTGGGTCAATACATAAACATACTATATCACAATTTCGCAACCAAAATTTCAATAAGATTATTATATCACAATTTCGATAACATTACAATATCACAATTTGAAATAAAAAGTGGCAGTTCAATAAAATTTGGGGGCAAATTCATCAAAATTAAAACTAATAAACTGTAAATAACTTACTAGAGGATATTCTTCCAAATTAATAACGGCCATTGGAGAGTATAAAGCTTCAATCCACTCCCGGTTCCAATTCCACGCAATGTAAACTAACCCGTGTCAAACACCTTCTTGCCCGTGAGAGGTAATTCCTTCCTCGTGAAATTAATCTACAGATGTGGGGATAGGGATGTGGGGATAGGGATGTGGGGATAGGGTTGTGGGGATAGGGATGTGGGGCTGTGCGTATTTTTTCTTTTGCTGTGTGGGGGCGATTTTTTTTCAGAAAAATAGTGAGGAAGAAGAAGATAAAGTGCCCTGTATATGTTTTACAATTTCCACGGGACCGTGGATATTTTCCACGTTGCGTTTCCTTTCCACGTGGCGTCCACCTAAAATTTCCCCCAGGCCTCGTGGAATTTCAACTTTTGCCACCAATTGAACTTCCACGTGAACCATTCGAATTCCACGTGATATGGTGGAAAAATGGCACGATCCCGTGGAACAGGCACGGGCTACTTAAAAAAAAATGTCCTGCCTGAACAGACCTGACTTGAAATATGGGTGTCTACAGTGACCTGAATGTATATTTTCTCCCAATTTTACCGATATATCATAATATGGTTACCGACAAAACCATCCAGCCATAGCCAGTGGCATAATATGATTTTATATTATATTATTAAATATAACATATGACTTGTTGATATCGATGCATGCAAACCGATGATAATCAATAGTGTAAAATCACACGTTTCCGGATAAATGATTGTATCTGTATCGGTACCGTTACCTTTCTTATGTACTCTCAAACATAATAATAATCATCTATTCATAATAAAATCACTATCTTAAATCCTTCAACCCCTTCATCACCGCCACTACTTTCACTGCTACAGTTGTATGCAATGGCATTCCACTCTTGGACTTTGGACTTCTATTTTTTTCTTTCTAGATATATATATATACCTCTTTGAACTTGATCACGAATGAAGTGATAATCAATAGCAACATGTTTCATGCGAGAGTGGAAGACCGGATTAGCGCAAAATTGTGTGGTCCCGAGATTATCACAATAAATTACCGGAGTTGGCGAGGGAGGAATGCCAAGATCGTGCAAAATAAACGATATCCATTTCAACTCGGCAGCGGCAGCGGCAACGGCACGATACTCTGCTTCAGTTGACGACCGGGCAACGGTGTTTTGTTTCTTGGAACTCCACGCAATTACATTTTTGCCAAGATAAATAACATGGGCACTGGTAGAAGTATAATCATCTTTATCTCCTCCCCAATCAGCATCGGAAAACGCATGAAGAATTAGGGGTGAATGGCGATGGAGCTGTATCCCATAAGTAGATGTCCCAGACAAGTAACGAAGAAGCCGCTTCGCATGTGTCCAATGCACGTCTGTCGGTGCATGCATGAATTGAGATAACTTGTTTACGGCGAACGCAATATCAGGTCGGGTGAAGGTGAGGTATTGAAGACTACCAACGACCATGCGATAGGTGGATGGATCGAGCATGGGAACCCCAGCTTTAGCTTTTAGGCCCGAGATATCCATAGGCAGAGGTGTAGCAACAGAGTTCGCATTGTGCAAGTTGAGCTTGGTTAATAATTCCGTGACATAACGTTGTTGTGATAAGAGAACCCCAGTGGAAGTAGGAGTGACCTCAATTCCCAAAAAATATGATAATGTGCCGAGATCTTTAAGCGCAAATCTAGAACCTATATATGTGATGTAGTGCTCCACAGCCTTTGAATCATTGCCTGTAACAATTAAATCATCGGCATATACAAGAACATATAATAGTAATGTGCCAGAACGATGAATAAAAAGTGAAGTGTCAGCCTGTGAATTTTTTAAGTTGGAAGCAATAAGGAACCCTTTTAATTCATCATACCAAGCCCTGGGGGCTTGCTTTAGACCATATATCGCCTTGCGAAGCTTGCAAACATGAGATGGACAAGAGGAATCGACAAAGCCAGCCGGCTGAGCAAGATACACCGCCTCTTGTAGATGTCCCTGCAAAAAAGCATTATTCACATCTAGTTGCCGAAGAGACCACCCCTGCGAAATAGCCAAGGTAAGCACAATACGAATGGTAGTTGGCTTGACTACTGGACTGAATGTCTCAAAGTAATCGATGCCAGGGCGTTGAGCAAACCCCTTAGCAACGAGTCGTGCCTTGTAACGATCGAGTGAGCCGTCCGAATTGTATTTCGTGCAAAATATCCATTTGGAACCAATTATATTGAAGGAAGGATCATAGGGAACGAGATCCCAAGTATGATTTCTGATCAAAGCATCATATTCATCTTGCATCGCAGTTCTCCACTGAGGGGATTTTAAGGCTTGGGTGACGGAAGTAGGTTCAGCAAGGATTGTGGGTGGAAGGTGCGAGTGGAGGTTGAGTTTTTGAATTGGACGAAAAATATTGTTTTGGGAACGAGTGCGCATAGAATGAATTGGGGGAGGAGAAGGAGGGGTCGGGTTTGGAGGAGGAGGAGGAGGAGGAGGAGGAGGAGAAGCAGGGGTCGGGTTTGGAGGGGGTGATAGTGGAGGATCCGGTGAAGATGGGGGTGGGAAGGAGGGTGCGTTGGGGATGGGGGATGGGGTGTAGGGTGGAGGTATCGGTAACCAGTCAGAGATAGGCGGGGAAGGCGGTAGGGAGGATGTGGAAATATTACTCAGCAGACTCAGTCTGCTGAGGCTTCAGCAGGGTGCTCAGCAGGGTGCTCAGCAGATTGCTGAGCCTCAGGATTTCGTGCATAATATTTTGTACATCTTATTTAATTGTAAAATTAATTGTAAAAGACATATTAATTGTGAGTCATATAAACAATTAATATGTCAAACTCTAGTTTACTTTATGTCATAGACATAACTTTTACTTTTTACTTTTGCATGCTTGCCGCCCACATCTACATACTCAAGTGGCCGCCCAAGCTAGCTAGCTAGTCTCTCTATCTCAATTGTATCTATTTATACATCTTTTTACTCAATGAATAAACTAAGTTGAAGTTTACTCTTGTGTTTATCACATTCTCAAACTCTCTTCATGGTATCAGAGACTTACTGAGTTCTAAAATCCGCTGCAAAACTCAGTTCTTTTTCAGGAAAATGTCAACATTATCCGAAGTTTCATCTTCTTCAGTAGACTCACAGCTGCCTCAGCAGACTGGGATAACTGAACACTCTTCTTTTACAAATCATAAACTTGATGGTAACAACTACTTGCTATGGTCAAGGTCTATGAAAATGTATATCTCCGGCCGGGGCAAGATGGGATATCCGTCCGGTTCCAAACACGCCCTGCTGAAACCGACCCCAAGTTTGAAGCATGGGACACGAGAAAATAACCAAGTCATGACCATCCTCACGAGGTCTATGACAAAAGAGATCGATGAGAACTTCATGATGTATGACAACGCTAAGGAAATGCGGGACAATGCCGGAGACCTTTACTCAAAAAAGGACAATACATCGAAGTCTATGAACTCGAAGCTCGGATTCAAAATTGCGGACAAGGGGATATGTACGTAACTCAATACTTTAATCAACTATCTAAGGCATGGCAACACCTAGATATGTTGGAAACTCACCCTGGAATGATGTTAAAGATGCTTTGCACTCTTTAAAGACATTATCGAGAAAAAGAGAGTATTCAAATTCCTTACTTGGATCGAATCCTACTCTTGATGATGTCGAGGTAGAATTCTTGCTACTAAACCTCTTCCAAATCTCAAATCCATGTTTGCTTTGAGGTCAAACATGAGGAAAGCGAGGAGGAAAGTGATGCTTCGCTGAACCCCCGCCGACAACCTGCTATCGAAGGTACGCCTGTCGAAGGTTAATGAGACTTACGGAAGCCTACGAGAAAGCTGGAAAGTTGTTCTGTGATCACTGCAAACGCACAAATCACACCAAGGACAATTGTTGGAAGCTACATGGCAAACCTACCCCCTCTAAAACCTCAAAACCAACCGGGGAAAGTCAAGGCAAACTTATCGGTGAAGAGGAGAATGACGATGTAAGTGAATGCTCGGTTTGCGCCTTTAGAGCCTTTATTGCTCGGCATCGGGAAGGTAGCTCCCCTCTCGAAATGGCCACTCATGCTAAAACGGGTATATTTTACTCACCTCTTAGTAATGAGACTTGGATTGTTGATTCTGGGGCTTCTTCCCATATGATTTGGTAATAAAAACCTTATTACCCAATATATGCCATGCAACCAAATTCACGAGAATTAAGACTGCGATGGTTACGTTTCTTATGCAAAAGGTGTTGGGAAGGTTAAACTTACTAATCGGATATATCTACGAATGTCCCGTTTGTTCCAAAGTTAGACCGTAACCTTATATCTCGTCGGAAACTCACTAAAGATCTCGAATTGGACCGTTGTTTTTAATAAGAATCGGTGTACATTCCGGGATCTTTCTTCTCGTAAGTGATTGGGCAAGCTAAACCCCGCTCGGGATCATTTGTGATCAACCTGCGTCGAAGACGAAGACGAAGACGAGAATCGCCTCGGCGGCACACTCAAAACCTAGACAATATCATGTTATGGCATTATAGACTAGGACATCCAAGTTTTGGTTATTTAAAGTCTTTAATCCCTGAATTGTTTAAAGGATGTAATCTTAATGATCTTCAATGTGATATTTGTCAATTTGCTAAACTCACCAAATCTGTGTATGCTAAGTTACCTCACTTGCCCTCTTCCCTTTCACCCTAATTCACGGTGATGTATGGGGACCCTCGAAGAGTGAAAAGTATAACGGGAAAAAGGTGGTTTGTAACCTTCATTGATGATCATACCGAAACACTTGGTTTGTTCTTAATGAAAGACAAATCGAAGTTGGACCTATCTTCCAAGAATTTTATCACATGGTCTCCACCCAATTTGATACTAAGATCAAGATCTTAAAGGCGATAATGCTCGGAATACTATGAGTCTAACCTCGGTAACTTCTTGACAAACGGAGGAATTGTTCATATCGGTAGTTGTGTGGAAACACCTCGGCGCGAATGGGGTTGCTTTGAAAGAAAGAACAGAACATCTGCTTTGGAAATGGCCGATCAATCATGTTCACTACACATGTTCCTAAATACATGTGGGGTGAAGCTATATTGATCTGCTACATATTTAATCAACGAGACTTCCCGGCGAGTATTAGGTTTCAAAACTCCTCTCCAAACCCCGCCGACCACACACTCCTGCTCTCATCTTATTACCCAATTGCCTCCAAAGATCTTTGGTTGTCTTGTGTTTGTTTATATCCATGCTCAACACGAAGTAAACTTGATCCTAAAGCTCATAAGTGCATTTTCCTTGGATATGCACGGGACGAGAAAGGTTACAAGTGTTACTCTCCTACTGCGAAAAGAAATTTTACAATTCTATGGATGTGAAATTCTTTGAAAGGACTCCATATTACGACAAACCTACGAGCCGATCAACGATGGAAACCCGATTGAGATTGAACTAAGTCCGTTCCCTCGGCAAACCATTAACCCTCGGCGGACTCATAATCTTCGGCATCCTGCGGATACTCACATTACCGACCCTCGGCGGTCTGGCGACCCGAGCCTGGCCGAACCGGAACCTCGGCAACCTGCGAACCGAGTCCGCTGGACCCCGGCTCGACTCTCGGCGCCTACGAAGTAGATGACGGACCTATTGCTCTAAGGAAAGGGAAAAGATCATGCACCGATCATTCTATTCATACTTATTTATCTTATGATCGGTTGTCTCCTGTCTTTGCCATGTTTACACGGGACCCGGACTCTCACTCTATCCCTAGAAATATTCGGGAGGCCCTTCAAAATGATAAGTGGAAGGTCGTCTTGTTAAAACAGAGATGATTTGCTCTCTTGGATAATCATACTTGGGACCTCACAACTCTTCCCAAAGGCAAGAAAACGAGTTAGGCATGAGATGGTTATTCACTATCAAATACAATGCGATGGTAAAATTGACAAGTATAAAGCCGATTGGTAGCAAGGGGATTCACTCAAACTTATGGCATTGACTATAAGGAAACTTTTGCACCGGTAGCAAAGCTCAACACCGTCGTCGTGCGATTTCCCTAGCTGTCCAACTTGGTAGGCCTCTTCACCAATTGGACATCAAAAATGCCTTTCTAAATGGGGACCTCACCGAGGAGGTTTATATGACCGTACCCCCTGGTTTTATCAATCCTCATACTCAAGGCAAGGTGTGCAAGGCGAGGAAATCTCTATATGGCTCCGAAGCAATCACCAAGGGCATGGTTTGGAAAACTCACTACTTGTGGTTAAAGGCTGCTGGATATCATCAATGCAACTCGATCACACCATGTTTGTCAAGACAACCAACCGAGAGGAGGTCCATTCTAATTGTATATGTGGATGATATCATCCTTGCGGGAGATGACTCTACGAGATCCGAACTTGAAGACTCTACTGGCAAAGGTGTTCCAAGTTAAAGATCTGGGCTACCTCAAGTACTTTCTTGGTATGGAAGTAGCTAGAACCACCAATGGCATTTCAGTCTCCCAAAGGAAGTATGTCCCGGACCTGCGAAGGAAACGGCATCTTTGGGATGCAAACTGCTCGTATCTCCGGTAGACCCCGAGTCATACCCTCTTGCATGGTGACATTGCTTGTCGGGGAAAGAACAATATCAAAGGCTTGTAGGCAAACTCATATACCTTTCTCACACAAGACCCGATATTGCATATGGGGTCGGTCCGGTCGGTCAATTCATGCATTGCCCTACCGAGCAACATTGGGATGCGGTGAATAGGATGCGAGGTATTTAAAATCCACTCCCGGCCAAGGCACACACTTCACCAAGTCTACGATAGATCAATCAAGGTCTACACCGATGCTTGATTGGGGTTTGATGTCACATTGACGGGAGATCTACCACGTGCTATTGCTCATATATATGGGGGAACCTGGTTACTTGGAGGAGCAAGAAACAACCTACGTGTCAAGAAGCGGTCTTGCGGCCGAACTAAGGGCACTTGTACTTGGCATTTGTGAAGCTCATGGCTAAAAAGGGTGCGACCGAACTTCGGCAACCGTATCATCAACCTATCACACTCTGTTGTGATAATAATTCACCTTATGCATGGCGAAAGATCCGATCCATCATGATAAAACCAAGCATGTGGACATTGACGGACACTTTCGAAGGAGAAGATTGATGCCAAGATTATTCAACTCCGAGTATGTTCCCTCGACGGATCGAATGCGATATTCTTACTAAGGCTATTCCACCTCTTATGTTCGACAGACTAAGTAGCAAACTTGGGCGCATCAACATATACGGCCGGTTGAGGGGGGTGTGGAAATATTACTCGGCGGACTTAGTCCGCGAGGCTTCAAGCGAGGTGTTCGACGGGGTGCTCGGCGATTGCCGAGCCTCGGGATTTCGTGCATAATATTTTGTACATCTTATTTAATTGTAAAATTAATTGTAAAAGACATATTAATTGTGAGTCATATAAATAATTAATATGTCAAACTCTAGTTTACTTTATGTCATAGACATAACTTTTACTTTTTACTTTTGCATGCTTGCCGCCCACATCTACATACTCAAGTGGCCGCCCAAGCTAGCTAGCTAGTCTCTCTATCTCAATTGTATCTATTTATACATCTTTTTACTCAATGAATAAACTAAGTTGAAGTTTACTCTTGTGTTTATCACATTCTCAAACTCTCTTCAGAGGATGGAGTGGGGTTAATGGAGGGAATAACATCTTCAACAAACTTGACATGCCGAGATACATAGAGACGAGAGGAATACGGATCAAAACGGTAGTAAGCGTGTTGGGTCAGAGAATAGCCTAAAAACACACACGGTTTGGACCTCGGTTGAAGTTTATGATCGGTATATGGGCGGAGCCAGGGGTAACATAGACAACCGAATATGCGAAGCTTATTATAGTTGGGAGGTCGGTGGAAAATAGACTCATATGGGGATTTAAATTTTAGAATAGGGGTAGGCATACGATTGATAAGGTACACAGCAGTAGCAAACGCATAAGGCCAGAAGGTGGAGGGGAGTTTAGCATGGGATAAGAGAGCAAGCCCAGTTTCAACAATATGAAGATTGCGCCTTTCAGAGATGCCATTGTGTTCCGGAGTGTGAGGGGGCGTGGTGTAAAATGAAATACCATTAGTGGCTAGGTAATTACGCAGAACAGTGAACTCGGTGCCATTATCAGAGTAAAGAATTTTAATTGATTGATCAAAATATTTTTCAACAATGGCCCTAAAGCGAAGGAAAGTATCATGAACATCAGACTTTTTAGCGAGAGGATAGAACCAGATATACCGCGTAAAGTGATCAACCAAAATAAGATAGTACTTAAAACCATCAGATGACAAAACAGGTGATGTCCATAAATCAGTAAATAAGCATTCAAGGGGACGGGAAGTGGACAAGGATGACAAAGAAAAAGGCAATTTATGACTTTTGTTCTCAAGACAAGCAGTACAATGAAATAAATCTGAGGCAGTGGTTTCTAAACCATAAGTGCCAATTATTTTGCGTAAAATAGCGGGGGCAGGATGGCCCAGACGGTGATGCCACACAGGTGGAGGCGCTTTATTCGAAGCAAAAACAAGTAAAGGTTGAGTAGGCCACTCATAGAGTCCATTTTTAACCGGACCACGGAGTAATATTTGATTCGTCTTGAGGTCCTTCACAAGAAATTCAAGTGGTAAGAATTCAACAGATAAATTGTGGGTTCGACATAATTTAGAAATGGAGAGTAAATTTTTAGACATAGCAGGGACACACAAAACATCACGTAAATTGATAGAATTAGAGGCAGACAACGGTAGAGACGTAGAACCTGTATGAGAAATTGAAAGGGGCTTACCATCACCGACCATTATATCGTCAGTGCCAGGATATGGTGTGTGAAGGGACAGATTTTCAAGATCATTCGTGACATGATGAGTGGCTCCACTATCCAAAAGCCATTGTGGGGAGGAGGTGGCCGGCTCGGGAGCAGTAGTGATGTGAGCTTGCGGCCTGGTCGAATTCTCGGGACGAGGACCATTCGGGTTCGGGTAAACCTGAAAAGAAGGACAAAATTTGGCTGCATGACCGTGAACTTTACAGAGTTGGCACTTACCTCCATAAGGCTTAGGAGTGTAGGAGGACTGCTGAGAAGTTGGAGATGGCTGCTGATGGCGGTAGGATGAAGGGTGCGGCCGGGGCTGGGGAAGATGGCGTGGCTGCTGGTTGGGACGCCATGGGCCTGGAGAGGACGGAGGCCGATACCCTTGCTGATAGGAGGGTCTGCCGGCGCTGAAATGGGCTGAAGCAGGAGCGAAAGGTGGAGAAGGGGACCCAATTCCGGTTGGAGGTTTGTAGTTGAGAAGCTTTTCATGGAGTTCCTCAAATGATATCGGAGTTTCACGAATCGCAATTGCCCGAGCGAATTCACCATATTCAGGCCCCAGATTGTCCAGAATGATTTCAATCAATTCATCATCATCAATGGGCTTATCAAGCAATGCCAATTCATCAGCTTTATTTTTGATTGCAAACATATACTCAGCGACAGTTTGATTACCTTTATGAATTGCTTTCAGATTTTGTCGGATGGTGCGAATATGACCCCTGGACGACTTTGCATATGTTTTTTGGAGAATATCCCACGCAGCCTTCGACGAGGCGGCGCTGTGAAGGAACGCCACAACATGAGAGGTGCAGGACGCTATCAACAGATGCAAAATTAGACTATCCTGCCGTTTCCATTTGAGGTATTCAGGGTTGGGTTTGGCGGCTGTTTCACCTTGAATTGTTTTCGCCGGAGCAGGTGTAGAGCCATCAATATAACCCATAAGATCATAGCCATAAAGAAGACTTTCAATCGAATTTTCCGGATGCTATAGTTTGAGGGGTCGAGTTTGATCGGAGTTTGCGTGGAAGAGTTGAAGACAATGGGTGTGTATATATATATATATATATATATAATTCAAAAGCAAACGAACGTTAGTGGGTTTGGAGAGCCAACAGAAATGACATTCATCATATCTGGGAATTAAAAGGAAAAAAGAGATACAATTCAAATTGTACACCAAAATACTACAATAATACTATATATTATTTCTTTTGCACTTTAATAAAGTCAAAGTCAACCTAAATTCCCAACGTGCTAATTTGAATATAAAAAAAAATTTGGTGAATTCAATTTGCTTAAAACGAGTTTGAATTGATCCCTTTTTACGTGGCATTATCATGGGTGGAAGAATTATTTACTTTCCACTTTAGGGAAGGAGGCAAATTTTGTTATCATCAAATATTATTATGTCTAAAAAATCTAGTGGTTCAAAAGTGGAGAACAAATATTATTAGTGGATACGTATGAAAAACTATTTTCGATATATAATGGATGTCAATTTACATTACTCGGTGTGGTGTATCTAGTCTAGAAAACAGAATGACCAGAACTTTGGTTTGATGGCGTTTTTTTAATTAGTCGTAATAATGAAGTAACTAATTAAGTAGTTGTGTTCAAAAAAAAAACTAAATTAAGTAGTTTAACTCAAATGTTAAGTGATTTGAGAATATTTAGTGAGATTATCATTTTGGTTTTTTCTTAGACATTATGTTGAAAAAGCTATATATTGATCAGGCATTACCTTTGAATAACGGTCAGACTCTGTAGGCACGATCTAGACCAAACTTCGGATTAGTTAGTCCGAATACCGGAGACTTTTAAACACAAAAAAAATGATGTATTAACTAATCAAATAATTTCTTCAAAAAAAAAAATGCTACTATCGATATAATGGATAATTAATTAGGTTTATTTTCCTCATTTGGTATAAAATGATTAATGCAACAGACAAAGTTCATCATGCTTGTGTAAATGTTTGACATATGGTCGAACATTATATCTATTGTAATGTTTACATTTTTTCAACGTGATATATTATAGGGAATAAAATGGATAAAATTGCAGCAGTTTAAATGGAATTATTTGTGCAAATTACAAATTATCAGTGAAATATGCTAAATATAGAAAATAGTATGTCAATGGTATTTATTGTTGTGGTGTGTAGAAATAATCCTTAGTCAAAATGAAAATAAGAAAAGGGAAAAAAAAAAGTGCACCACTCCTTTTTGTTTTTTAATTTTTGCCGTTTGTATGGACATGAAATTGGGAACTTCTATTTTGACACCGACCAGAAGGCACGCCCATGGACTTCAATCCAAAAAAGTAAATGTTTGGTATAATAAAATTAAGTTATCGTAATAAACGATACAATATACTTTTATATCAGTGATCACTATATTTATATCAATCAATTATCAATATGACACATATTATAATCATTGATGTAAAAATATGTTGTGTACGTTTTGTTTTAACAGTGATGATGTTGTAAATCATCTGAATCTAAATCAGGTCATAACGCGAGTAACTGGATCCTTTAATGATAAATCCAACTGTCAATTTGACGGTGTTTGTGATGATTTTTGATGTGTCGATGACGACTGACTATGTACCCAGTGAATATGAGATTAAGCTAATAACGTAGTTCTGATTGTGAAGATTATAATTTTTTTTATAGGCTTTCCTCATGGAAGAGTTAATTGTGACATCCATGAAGATGTAGTCAATGATTAGGAGACGTGATGAAGGCAGACATGGAATAATCATGGCCGGCCTTGATGGTTAGAATCCTAGAGCAGTTATAAGATCGTGGGTTAATGTCCCGCTGGTTAAGTTCAAATGTTGTCCGACTGTCCGAGGTCGTGGAGATGACCTGAACTGAGCTGAATGTCCAAAGCCGAGGAGAACCTACACCATTTCGGCGGTATGTAAAGCAAAAACATCAGCAAATATCTTAAGAATTCGCCCCAACCCCAAATTTATCAAATTTTCTTCTATGTGCAAAGGAAAAATAATTATAATTCGACATAAATAAATTATCTCCAACAAGAAAAAGAAAAAGAAATAACAATTCTAGTTCTGACGGGAACAATAGACGTGTATTAGGCTTTCCGGCTAAACCGTGGGAAAAGGAAAACGGAAGAGAGGACAAACATGACTTTGCGATAGCCCGGGAAGTTCTACAATGGAGACTCTCCCATGGAGAGTAACCCATGTAGACGATTCTGGACCAAACAGTTTCATTCTGCAATGAAACTGTGTCGTCCCGAATCTCCCACATGGGTTACTCCCTATGGGGGAGTCTTCATGTTAGAATTTCCCTCTCGTAATACACTCGGAATGGAAAGCGTGAGAACACGACATCCTCGAACCCTTCGAACCAACCGGAAAACTCGCCTAATCAAATCGAGCAAGATCCCTCTTTTTCTTCGTTCAAGAAATCTTCTAATAAACCCTCTATTCGTGATTTTGACGCCCCCTGAAACGTCTGTGTTGTCTCGTACAATATCTCTTCATATCTTTGTGGCCTACTAATTGCCTTCATGTAATTCCTCTTAAAGGACGGATCAAATCGTTTCTTTTCGTCGTACCAGTTAATCCACGCCTCGTATTCTTGGTTCGGAATCCTAACCACTTTCACGGTCTTTAGACCAAGACACAACACGTCTTGCTCAATATTACTTGGCTTAGCCTTCATGCAATTCACAAACTTCGAAACTCTATCAATCAAATCATCCAAATTTATGATTTTGGTTTCATCATTATTATTATAACGCTCCAAGAAAAATACTCGATCGAATCCAAAAGGGATCGTAGACATGTATCCAAACAACTTTGCATGCAATCGTATCATCGTAGTAAGGTAACGAACTTAAATCGCTATAAAGAATGTTATAGCTTTCTTTAATCGATAGACCCTCGAAAACACTCTTCTCCTGGGTAATCTTGCGAGGGAGAAAGTGAACGTTTGTACTAACATGAAACTGAATCGCGGGATTCATATGCAAATATTTTAGATTTGAGAAAATCGAGGTATCAATTCCATCGTTGGTGAGTTCGAAAGCTGTCACGACCATGGCATAACAATTGTATATACATTCTTTAATATTTTTAATTAGTGAGCCGAACTCGAGCAATTAAAGCTTGACATTTTTTTCCGAGCTGCTCAAGCTCTAGTTCGAGCTTTAAGGTGCTTAAAATTTTGTCAAACTCGAGCATAGTAAGTGTGTAAATGTTAGAAGAATTAAATTAATTTTTATGTTAAGTAAGTTTTATTACCAAAGGTTATGTTAGCCATGTTATTTTCCATCGGCATTATCTCCATTACTAGAGTAATTATTTTTGGTTTATAGTCATGATCTCATGTTTCCTACTTTATAGGAAGTGGCCTAGTGGTTGGTTATTCTTTATTTGTATTTATATGTTTGTTTTATCAATGAAATCATTTAGTTTTCCCAAAAACTATCTCTTCCATAAAAATTATCAGTGGTATCAGAGCCATATTCTCAACAGCAGTTGGAGAAAGACCCATGGCCGAAACAAATTTTGTTTAGGCTTCCATCCCAAGGTTTGATGGACAGCATTAATTATGATCACTGGAGCATGTTGATGGAGAACTTCATGCTTTCTATGGAGTATTAGATAATCATTGAACAAGGAGTTGTTGAAACAGCAGGAAATCCACCCCCAACTGAGGCTCAGAGAGCAGATTTTGAGAGCAAAAAAACTCAAAGATCTAAAGGCCAAAAACTATCTATTTCAAGCAATAGATAGAGCTATCTTGGAGACCATTCTCAGCAAGGAGTCATCAAAGGATATATGAGACTCTATGAAGAGGAAGTATCAAGGAAATTCTAGAGTGAAGAGATCACAGTTACAGGCCCTAAGAAGAGATTTTGAAACCTTACAAAGGAAGGAAGGGGAATCTGTCTCAACTTATAGTGCCAGAACCATGGAAATCTGCAATAAAATGAGATTTTCTTGGTGAAAAGATGGAAGATGTAGCAGTTGTGGAGAAGATTTTGAAGTCTCTAACATCAAGATTTGATTATGTGGTGTGCTCCATTGAGGAATCCAAAGACATTGATGCATCGTCTCTTGATGAATTGCAAAGTTCCTTGCAAGTTCATGAACAGAAGATGAGGAGAGGCTCAGCAGCATAAAATGAAGATCAGGCCTTGAATACCATTGCCTCTAATAACAATTATAGGGGCCGGGGTAGGGGCTAAGGAAGAGGTAGAGGGAGAACATCCAGAGATTCTGACAACAGGGACAACTCTCAGTCATCCAAGAATGGAGAGGGAAGAGTTACTGCAAACAAAAAGAATGTTGAATGCTTTAGGTATCACAAATTTGGACACTACCAGTAGGAGTGCTACACCAAATTTTCAGCAGACAAGGAGAAGGGGACTCAGCAAAGCTCTCACTTTGCTGACAAAGAGGAGGATGAGACCCTGGTGATGACTACACAGCATGAACAGACATCGGCACCCCAAGTATGGTATGTAGACACATGATGCACTAATTACATGTGTGGTAATAAAGCATCATTCTCTTATTTGAATGAATCCTACCATTCAAAAGTGAAGTTTGGAGACAATTCCTCAGTTAGTGTTAAGGGAAAAGGCAATATATGCATCAGATCCAAAAATAGGACATCTGAAACCATCTCTAATGTTTTATATGTTATTATGTCTAAAAAATCTAGTGGTTCAAAAGTGGAGAACAAATATTATTAGTGGATACGTATGAAAAACTATTTTCGATATATAATGGATGTCAATTTACATTACTCAGTGTGGTGTATCTAGTCTAGAAAACAGAATGACCAGAACTTTGGTTTGATGGCGTTTATTTAATTAGTCGTAATAATGAAGTAACTAATTAAGTAGTTGTGTTCAAAAAAAAAAAAAACTAAATTATGTAGTTTTTTTTTGTTTTGAAAACGATCCTTCATTTATTGATAACATAAAGTGGAAAATCACAAAATACATCAAACACCAAAGAAAACTACACAACAAACTCAAAAAGTATCAAGATGCCAGGCTAATCTAAGATTCCGGACACGAGACTCGGACTTTGAGAGCATCACATGAAGCGGGGGATGAGCTTCATGGAGTCCATGATGGATGTTATTTCTCCAACACCAAATGCTGTAGATCATGTCTCTAAATTGATAGGTCCACTTGCTATGTAAACCCCTATCGGTCAAATACTTCCGGATCCAGTCAATAGGTGTCGGTTGGGCAAAGAAATCGTACCAATCATGTCTGGGCACAAGATTCATCCAAATTTGTTTTGATGTCCTACAATCCCTGAGTGCGTGTAGACAGGTTTCATCATCAGAGTGACAAATCATGCAACGTGCAGAGGGAGAGACGTGTCTATTAAAAAGTAATGACATGGTGGGAAAAGCATTATGAGCTGCTTTCCAAGTAGTAAAGTTCAAACGAGCTGGTCCCTTCAAATGCCAGATCTTTTCCCAGAAATTATCAGAAGCACCATGAGTTGTTGAAGATAGATAAGCATAGCCTTCTGCAACAGAGTACTTGCCATTATTCCCAGATTTCCAGATAATATTCTCCCCAGACACCCCAAAGCCGTCCTTGAGAGCAGCTGCTGCCAAGCAAATACTTTTCCACACAGGAGAGCTAGTTACTTTTGGTGTTTCAAAGGGACTTCCATACTTTTGAACCAGGATCTTTACCCACAGGGACTGATCATCTACAAGGGTTTGCCACACCAGCTTGCCTAGAAGGGCAATATTCATATTTTTCAAGTTCTTGAAGCCCAAGCCACCACAGTCTTTGGGTAGGCAGAGAGAGTCCCAAGAAAGGGTGTGTAGCTTGCGTTCACCAGCTTCCTCATCCCAAAAGAATTTTCTACACAACTTATCCATTTCATCAAGGCAGGATTGGGGTAATTTAAGAGTCTGCATAGCGTAATAAGGGTGAGTAGCAAGAGAACTCTTAACCAAAATCATCCTTCCTGCTCTTGAAAGACATTTAATCTTCCAGTTTGCCAGCTTCCTCTTCATCTTATCCACTATAAATTGAAAACTATCTTTGGTAACTCTAGAGTGTAAGAGAGGCATACCGAGATAGGAGCCCAGATTTTCTGTATGTTGCATATTGAGTTGTTGATGAATCAGTTCCTTCAGAAGGGAGGGCCTATTTTTTGAGGCAAGGAACCTGGACTTGCTAGTACTAAGTTTCGTCCGCCCAAGTGAAGTCTATTAGCAATCACTTTGTTTCATGGACCATGGGCCAGCATTTCTTGTAAAAATCTGCAGGAATGCCATCCGGGCCCGGAGCCTTGAAATTTCCCATTTCAAACAAGGCATCCTCCACTTCCTTATAAGTTACCTTTCTATTGAGCAGAAGGATGTCAGAGTCAGACAGCCTAGGAAAGTGTATGTTGGACCTTGTATTAGCATAAGGGGATTCTGATTTGTACAGCTCAATATAGAAGTTTCTCACCATATTCTCCAAAGTAGACACATCGAAGATCCAAGTACCTTGATCATCTTTAAGGCAGCTAATATTTCTCTTTTGTCTTCTCTTAATGGCAGTTAAGTGGTAGAAGTGGGAGTTACTATCACCTTCAACTATCCATTTGAGTTGGGACCTCTGATGCCAATAAATCTCCTCCTGAATTAGTATGTCATCAAGCTCCATATTCAGTTGGGCATGGAGAGTAGATAGGAAGTTGGAAGGGGCTCTATCCAAACTCCGTTCAATCCCCTGAATTCTGGTCAGACAAGCCTTTTTTCGTGGAATATGTGACCAAAAACCTGCTGATTCCAAGAGACAGCTACCTTGGCAAACTTATGAATCATGTCATACATACTCAATCCTTCATCCCAAGTAGCATGGACAAATTCCTCAAAATCCGAATGCTCCATCCATGCTCTCTGGAAGAAGAAGACGTTCTCTCTTCTTTTGATGTTAACTCTGAAATCGGTGTCAAGCAAGATGGGATTATGATCAGAATGTACTCTGGGCAAATGTTTAATCAGAGCATTTTCAAACTTCCCCATCTATTCGGAATTACTCCACCCTTGATCAAGTCTCTGGTGAATTTTGTGATTTCAATAGGTGGTCCCTTCCCAAGTAAAACGGGGTCCTTGAAAGAGCACCTCCAAGAGCTCACAGTGTTGCAGCATGGACCAGAATTGAGCTCTGTTAAAACCACCCACAGGTCTACCACCCTGCTTATCCATCTGAAAGACTACCTGGTTGAAATCTCCCACCAAGCACCACGGTTTTCTGAAGATATTGTAAAGTTTGCGGAGATAGCTCCAAAAATCATTTCTAGCACTAGCTATGGGGGAAGCATAGACCATAGTCAAGATCCAGTCCACATCTCCTCCATTAATCACTGCCATTGATAGAGACTGGTTCGTGTACGAAATGTATTGTAAAGGAGTTTCTGCATTAACCCAGAAGCACCATAGTCCTCTTGCATAACCTCTTGCTTCAACAACAAAGAGATCAGTGAAATACGTTTTATGCAAGATCTCCTCAGCCTTCACACTTGAACTTCTGGTCTCCATCAGGTACAGGATATCAAGTTTAGTATCCTTTAAGATAGATTTAAGGTGTCTCAAAAAGCCACTAGAAGAGGCTCCTCTGCAATTCCAAGCCAGAATCTTCATTAAAAACTAATGAGAAAAGGGGTTGAGGATTGAGCTACACTCACTTCAACCTCAAAAAGTGGATTATCATCTAGAATGGTGTTAGAAAAACCACCCCTTGCTGAGTTGTCCTACCATCCGGTGGATCAGATTTGATGTGCTCACTCTGCTGCTGTGGTGGGGGTGCATCTCTACTAAGGATTTGAACCTGATTAACTTGGGTAGCAGGGGCTGGCTGTTGCCTAGGACCATTAGACATATTGGTTAGAGCTCCCCTAGCCACGTTTTTTTGCTTGTTAGCCGATCTCTTCATTTGGTGTCCTTGAATACCCAAATCAGGACCTTGGTCTCTGCCTCTGCTCAAATCAAACAGACTCTGGTTGGGTCTATTGCTTCCCTTATTTGTTTTTGCTCCTTGTTCACTGCTGCTACCTCATGTAGCTGTTGATGTGTTTTTAATATTTTTGGTGTTTGTTCGAGATGAGGTCGATTTGTGTACCTCCTTTGTCGTAGCCTGTCCACCGTGTGACTCAATCTGTCTGACAGTCTCCCTTAGATCCTTTACCACTTCCGGTATATCCCATGTATCATCTTCCTCATCTACGAGCCAAAAATCTTGACCCAGAAGGTTGAGTAATCTGGGCTGGATTCAACCCCTTGTTAGTAGTCAATTGGGGTTCTGATAGTTCATCCTCTCTGGTTTGATCCATGGGTTCCACTCTCTGCTCCATACTAGCGTCCAGTACATGGGGTGTATGTGCTCATTTTCCCTTGACTGGTGCCCATCTTCTACGTCTAGCTGCAATCATCCAAGGACCATAAGGGTTTTCCGGTGTGGGTCCTTGTTGTTTCTGCACTTGTTTGTCAATTGTACCAGGTTCTGCATTGGCTTGTTCCTCAGCAAGAGCAGCAGGGCATGTCTCCCTACTATGTCCAAATTTACCACAACAGTAGCAGATTTGTTGTAACCCCTCGTACTCTATCTTGTACCTCCGTCCATTTATCACCACTGACGATTTTAGTCTCTTTTCAAGATCCACTTCTACACAGACTCGTGCAAATCTCCCTCTTTCATTAAAGGCAGTCTTGGGGTCAATCTTAACAGCTCTTCCAACCAAATTGCCCAGTTTCATCAATAGGTGCTCCCTAAAGATTTCCAACGAGAGACTGGAGAAGCGTACCCAGGCAAGTGTGGTAGCAATCTTCTCAGACTCCGGCTGGAAAAACGGCTTCCATTTGCGGACTGCAAGATAATGTCCCATTATCACCCACGGTCCATCTTCAAGTGCAATCTCGTAATCCTCCTTCCTCGTAAATCGAACCACATAAAAACCATGTTCAAGGTCTGTAATTTCAATTCTCCCTTGATGTTTCCAAAGATCAGATAGCCGTTTGCATAAAAAGTTATATGTGATGGTCTTACCCAGCAGTTTAATAATCAAAGCTCTCCTCCAAGGCTTCCAAAGCTCACGACATTCTTCCATGGGGATGATTAAGGCGTCTGATCGGCTTTTTCTAAGTGTCCAATCTCACCGGCAGTGTACCGGGTCAACTGTAGCCTAGAATTGGTGAGTCAAGGTCGTATCCCACAGGGAATCTGGTCGAGTACCAAAGTCGGTCTCGTCCCTAGTTCAGGCCAACACAACTATTGAACATGGTGACTTGTCAGATCACCGGTTCTACAAACTAAATATACACAAAATAAAAGATTTAAAACTATATAAAAGAGATAGCCGAGCTATGATCCAATCTAATACTCACAAACCCTAGCTAAGTCCCGAGGTATTCTTGATTCACCTAAACGTTCTCGATGTCACAAAGGGTGTCGTTTCCTGGCTCTGAGAATAGACATTATTTCAATAATCTACCCTCCTATGTCAGGTTCAACAATGCGCTGACCGGATTTAACTGACCTCACACGGTCTACGATTCATGAAACGCTCGACAAGTCGATACAAAACCTCACAACGAAACCGAGTCTGAACAACTCAGTCGGTTTTACACAGTGATCCTAGAACCCCGGTTCCTGTATCCTCTCGCAAAATACATATGTAAAGATGATACGTGTGATACGTTTATTAAGTAGCTAATTCAACAAACGTGATAAGAATAAGTTCTAGAACTATGGTAACATCGAGAATCAACAATCAAACATCAAGAACACCACATGAACAGGCTAAGGTTCGATTTTAAAGACTATCACATAACTCGACTATCGGCTAAAGCTACTCATTATATTAACAAAAACAACAAGAAATCAACAATAAACATAACGAAAATAAAGATTGAAAGCGTGAACAAGAAATGAAAACGAAATACCAAATATATTATGCCGTAGAAAATCGAGTCTCCGATCGAAATCCCGTCAATAACGCGTCAAGCTATCACCGAGATCCTCCGGATTACAACAATCTACAACTAAACTAAGCTAATATATCTATAAATCTAATCTAAGCTAAGAAAAACGCAGAAAAATGATGAAAAACGAGTTGGGAAGAAGAAGTTATGGATCTAGATCCAAAATGGGGGTATTTATAGTGTTTTATGTGTTCTGGACGCTAGGCGTGCGCCTAGGAAAGTGCAGGCGCACGCCTAGGATGATAAAAACACGTACTGAAACTTCTGGTCAAAATTGACTGCTAGGCGTGCGCCTAGCATTTGTCAGGCGCGCGCCTAGCTAACACACCCTCAGAAAAATAGCTATAACTTTGTCTGTAGACCTCCGATTTTAGTGATTCAAGATGCGTTGGAAAGCTCATTCAATTTTCTACAACTTTCATGAAGATGTCCAGCCCAGAAAATGCCTCTAAGGTGGATCAAAATACATATAAATGGAAGGTATGGTTGTAGTACCACCGCATTTTGATCCGTTTGAACGTTTAAGCTTCGGGCACACGTTCCAATCCTCGTATCTCGCCTTCCGGACATCTCAAACACCAAATTCCTGTACAAAATCACAACAAATACCACACGTAATCCCTACAGGACACTAGGGTGACCGAGAATTTATTAAAACACCGAAAAATAATGAGATTTCCGGACTTTACGTCCTAGGTCCCGAAATGATAACCAAGGTGTAAATACATCAAAATACAACCAAATGTCTCAGAAAACATATAAAACGAGGTATAAACGGGGTATAATTACATAGAAAATGATAGACAAGTTGACTCTCATCAGCGTCATCATCCTCTTCAGGACCAATAAAATTCGCGTTCAACTCTGGATACTCTTCTAGCTCATCTTCTTCCCCCTCTCCAGTGTAAATACTAGCATCTGCAAATCTGCCTTTCACAACTGCTACCCCACTCGTATTTTGCCATACCGTTCGCTGGGGTTGCCAATCTGCGCTTTTCTATCTTTCTACCGATCGATTGAGGAGATCTCTTTCCTCCTGACTCTTATCGACTGCCATGCTTTCCGATGCCATCAGCGAGAATTGGATTTGGCGGGGCGGCGGGAGGTAGTCACCGGAACCCTAAGAGATGATGATTAAATTATGTAGTTTAACTCAAATGTTAAGTGATTTGAGAATATTTAGTGAGATTATCATTTTGGTTTTTTTCTTAGACATCATGTTGAAAGAACTATTGATCAGACATTACCTTTGAATAACGGTCAGACTCGATTCAGACCGAACTTCGGATTAGTTAGTCCCGAATACCGGAGACTTTTAGACACAAAAAAAATGATGTATTAACTAATCAAATAATTTCTTCAAAAAAAACTAATCAAATAATGCTACTATCGATATAATGGATCTAATAATTAATTAGAGCAACTGTAGTGGCCATTTGAAAAAATGGAGTCTATTTTTATGTGGGTTCCACCAAATAAATGTGAATAGTAATTTAAATCAAATCAATAGCTGTAGTAGCTTTCAATCTAAACTTTAAAATAAAATCAAATTTTTAAAACAAATCAAAATAAAAAGATAAAATCACGGTAACAATAAAACTGGCGGCAACAAACTGGCGCCAACCTTCACAAGTTCTGCACAACTTCTGCAATCTGTTCATAAATGTCACGGCATAAAGCAATTTTTTTGCTTGTTTCGTAAATTGCGATCTGTGACTACAGGGAAAACTTTTGGAGTGATAATGTTACGTTTCAACACTTATTGGAATAGAAGGAAGAGAGAAAGGGAGGAATGGGAAAAAAATATTAAAGACCGAATACATATGCATTTCTTCATATACATAGCAAGCATACAAAGAATGAATGATATATACTAAAAAGAGTCTTTGTGCTTTGCTGAACATTGTGAAAAAAGTCTTATCGACTCATTCAATGAAGCAAATAAACACAACCAATATGGAGCCCTCACAAGACAGAAGTTCTTTGCACAAGAAACATCATATTAAACTACAATTACCCTAATTCTAGTTTTCATCAACTCAGCATCCATTCCACCAAAAAAAAAAAATATAAATATATATTTTAACCTTAAATTCTATTTCACAATAAAGATTTTCACTCATTCATGGAAAATAAACCAGGATTTTTTTTTTTTTACACAACTCATTTGATTAAAATGATTTCTGAATCTACAAAATCGTGGTATAGTTTCATCATACTATCTAGAGCCCTAATCACCCCTAATCTTTTCTTTTTTTCGCATGCAAATCCAGTGTACTCAAGTTTTCAGTCAAATGCTTACCTTGGCGTGCAACTGCAACGATCCGGCAGCAGAGTGTTCAGATGCTAGCGGAGAGTGAAAATCTTGAGCGATGGAACACCATATTTAAAAAATAAAATTAATAAACTGCAGTTGTAATAGATAAAACGCGGTAAAATGTTTGACAGGGAAGAGAGAAATTTAGAAAAAATTAAAAAAGGGAGTCTAGATGTAAATCTATTTTTAGACTCCCATTTAGATGGCATTAAGATTTTTTAAATGTATTTTAGAGTCATTACAACATAACAAAAATATCAATGCCATCTAAAATAAATGACTGTGATGTAAATGACTTCTATTTTAAAGCCATTACAATTGCTCTTAGGTTGATTGTCCCCATTTGGTATAAAATGATTAATGCAACAGACAAAGTTCATCATGCTTGTGTAAATGTTTGACATATGGTCGAACATTATATCTATTGTAATGTTTACATTTTTTTCAACGTGATATATTATAGGGAATAAAATGGATAAAATTGCAGCAGTTTAAATGGAATTATTTGTGCAAATTACAAATTATCAGTGAAATATGATAAATATAGAAAATAGTATGTCAATGGTATTTATTGTTGTGGTGTGTAGAAATAATCCTTAGTCAAAATGAAAATAAGAAAAGGGAAAAAAAGTGCACCACTCCTTTTTTTTTTTTTTTTTTTTTTGCACCAGAAGGCACGCCCATGGACTTCAATCCAAAAAATTTAATGTTTGGTATAATAAAATTAAGTTATCGTAATAAACGATACAATATATTTTTATATCAGTGATCAACTTATATCAATCAATTATCAATATGACACATATTATAATCATTGATGTAAAAATATATTTTGTACGTTTTGTTTTAACAGTGACGATGTTGTAAATCATCTGAATCTAAATCAGGTCATAACGCGAGTAAATGCTGGATCCTTTAATGATAAATCCAACTGTCAATTTGACGGTGTTTGTGATGATTTTTGATGTGTCGATGACGCGACTATGTACAATTTGACGGTGTTTGTGATGATTTTTGATGTGTCGATGACGACCGACTACGTGAATATGAGATTAAGCTAATAACGTAGTTCTGATTGTGAAATAGGTAATTGGAAGAATAACTCTTGAAATAGGTAATTGGAAGAATCGTATAAATGCAATGGCAAAATGTAAAAATAATAATAAAGGTATCGCAGAAATTAAAAAAAGGGTCCAGCTAACCTCTTTGAGGTAAAATAGCTACAAAATGTTTGTAGAAAATAAGAAAGCATCGAAAGGGGTTCAGCTATCCTCCATCAACAAGAGTGGCCTTGGCCGATGAGCACTTCTGGAACAAAATCGCTGAACTCGGTAATCTTACCTAAGTCAATTCCTCTTGGCTAATTTCAGCAAAAACGAACTTGCTCTGATCAAAGTCTCTAGATCCTTGCTAGAATCCAAAAGGTTGCAACCGCCGGGCAACAATGTTCGTGGCCATCCGACGAAAGATGGAATCGGAGACGACAAATGTTAAAAGCTCAGCTGTCCAATGGTTATACCCTAACCATAAAGGCCCCCCACCCCCGATCTCACAGGAATGTGGGAAGATGTTAATCAGGTAACCTAGAGCTTAGAGTCAGGGGCTTGCTGGTTCCCCATCACTGAAGAGTGTTATCAATCGGAAATCAACCCATTTTACGGGAATCGAACAGCTGACATCCAGCTTAGGGTCCGGCTGTCATTATAACACCCCAACTCCTCACCACTGGGCCATATCCAGGGGATAAGCTCAGCTATCCAATAATTGACGGGAATCAGAGAAAGAAGGAGAAAAGCCGGAGATTCGTCAATATGACGGGGAAGCAGGGACGCTTACAACTTATTAAGGGCAATTCAGGTATTATCAATTACCTTTGCCCTTAATGTCTTATCAAATGTTGAGTTCGACTATCAACAATTAACTATAATATATATTATTCCTTCCGTCCCGTATTATAAGTTTTTTTGACTTTTCACACAGATTAAGAAAAATCATAAATGAGTTGCATTTTAATAATTCAAGGCAAAATAGTGTATTTGTTTTTGGGATTAACTTATAATATTGTATTGTTTAGTGTGAAAGTGAAAACAATACATTAATTTTGTATAGAAATGTGTGAAGGACTTATATTTTGGGACAACACAAAAAAGTTAAAAAGACTTATATTACGGGACGGAGGGAGTACTTATTATATTTTCTTTCTGTTACAAAATTTTACTGTTCCCTTCTAATCTCTTTGTTTTTCCTTTCTTCGGCAACTAAGCTACTGTGATAGTGTTTTACCTATTCTTTTTTTTTTTTTTTTTTTTTTTTTTTTTCCCTTTCGTATATTAATTCCCAGGTACTAAAAAAAATTTAAAGAAATAACCCATTCAACTACAGCAATATAATTAATAAATAAAAACATAATTAAATCCGATTGAACATCTAAAATCCGTTTGAGAACACCTTCTTACTTTTAGTATTTCGAAAGCAAAATCTTAAAAGAAAATACTTGAATCCTCGAACCAACACATCTACGAATATCCTACGATAATTAAACGACAAGCTACGGTTAGCCAAATCCTCTAATTCACTAAAATCTCAGATTTTCTCAAAGACGAACGGATCTATAATTAGGGCTAGGAAGGTAAACTTACCGAAAAAAAGAACGGTTAGTATCGAAACGATCGCCTCCTCGCGGTTCAATTTCTTCTACTATGGTCTGCATCGAAAATCAACCGTTAAACCCTGAATTTGGAAAAGAGCGTTCGAATTTTTTTTTTCTTGTACAGCGTCGGCCTTCTTCCAATTTTTGCAGAAAAGAAATTGCCGTGTGACAACTAATGAGTAATTTAGGTAACGATTCCCTTTTATACCAATTAATTAAAATCCATAAAAATAAATAACTAAATTATTTTAATTAAATCCTTTTTAATTATATAAATAGGTTAAATAATAATTAGGTCATTGTACACATACCCAATTACAATTTTACCATTTCTGAAAATTCGGGGTGTTACATCCCTCCCCCGTAAAACATGTTTCGTCCTCGAAACTGAACATAACTGGGAGGTACTTGACCTCTGGAACTTCACAAACGCCTCGTCTTCTATAACTCATGTTGCCTCTGTCGGTGTGACTGCTTCAATGACCCAATGCTAGATGTACGTCTTCCTTCTTAGCTTTCTTCTTCTTCCGCTCTGAAGTGCACTTGATTCTTCCACATAGGTCAAAGTCTCTTCAACCGTTTCAAGGTCAAAGCTTGACTCACATCAACATCGGCTAACCATTTCCTTATCATTGTCACATGTAGAACGTCATACACCCATGACGGGATTTCGGTAACTCCAAACGGATAAGCTAAAGGTCTGACTTTAGCCAAGATCACATAAGGGCCTTCATAACTGAGGCTTAGTTGTTTGTTTGCCCAAGCCGTCTTAGTCCTTTAATTGGGACGTCTTTAGATATACTTTATCTCCAGCTTCAAACTCTAACGGTTTTTCTTCTTCCATCTACCCACCCTTCTACATATACCTGTTGGTCCCTTGAAAAGGCTTTGGTTAAGTTTAGAGGGGGTGAATAAACTTAACACTTAAAAACTTTTCGGAGTTTTGCAAACTCAGCAAGGTCAGTAGTCTCTGACTATTAGTAGTCAGCAGACCACTCAGTAGTCTGCTGACTATTAAAGTTACTGAATCTGTTGCAGCGGATTATATTTAAATTAAGCATTATTACTTGTTGTTAAAAACATGATACCAAGTATTGGATACTCAGTAGTATATGTGTGTGATTCAGTTGCTAGTTTCAGTAGGTTGATGTGATCAGTATGCTGATAAAATAATATGCAGAAAGTAAATGCAGTAAAGTAAAGTAGGCAAGATTTATAGTGGTTCCACGTGGTGTAATCCTGTCAGTCCACTCTTTTCTTGTGATGTTGAAGGTAATTCACTAGAGATTCTTGAGGTTGCTGTTACAAAAATCCCTAAATTGTTTGTCCTTCACCAATGACTATGGCTTCACAAACTGAACACTTGAAACAAGTGATTGCTGCTTCAAAGTATTCCACTGGTCCTTGAAGGGTAGGATTGCCTCTTCACCAGCTCCACCACAAAAAACAGTTCTTGACACCCAAAAGATGTTTCTCTGTCTTCAGCAAACTTCTTGTAAAAGAAGGGTTGAATCAAGTAAGTGATTCAGCTTGCAGCAGCTTTTGATCAGGATGAAATGATCAGCAGCTTGAGGTCTTCAAGTGTGTATACTTGATGTAACTTGATAGCAGGTTACTCTTGAAGATAAATCTTGATCAGCAAATTGAAACTCAGTATATGTCAGCAGGGTGTTTTTCTTGATTAAAAAACTTGACAGCTTCGTATGGATTATAATGTTGTTCATCATTTTCAAACTGAGTCAGGGTCCCCTATTTTTTGGTGTGAATCTTGTGACTTGTGTTTGAAATTCAAATATGGCCGTTTCAGACTTGTCTCCATCTTGACTTGCTTTTTATCACTGTTCATAGTACTGACATTGTCAGTCAGCTTTTGTCAGTTTTCAGACTGTCCCCCATTGACTTATAACCATTGGATAATCCTCTGAATCTTTCCAACGTTCCTTTTATCTCGACCATTGATTTGTTGATTAAATCAAGGCTTGTAATCCATCCTTATCCATTTAATCTTCCAATGTAACTTTTGTTTAAATCGAGATTTCCATTCAGCAGACATCTGGATTATATCAGTCTGCTGATGTATATATCAGTGAGCTGATTTTAGTCTGTTGTGTTTTAATAATACTTCAGCAAACTTCTTGTCATCAAACTTTTTATTGTGAAGTTAGAGTACACCATTTTGATTATAACTAAGTTCCAATCACCACTTAACATATGAAACTTAGATCTTGTACACAAGGTATATGTGATCAGTTTAGGTCATCACAGACTTCCCTAAATTTTGATTACATATTCTTGACTTTAAATACTAAGTTTGATCCCTTAGCCTTCAATAACTGAGTTTGAGCCCTCAACCTTCAACCATCAGCAGGTTCCTAGACACTCCACTGACCTAGATACCCTATTGACCTAGACAAGTCTACTGATAAAGTCAGCTGACCTTTTTACAGTGCTTGTTTGATCAAACCTATACAAAGATCAAACTCTATTAAACGTATACATTTAATCTAGACATCTTTTTGCCTTTTCTCTATAACAGCTAGTCGGAATCATCATTAAAACTTAAAATATGTCCAACAGTACCTTGAGCCATCTCGAAGCTATGATAACGTTCTATGCTTTCTTCCATACCGAGCTTCAAAAGGTTACATCTGGATGCTTTCGTTGTAACTAGTGTTGTAAGCAACTCTGATATTTTAATCATCATAGAAGGCTTCCAACAATGATGTTTCAACTCTCTTCACATATTGATTGCCCCGGGACGAGCTGGAAAAGCTATCTTGTGAGCTTTATTCGTCACTTTCTTCCTCAGATATTCCATATTCAGAACCCAAGCCGATTTTGATGCCAAAGGTTGCCATCTTCGCCTAATGTGTAACCACTGGTTGGTTTGGTTCTGACCACTCAAATGTAATAAAAAAACAACTAGATCTTCATCTTGTTTCTTCACAATCTCATCAACTATCTCAAATCTTGCAATCAACGGTACAACAAACTTTACTCCCTTTGCTGACCGAATCATAACTGCTTAAACGTTCCAACTGATCCGCAACTCTTGGCATACATGACTTTTTTTGATCTCAACCTCCATCACCGCAACACAAGCTTGCTAAAGAACTCCAAGGATCCCAACTAAAGGGCTTCATAGACTTCTTTGGAAAATAAGAGCATGTGTTGCCATACTTTCTCCCTGACGGTCTGATCCAATCCTTATGCCACTAAGGGCTAGCTTGGAAAACAAATAAAGTTGAAAATTGACAATTTGAGCATCATGATGGCATGTCAACTTGGTAAGCCAAAAAAAGAGTCAATAAGTCCTCGAAACAAGAGAGGTTTCTGGGGTTATAATTGTGATTCCTGGTCGAGGGAAGTTTGAAGTTTGTTCAAGGTGTGAAGAACTGCTCCATGAGAATCTCGAAAAATAACCCCAACACCGCTCCAACCTCAATAACTGAAGCATTCACATTTCCTTTGATCACCCCTTCCAAAGGCTTCACCCATTTATCCGGCAAATGTTGGGCCAAGGCATGCGCCCTATATGTCTCCATAGCCTCCACATACTCAGTCGAAGCTGCCAAAGATCGTGCACACACTGCAGAGACATAAACAGACTGATCATCAAGCACTGCAGAACAACGTGTCTTCCAGATCCCCCACATAAGCCACACAAATCTTGCGGTATCTTGTACGCCCTGGTCCTCTAGCAACCTCATAAAGAAATCCGCAAAGGTGGTAAAACTAAGATGCCCAAGAACACCAGAAAAATGGTGACAACTGCCAGACTCTATCTGCCATCTCACATTCAAAAATGACATGTCGCATCGTTTCTAATGTTTCTCCACATGCCAAACATACACCATCCCCTATAGTCCGCATGTTCAGTCCCTGACCTATAGCAAGACAATCATTGAGGGGTCGCCACAAGAAATGCAAAATACGTGGCTGTACCGGAAGCTGCCAACAGTTTCTCCAAACCCTGCTCTCCCCGACCGAAGTAGTCGGCCTTGCAACAGCGGTTGGCCGATAAAGGGACAAGGCTAGGAAGTACCCTGAGCGAACAGTATAAACTCCCTTTCGGTCATAATGCCAAATCCGCCGATCCGGATGCACCCTAGGACAATGGTGGTCTCCAAGATAGCATCAGACTCCCATGGCCGAAACAATTGTTGAACCTGCTACACATCCCACACCCTAGAGTTTGGAACAATTAGATCCGAAACTTTAGAATCCGTTGGGAGCTCATGTCCTGCAAACGGAATACGGAATGAAGGCTGCCGACTAGTCCAGGCATCATGAAAAATAAACACCGACTCTCCATCACCCACCCTCCATTGCAATCCAGTGAGTAAAAGATCACGCCCCTCTAGAATGATGGGCCCGGGAACGGACGGCCAACTTATATATTGTATTTATTTATTATTTTGGTTTAAAGTAATTAATACCATAAAAGTTGTATCATTCGTGTATCACACCAGTTGTGATATTTACCGATTTTTTTTTATAGAGAATTAGGCATAAGTACAATGTTTGAAATATTTTTAAGTAATAGGACAACCACATATTTTTTACAAAGAGAATGACAACTTCTATATATTTTTATAGGGAAAATGACAAATCAAAAATAAATAAATAAATAATAAAAAATTTGCTCAGAACCTTTTTATTTTCTGGGACCTTTTTCTCTTTTTCTCTTTCCTCTCCCATTTTTCTTTTGAGACTTTATTCGATATAATTACATCGTTTTCGTGAGATTCGCTGTCGAAATTCACTCAATGAATGTCCCTAATGAATCTCGAAAATCAGCGAATTTCGACAGTGAATTTTGAATAATAGTTAATTTCGACAACGGATTTTCTGAAATCACGTCGGAATATGTTGAATGTGTTCTCAAAATAAATAGCATGAAAAAAAAAAAAATTTGTGAATGAATTTTCAAATTTAGAATTCTACATTGAGATATATAAGTGTTTAAAAAAGATGGATGAGAAAAGTTGTTGGTTTTTTTTTATAGCCGCTAGAATTAAAAAAATAGTTTTGTGTTTTATGCAAAATTTTTAAAAAATTGTCCTTCTGCTTAATTGATAAAATATCATTATCCTTTCCCCAAAATCCCTCTTTTTTTAAAGCAGCTTTTGTTTTTTCACAAAATTTACAACCACTCTCATTTTTACGAGAAGAGTATTAATTCATGTCATACATGCACAAATCAAATATGTGTGAGAGAGTGTGAGAATTAATTGCATCATTCCACCAAGTATTTCAAAAAAATTAATAGATTGAGCAATTATGACATAATGTATCAGGACCATCATAAAATTGTTACGAGAATAATTTGTTTAAAATTGTAAACAATTTGCAATCGACCAAAATCAACCAAACAAGGCCGACTTTTGAAACATGAAACCCATTTGATTTCAATTGGCAATTTGAAAACCGTGTTAAACAATTCAATTTTATAAATAGACAAAAAACAGTCTAACCGGATCAAGTACACCCGTGATCAACAAGGTTTCGAGCAATTGGCAGACGTAGGATCTCCAAAAGCAATCAATTGAAGAAAGCAAATTACAGAGATGATGATCTGTTTATGTTGACTAAATTTAACATAAACAGATCAAATTTAAAGAAAATTAATGGATTATAATAAACTATCCTGCAATATCGACGACGTAGGGTGCCTCCTAGTCTAGGTGGGACATCGTTGTACATATATGTTTTGAATCCAGGCTAAACCGAGAAGCGGCAGCGACAGGACAAACACGAATTTGCGACAGCCACCTCGTGATGCACTTGTCGTGGAAAGCGTGTTTACACGGAAACCTCGAACAATTCGTACCAATCAGAATCCCACCTAAACAAATCGAGCAAGTTCTCTCATTTTTCATCGTTCCAGAAATCTTCTAGTGATCCCTCTATCTGTGATCACGACGCAGGCTGAAACGTCTGTGACGTCTCGTAAATAACCTCTCCAACACTTCTCGACATGCTAATTGCCCTCTGGTAATTTTCCTCAAACGACCGTTCAGCTCGTTTCTTTTCATCGTACCAATTCATCCACGCCTCGTATTCTTCCCGTGGATTCCAAACGTACCTCACAGTATATACTTAGCTCTATATAAAGCACCTCTTTGTCCTTGTTATACGGCTTTTCCTTCACGCACTTTATGAACTCAGAAAACCGACCAATCAAATCATCGAAATCTCGAATTGAATCATGCACACAATACTCATCACCATCTAAATATTTCTCCACGAGCTTAACCCGATCGAACTCAAAATTGATTAAACGCTGCAGGTCCTCTAAAAAGGGTACAATCGCCTCTTTCAAAGTTAAATGATTCTTTAATGATAGACCTTTGAAAGCTCCTCTTCTCTGACAGTCGGGTATATTCGGAAGGATAAAAGTTAATGATGTAGCACATCTAAGTTAATTTATGGTATTTTATTTATGCGTTAAATTAAGTGAAAAGCTATATGGGCTTTCTAGTTAGATTTGACCTAAATGGGCTTTGTAGCCTATAAGTAGCTTAAGCTTTCCTAGTTGTTGGTCATATTATGCAATCATGAAATATTGAATATTTCTCTTTTGAGATTGAGTTTATCTTTGAGTTTGAATTAATTTGTGTTTTATCCGTTTATTGCAGATTTCTACATCAGTTAACAATGCTTTGACAATCTTGATTTTTTCTTTGCAATAATGATATTTTGAAATTAATTCTGATGTAATATTGATCATGTGATCGCTGTCCATTTCAATAGCTGCGACGACCACGTGGTAACAACTGTGAGCATTCAACGGCGGTAGCCATGGTGGTGGTCGACGACGACAACGAGGACAACATACTTAGCAGTATTAAGGTTGAGCGCAACAATACAAAACAGAGAACTCAGAAACGTACAGTACTTATTACGTTCTTGCTTTTTAATTAAGCTGGGACTGTTTATTTATAAGCCGGTGATTGACATGTAAAAAGATAAAAAATAATGTCGGTGATTGATTTTTATGGATGTTAATAAATTTGGAGTTATAGTAAGTTTCCTAAAATAAGTCCTAATGTTTTTCAACCCAAAAAAAAATATATATATATCTTTATAATTAGATTTGCCAAATCTCTATCCAAACACATGTCTTACATGAGATCAACGATACAAATTTCCAATTAAAAAAAATAAAGACATTAATACATATAATTTGTATTATAGGTATAACTTTAATTATAATAATTCGGTATAAGCTTAATCGTAGGGAAAGCGCCCCAAACAGTAAAATATAATATATAAAATTCCATTGCGGATGATGATGATGGATAATATATGATATATATTTCTCATTATATAATCTCCGCCGCTATTACGGATTTGGCTTAATAAAATTCCATTTCCTTCAACAACAACAACAACAACAACAACAACAACAACAAAAAAAAAAAAAGGCTTAATTGTATGGCTTACCGTAGATTATAATATATAAAATTGTTATAAAAAAAGCTTTAATCTAATTCTGTTGCTTTCAAATAAAACGGGGTTGGAAACGAACCGAGACGTTCACGGGCAATTCGATGACCGGCTAGTGAAATGCTCGTTCATATATGGCTTAATTGAACTCGAGCTGAATATGAGTAGTTTATAATGTTAACAAGCTGAAATCGAGTACTAAAAAACTTGATTCGAATTTTTGACGAACATTATCATAAAATATCTTTTAATTTTAATTGCTTAGCGAGTCGAACTCGAGGACCTTAAATCTTAACTTTTTTCTTTTCAATTCGCTAAAGCTTGAAAGAGTCAAAATTTTACTGAGCATGCATAATCGAACATAATTAAAATTTAATCGAACAAACTCGAGCCAAGTTCGAGCTTCACGGTTTCAAGAGGATGTTTCACTCTCTAAGGAAATGTTTGATTCGGATCGAATTGTTAACGCCCTAACATCACCCTTTGATTGTGACTTGGTTGGGTTGTTTTTCAGCGGCCTTCTTTTGCATGGCCATAGCGAATCTCGAGGGGTAACCACTGTACTGGTTGCGGCGATGAAAGTGCAGGTGACGGTACGGTGCAGGTGACGGTACGGTGCCCGCGGCGACATGCTTAACGGAGATTAAGGAAAATTAATAGGAGATGGAGATGCTAATTTGAAGATAAATGGGAGTCTATTTAGTATTGTGTAATTTAACATGTAAACCATTCGATTCCAATTGGCAATTCGAAAACAATATAAAACAATCCAATTTTAAATTTCTCTATCCTAGGCAATATCGACGACGTAGGAGTACGTAAGTACGTACATGCATGCATGCACACAGAGACACACAGACACACACACACACACAGATATATATGTTTTGAATCCATACTAAACCAAGAAGCGGCAAATTACTCCCTCCGTCTCCGTAATATAAGTCTTTTTGGCTTTTTAATGGTGTTTCAAAATATAAGTCATTCTCACACAACGATACAATATTAAATGCATTGTTTCACTTTCACACTAAACAATGTAATATTATTAGCTAGTCCCAGAAAATAATACAATATTTTGCATTAAAATATTAAATAATAACTCATTTATTATGTTTTCTTAAACCGTGTGAAATAAGTAAAAAGATTTATATTATGGGACGGATGGAGTATTATTTAACAATAATTTTATAATAGTGGACACGACTAATAACTAATAATTTACGTAAGATTTAACAATAATTTTATAATAGTGGAGACGACTAATAACTAGTAATTTACGTAAATTATTATTTAACAATGATTTTATGGGGGGATAGGGAAAAAGAACAAAAACATTTTATTAAATAGAAAATATTACAATTAGATACCAGCTAGCGGACGATTTGGGCCGGTGCTCTGTTCATAAATAGGAGGACATATCGGCAAGCCTTACTTGTCAACAGACAATATCTTGATTAAAAAAAGGGATATTTGGTTAAAAAACATACTGAAAATACTAATAAAACATCCCACTAGTCAAACTATTAAACAACCAAAATTTTCCTAAAAAACAAGGAATTATTTTAACAAAAGATAATCATCTGTTTATTATTCTTCATCTTCATCGCGTGTTCGGTCGTTCAAACTACGCAATCCTTTACTGTTGCGCGCATTGCACACGCTGCTGGCCTCCACCGTACATGTCGTCTTCGTCGTCTTCATTGTACGCCTCCTGTCGAGCCTGAGCTTGCCTCCTACGCATCTCCTCTTCGAAGTTGACATCGTGCAGAGTCGTCTCCTCGCACTCATCTGTTCCAGCTGATACAGCAGTCACAACACAACATGCTAGCTGATGCAGCATTAAAGAATGACATGTCATCAGTTGTTGACGTCGCAGATGATGTAGCAGAATGGCCACATCATAGATTGACATGTCATCAGCAGTCACGTCATATTATGACGGTTGTAGTGTCGATCTTGTTGTGACAGTAGTATTACGTTTTTTTTTCTATGAACGCTTTGCTTACCGGGCTTGATAACTTCTCCGGGCTTAGATTTAACTAAGAGCGGGCGACCGTCTAAGTGAGTCAAAACAAACTGAAAGCCACATAATGCTTCTGTTAAGCTTAGAGAATGCTCTACAAAGAGATCATCACCCTTTCTTTTAAACTTAGGATGCTCCTTTTGTTCGAGGACAAAAACAATGTCTCCCGTAACCGTATCCGGCTGCACAACAACAACGAAAACACGTTAGCATCTAACCATTGATACTAAAAACTCTACTGCAAAGTGTCCACAATGAAGAGATCCACTATCGTCCAATCAAAATGCAACAAGTGCTATCAAGCACATTAGAAACGAGGCTATAAACGAAGCAACCACCACAAACATGCAGAAAAACATGCCATGTGTCGTGTTTTGATTGGATGAGAGTTGATCTTTTCGTCAGCAATAGATTTTGGGAGCCTTTATTTGTACCCGCCTAAATTTACCAATGCACCACACGGGATTGACCTTTTCAAAGTCGATTCTAGACTCAAGAATTTACTTTCCGAAAATGTCGTGCACCGAACTGTTGTGGTGCAAATAAAGGCTCCCTATTAGTATTATCCCACAAGATATATGGTTTCTTATTTCTTACAGCTTCATCGGCCTCCCCGTGGAAAGAAATCTTCTGTTTATTCTGCATGCCTTTTTCAACGTTTACTTCCAGAACTTTCTTCTCCGGAACAACCTTATCACCTTTGCACTTAGGACAACGGTCCCTGTCACTAATCGTCTCTCCTGTTCCTTTGCATCCATTGCAAGGATGTTGCATCTGCTGCATCATTCCAGGACCAAGTTGTCTGATACTCACTTTCATACCAGTACCATGACAACCCGAACACTTGCTTGAAGCTCCAGATTTCGACCCTTTGCTGCAACAGAAACAATAACTCAACATGAAAGCACGAACCATAACGTTGTACAAACATGCGTGCATGTTACTAGAAAAAACACGTACCCTTTACACTTCACACAGAGAACATTACGTGAGAGAGAAAGCTTCTTGGTTGTTCCCTTATACAAATCTTCCAAAGAGACTTTCAGTGGGTGAACAACATCCTCTCCCCTCCTCTGCCTTCGTCCCTGACTGCTGCCACCTCCTGTGAACCCATATAACCAATTCAACAACTTGCTAACTCTTCATGTATATGTATATACATATAACCAATTCAACACTTACTAAGTCTTCATATATATGTATATATATGTATGTACATATATGTATACGTGTATGTATGTATGTATGTGGGTATGTGTGTGTGTAAGATTCATGATCAAGCTAAAAAAAAACGAGGCAAAGTGATTTAAGCATTAGGAAGATGTTATACTGCCGGTAGGATCAAAGATATTCCGGAAGATGTCAAACGGGTCATGCATACCACCGCCACCTGGCATTCCTTCCTCGCCATACTGATCATACATCTCCCGTTGCTCAGGATCACTCAATACCTCAAACGCATGAGCGATCTCCTTAAACTGCAAAAGAATAGATATATTTAGCGTTTATCATGAGCACAAGTAGATTTGTTCTCAACTATTCACAACTCGTTTAACCTTTGTACCGCGTTATTTACTAACTAGGATACCCTATTACAGTCTTTTGTACTTCTACTTTTACATCATATACCGAATCCCTTTGGTCTTACACAACTCACTTCATCAATCAAAACGAAATTTAGCCAAATCATATGAATAAGAAGCTAGTATGAACAACAAATGCTAACGCCAGACTCGTAAAAGACGAAGGAGCCACTTAATTTGTCCATTCCTACTGTACCAGCAGCATTCAGTTCAATATAAAAACCAATTAGAAAAACAAACCGGGGCCCGATGAACGGGTTAGTCTCAATCTATCGTAAATATACTTATATAGGCCTAAATAATATGGGCAAATTATCTCCAAAAGCTGAGATCTTTACACAATCAATCAATTACCAAACAATGCAATTCAACACAATCACTGAAAGCTAACACCCTTTACTATGTCAATTGCTCAAATTTACAATAAACCATCAAAAGTCCCTGATTAAAACCACAATCTAAAATAAACCAACACACAGAATCATAGACTCAGCACCAGTAGTCCAAGAAAAATTATAGATTTACAACAACAAAAAAAGCTGACCATCGATAACCCATGGTCATACAGAGAAAAGCCTGAAATCGAAAGAAATACAACATTTGTAGATGTAAAAAATCAAAACCCATATATAGAAAAAAAAAAAAACCTGAAATCGATGGATAAAGAAACCCTAATTACCTTCTCTGGATCACCACCCTTATCGGGATGATTCTTGATGGCGGCCTTCCTGTAAGCCTTTTTCAGATCATCTTGTGAAGCAGATTTCGGAACTCCTAGAACTTCATAGTACTTAGTGTTGTTACTCTTTTTAGGCGCTCTTCCAAACATCTTTTCTATGTTTCAACTACTGAAAAACGAAAAAATTCAACCAAGTTTGGAAGAATTTAAAGAGGAACAGTAGAAAAAATCCGATTTCCACACAACAAAGGGAAACCGGAGGCAGACTAATAGGTGAAGGAGGAGGGTATTTATATTAAAAGAGAGTCGGTGATTATTCAACGGCTGAGATTTGATCTCAGTGACCAAAAGGGATTACATTACGACCGTACGATTTCATCTAGACACTGACATTTTTTTTTTTTTTTTTGAGAAAAAGATACCGACATTTTTCTTTGTATTTTCTTTTTTCTTTAATTCGTGGTACGACAGAATCAAGTTACTCATGAATAATTTGACTCATAATTTGGATTGATATTGACTCAACTCAAAAATAAAAAGATTAATATAAAAGCAATTCAATATTTTTTTGACACAAAAAAGCAATTCAAAATTATACTCGACAACTCGTGGGCAAATTCAAAATCATTTTTATATATGTTGAACATTTTATTTATTTTATATCTCTCGGATTTTGTTGTCTATCAAAATATACTTTGCGCTAAAAATATTGGTAGCTACGGTATGAAATATTATTTGCATAAATAAATAGCTTTTTCACATAAAAATTGCCAAACAACCAATTTTGTTATTATCGTATGATAATTTAAATTTTCGTAGTATTAAATTTCGAAGTCTATTAGATTTAATTAACTCGATTCATTTGATTTGTGGCTGATATATTTGGTTTGGTATACCCTTTACTCCTCCGGGACTACCTTTGTTTTTAGGAGGTCCGTGACGACTCGTTTGAAGCCCCGCCCGTTTTGAATAACAACAAAATAAGTGACGTGCCATTGACCTCGTTTGACTGGAATGGCGTTGAGCCGTGTAGGGTTAGGACTTTTATTATCGACACATATGAGGCACGGATACTTCTATATGGTGGCGTGTCCCGTATCGGATTTGACCGATGCGCATTCGACACAGATGCGTATGGGATACTTAGGATACACTCTTGAAGGCAAATTCAGAATTCTAAACATTGGATATAAGATTCGAATAGGCATATCCATGGTATTGAATAATCATGTTGAAAATCGAGTATCAAAATTGAGGAAATCACTAAAAATTGTTATCTTTCATGTATTTTAATATTTGTTATTTGATCATTATAATTTTCTTATGTATAGTTCGGTTCTCGTATCCTTAATATTTATCAAAATGCCCTTTGTACCCGTCTTCTAAAAATCCTGCACCCGCCTCGTATTCACATTTTATGTATTCGGGAATCCGTATTTGTGCAACCTAAATTGACACTACATGTTCAATTTGGGATATTGAGAAGAGTGTGTGGAGACTCATTTGTTTGCTTGTAATAAGAAGGTATAAGACATCGCTTAGGGTGGGGCCGGAGTTTTCACGTCGGTTTCGGTCGATGGATCACTACAGATTTTCGATCTTATGGATAAAAAGCACTCTAGTAGGTTTCAGCTGATGGATCGGTACGGCTTTTCGATCTTTGGGATAAAGAACAATCTAGTATTATATACGAAAGCCCGCAACCCGATAAGGTGTTGTTAAGATTGGTTTGGAACAAGCAGGATTTGAGATAATAATAAAGTAGTTGTATATATTACAAAATTTCATTTATAACATAAAATGCTATAATATACGTCATTTGATACTACTTTCAACCAACAACTGCACATAAAATCTCTCAATAATTTAGGTAGGTTTTGTATAAAAAAAGATAAAGAGCAAGAACCGCATTAAAAAAATGAATAAATCCCGCCAAAATAATGAATAAAAATTTGTCCATAATGATGAGTAACTACCAAAAATGAAGAGAATGACTTAAAATTGTGTTATTCTATATGTTTCAATATTTATTATTTGGTTTTTATAGTTTTATTATGTGTAGTATGTTAGTCCTTGTTCTTTTAATGTTTACACATATGTCTTCCGTACCTGTGTCCTATATTTTTACAAAACGTTGCACTTGTGTAATTGTACCCATGTATCCTATATATGTGTTATTGTACCCATGTATCCTATATATGTGTTATTTATATTTATGAAATAAGTGTCTGTACTATAATATATATGTAAAAAATCCTCCCGATTAAATATATTGGTAGGGTCTCAATTTTTGTCCCAATTGAAAGAATAATTGACAAGAGCCAACAGCAAACAACATTTTGTCAAATTATGCATGTGATTGTGAGGTTATACTCTTTGAGTATCATTTTTTTTTTCTTTAAGTATCATTAATGCAATGATTTAATCGAAAGGAAATTACCTCATTTAGAGGACTATTACCCTCATTTGGTGGAACTCGAACCCGTATGTGAGGTTATAATCTTAAATATAACATTTACCAAAAAAAAATGTTTCCATTTAAATAAAGAGAATTTTTTTTCACGAAAACGAAAGATTTTATACACACCCTATTTTTATCCTTAGCGGGGCTTAAAACTCTGGTCTCGAGCCAAGTTTTGGTCTAATGGTTTCACTAGGTCAATACCTGTTTGATTTATTTATTTATTTTATTTTTTATTCTTTTATATATTTGGTGTGTGTGTGACGTGTGTCTTTGATGAACTTCAAGACAATGGTATTTATTGAAGAAAATTCCTAGAAGGTTACTTAACTCAAGACCAATGAAGAATATGGATGTCAATTTTGATCAATCCAATAGATATCAACCATACCCTTTTAGTCAGGATAGGGTATTTTTAAAGGTAACGTAGGGTATGAATTTGATTATTCAAAACCCGCCGTGGGTAGGGTAAGATAGGATATGGATATCTATTTTCTACACCCGAACCAGTACCATATGATATATTAACTTACACCATACACACACACACACACACACACACACACATATATATATATATATATATATATATATATATATATATATATATATATATATATATATATATATACCATTTCATCTCAAAATCATTAAAAAAAATAAACAATTCTCTTTTGACCATTAGATGTTGATTGAACTCATCAATGAAAATAATCAAGAGATAGTGAATATACACTTTAGTAGTTCAATATCACATAATGTTGTTGATGGTCGGAGAAATTCACCACTTTTGTTAGTTGTCAAAAGATGAAGTGAACGTTATTTTAGAGTGAGTTAAACCACAATAAAAATGCTGATGTTTCTTCAAAATCTCTTAACTTCTGTTTTCTTCAATTATAAAAAATAAACAAGGTCAAGTACTCGTTAATATGTTAGAATATATTTTATATGTCCGTGACTACCATGAGTACTTCTGAATCAAGTTTAATAATAAAAAACAGACTGAATAAAAGAAAACTTTACTATAAGTGTGTTGAAAGTAATTTCGTAGTGTATGCAGTAAAAAAATTTATTAAAAAATGGCATAAGAAATCATTTTTATGACGCCCATAAAGTCCATTTCATTTTTGTGAATGAAATCAAATATCCATGGATATCCATAAATCCGTATATATCCGCGTGGGTATTGTATGGATTTAAAAATGTCTACTTGGACGGGTAGTGGGTAGGGTATGATCAGTACGAAAATTTTATGATGGGTAGGGTATGGATATTGCCAAACCCGTACTCACCCCTGCTCATTGCCACCCTTAGTGAAGAAGGTTACTTAACTCATGATCGTTCACCGATCCGAAAATTTTATCTAGTGAAGACACCGACGCTTTACATATTAAAGCCGTCTTTTTCTTACAACAAAATACATTATTTTAATACAAAAGTAAAAATTATCAGATCTAAACGAGGGCAAAAATGATTTTCTTAATTTTTTAATTTGTAAAACTGTTGAACTACCCTCTCTTCCAAAAGCTTAAGCTGATGGGAAAGTAGATAATTAACATTTTATATATCACAATACGCCCCCCTCAAATGTGGGCCAGGAAGAAGAGAGAAAGACCAACACTTTATTTATTTTTTTTTTTTTTTTTTTTTTTGAGTGTGGGTTTGTAAGAGGAGAGAAAGGCCCAACATTAGTTGACTTTTCTTGTTTTAAAAATTTTGCTTGGAGCAAAGTTTGAACCCATGACCTATCGCTCTGATACCATGTTGAACTAACATCTTTCCCAAAAACTTAAACCGATGGGGAGGTAGATAATTAATATTTTATATCTCATCTCTTATCTTTTATCTCTTATATCTCTTAAGAGCTAAGGAGGTTGCACCACAATTGGCCACGTGGCAACCTCCTGAGCTGACATGTGGCAATTTTTTTTTTTTTTTTTTTTTTTTTTTTTTTCCTTCTGTAAAAACCGGAATTTATGTTAGCGTTATAAAGAAATCGAATTTTTTTGTTCGATTCGCCGTTACAAAAACCGAACCAAAGTGTATATTTCGATACGGTTCATTTTTAGTACCTCCAACAGACAGTGCGGTTTTAGTTTTAAATTTCAATCAACCGAAAAAAAAAATTGATTCGATTTCGGCACAACGATTGAACAAAACCGTGTACACGTGTACCGTTAGTAGTTTGTGTAGAAAAATGAAAGAAAAAAAAACCGACGGATTTGAAGTTCTACTGTGTAGTGTATGATAGAAGATGAGTCAAGTTTAGCTATAAAATACAATAACAAAAAAATAAGGGCAAACAAATATCCGCGCTAAAAAGGTGTACCCACATGTGACCACGTGGACGCCACATTAAATGTTTTTATTATTTTGAACTACATAACGTCGGTGGAACCGACGGCCGTTTGCAGTACGAACGTCACTAAAATTAACGTTGGAATACCAAATCACTTTTTATATTCTTCAGATCGTATAGAAAATGAGTAAAACACATTTTAAAACATATTAATGATCTGGAAGCTAAGGAGTCCCGGAGATTTGACCGTGTAGTTATGGTCCACTTATTGTTTTTGTATAATGTTTCATTACGTAAAGTCGAAGCTAAAGGGATCGACTTTATGACATTATTCTCCTAGAGCTAAGGAGGATTTTCCACAATTGGACACGTGGCAACCTCCTGAGCTGACAGGTGGCAATTTTTTATTTTTATTTTTTAATAGCAACTTTTTTTTTGTTTTTTTTTTCCTTTGGTAAAAACCGGAATTTCAGTTAGCGTTATATATAAATCGAATTTTTTCGTTCGATTCTCCGTTAATAAACCGAACCAAAGTGTATATTTCGATACGGTTCATTTTTAGTACCTCCAACAGACAGTGCGGTTTCAGTTTAAAATTTCAATCAACCGAAAATTTTCATTCGATTTCGGCACAACAATTGAATGAAACCGTGTACTTTTCTTATTATCAAACGTGTACCGTTAGTAGTTTGTACACAAAAGGGAAAAAAAGGAAAGACTGACGGATTTGAAGTTCTACTGTGTAGTGTACGATGGAAGATGAGTCAGGTTTAACTATAAAATACAACAACAAAAAAAATCAGGGCAAACAAATATCCACGCCAAAAAGGTGTGCCACATGTGACCACGTGGACGCCACATTAAATGTTTTTATTATTTTGAACAACATAACGTCGGTGGAACCGACAGTGTTTGCAGTACGAACGTCACTAAAATTAACGTTGGAACACCAAATCACTTTTTATATTCTTCAGATCGTATAAAAATGAGTGAAATACATTTTAAAGCATATTAATGATCTGGAAGTTAAGGCGTCCCAGGAGATTTGACCGTGTAGTTATGACCCGAATATTATTTTTCTATAATGTTTCATTACGTAAAATCGAAGCTAAAGGGATCGACTTTATGATAGTGTTCTCCGATACATCATATTGTGGTTTATTTTGTAGATGGAAACTCCTGATAGGGCTGGAAGAGAAGTGATTCACAATCTTCACGTCTCTAAGAAAGAGAGCTAACTCTTGCCGAGAATGATATGTTTTTGTTGCTCTCTTTGTCTTGTGCCTTGGATTTGTTACGGTTTAAGCTTACGCGATTTATTTCACGTTGTAGATCTATTCTTTGATATAATCGTTGGTAACGATTTATGTTGGGCCTGCCGTACCTTGCACGGCTCGCGTTTACTAGTATCACAGTAAAAACCATATCGTTTTTTTATCTGTATAAAACTATATCGTTTTAATAAATAAAAAATCATGATCTCATTAGGGTATAAGTGATGTTTTTTTATTTTTTTTGGGAGTGCAACTATGTCGTTATAACAAATAAATAATATTTACGAAGCCCAGTGAAGTCGTGACCCCGTCCTAATACATTGGGAATTGTGGATCCGTTAATGATCACAACACTTCTCAACATTTTATGAGTGTTACTACCACCAACAATGGTTCTAGACAACTAACCATGATTTTAAACACCAATAACTCAATCGACTTTATTCTGGACCATTAAAAGCGTCGCGGAGGGATGTTTAGCGTCATAACGAACATCATCATGGTCGGGACTTGATCAAACGGTTTATCTACCACCACTAACAATGGTTACAGACCACCATTAACCACGATTTTAAAGAGCAGTATATCCATTGACCGTATTCATAACTGTTAAAAGCATCGCAAATGGATGTTTCACGTCGTAACGGGTTAAATCCTGATCGAACTCGATCAAGTAGCTCATCTCCAACCACTAACCAATTTCGGGGCGCTACGGCCACTAACAATTGCTATAGGCAACTAGACACAATTTCAAAAAGCGCTTCCTCCATTGATTGTGTCTAGAACTGTTAAAATTATCATAAAATAATGTTTACAATATCGTAACGGGTCTAATCTTGGTCGGACTACCATCTATTACTATCATACATCCCAACAACCATACTCTGTCTTCCATTTTTTTTAATGGACATCCCAACTTGCACGTTTAATTATAGTAGTACTATAGTCACACTATAGTAGTACAATTACCATGCATGCATGTTACAGAAATTGGAAAATCAGGTTGTGTCAGACCTTTGACTTGCAAATCAGGTCAACATTGTAAATCAGGTCATGCCTTTTCTGACATTGTAAATCAGGTAAACGTAAGGTTCTCTACGTTTAAACGTAAGGAACCATACGTTTAAACGTAGATAAATTTGAATAATTGCAACTCTTAATTTATTGAAATAACCTACGTTAAACGTAGTATATGTTAGGTGTGATGCCCGAAAGACAATTTTGTAATTGTTTTATTTAATAAATGAAATGATGTTATTATTCATATTTATTATTCTCATATTCACCGATGTGACAATAGTATTTACACTACAGAAAACCCTAAAGTATATCGTTTATGTAATCACTTAACTCAGTGTATGGTATATATACACAGGAGGATTGAGTTAGTGAAGATGTACTTAAAATACAATTAGCCCGTAGTGAAGTTAATCGAGAGTATCGGGTCTCTCCTTTAACGTGCTATTAATGCGCCCGAACACAATAGGTGTGATTGTCTTATCCGGACTTTCGGTTAAGAGAACCTAATGGGGCATTTATATATGATAGATATATCATATAGGGTTTGGACCGATTTGATTAGAGTTCACGATATAATTCCGTAATCGAGAAGTCTTATCGAATCAATGGATGATCATATTTATGGATATATCTTAATCCCGAGGTGATCACGATCAACCGCTTGAAATCGCATGAAGTTTGACTTGACGGTTAAGGATTACACCGAGTCCGTGGTCCGATTACCCCATCTTGGCATTGTACTTGGATTGAATGAGTAGTCCGTGTTATCACAATACGGAATCCATTCCTTCCATTTATGGAAGTAGATAGATGCAGCTTCCCTTATTTGTTAATCCTAAACCGATCGATCGTACGAGTTCATATTACACCGATTAGCTACCAAAGTGAGTTGTATGAATTAATTGATCACTAGGGGGGTTAATGGTAAATAAGGATAAGAGGTTCTTAAAAGGGTTAACGGTAACTTCCCGATTTAGAATGAACGATGCTATGGAGGATTAATCCATATGTAATGATTATATCAATGGACGCCTATTATTATTCTCGTGAGGAGATAAATATAATCTTATAATCGGAGGAGTGCGATCACGGGATTATGGTGGCATATTCCCGTGATTGATTTATCGAATATAATTATTCTATAATTATTTATTTGATTTATCGGAGCCGCCGATTATTAGTCCATGGTCCCCGACGTGCTCCTAATATAAAGCATAGCTATTCTCGGACGTCGAATCCTAATAATATTAATTTAGTTCTTGTTGGACTTTATTAAAACGATATGTGAATTAATTGTTTAGTGACTATTAAATTAGTTGGGCTAAATAATTAAATACACGTAAAAGACATTTTTCGTGACTCGACCCAAATTAGTGTGTTGACCTTTTTTTGACCTATTGGTCAAATATGGTTTGTGTGTGTGACCCTTTTTTGATTAAAAGGTGGCGCCACTTTTTGTGATTAATAATTATTAGGAAATTAGTTTTCTTGGATAATTATTTAATGTGTGATTTATCTTTTATTTGTTAAATGATAATTCATGAAATATTAGATAATAATATGATTTATCCTAATTTGTTTGGGATAATTATTTTATTTATCTTTTATTTGGAAAAAGGATTAATGTAATAATTATCTCTTAATTATTTAATCCTTGGAGGCTAAGTTTTACTCCCCTATATAAAGAGAGTTCTCCCAAGCCTTAACACACTTTGCATAATTCGACTTCTCCCTATAGTAGAGAGAAGAAAATATTTCGGCCAAGGAGAGAGTGGGAGAAATCTTGGAGATTTTTCCGGTAGCATATCGGAAGGGTTCGAGTCGAGAATTCCTTCCACCGGGAATTGCTTGGATCACACGATCGGAAGACTGTGGTGCTCTTCACATCTTCACATTCATCCTTCTGCGGTTCTTCAACTTGAATTTTAAGATTCAAGAGGTATGATCTACATCCCCCTTGTAGAATAGATCTAGTTGTTTTATTACGTGTATTATATAGATCTAGATCCATAAATCGCTTCCGTTGCGGATGATATTACTAACAGTGGTATCAGAGACAATGGTGATCTATATTTATACGTATAAAATATTAGATCTAGGAGTGGTAAAACATGTATATTTTTTGTCCCAATTTTTTTTTAAATAGGGCCGACGCATGTTTAATTTTTAATTTTTTTTTATGTTATGAATGTCTTGGTTGAAGAGATGGATTGGGGTTGGTACTGTTTACTCGTTAGATCTATTGTAGCTCCTTTGTTTAGTAACAATTGAGCATAGGAATTGTATTTTTTTATGTCTTTTTTTTCGAAATTTATGTAAAAGTAGCATCTTTTATTGTAATTTTGATTATCCGGGCTGGAAAAGATGAAGATCTTGCTGAAAAATTGAAGATCAAGGCGAAACCCAAGGTATGAACGAGGAGAAACGGATTAAAATTTATTAAAAACTGCTACAGGACTTTCTGCGACGCTGAAAAGCGTCGCTATAAGTCCTGTTTAATATAAATTGCGGCTAGGGTTTTTATTCATGTTGCGGCAGCATCAATTTTTTTAAGTTAACCTAATTTTTTTTTTGGTTTACTATACAGCCGCATGATGCAAATAAAAAAAAAAAATTATTTTTGGAAAATAATTAAATAGCAGCCGCATATAAATAAAATAAATATATGATTAATTAAAATAAATTGGATTTATTTAATTAAAAAGACCTTTTCTCCTCTCGGGTGTTCGTGGTTTGTGATCCGGCGGTTCGAGTTCAAGATTCGAAGATCAAGACTCGACGACAACAAGATTGTAATTTATTTTTCCTAGGATAGATTAGTTACGGGGGTACCAACAATCCATCTCGGTGTTTAAATTTCCGCAATTTATTTTTTATGTGTTCGATCATAAAATAGATATAAAATCGGAATTGCCATGACATGTATCATATCATAAATCCACTCCATGCATACATGTAGAATTTTAATTTTGGTAATTAAAATAGGCATGTATACAAACTCGTGTAATTAGTTGAAATTTAATTAATACGTGGTAATTAATAAATTTAGTAACTAATTAATGATCCGAGGACGGGTTATGAAATCGTTAGGCCTTTCGGTGTGTGTTCTCGGTGAACCGCCTTAAAGCCCAAACGAGATCACGTTTTCAATTCGTAGTGTCTACGAGATTGAATGATGGTAAAAGAACAATAAATCTTGGATAAAAACGGTTCGCTTATAGGTTGGGTGGTCAACTGAGCTAGGCTCGACCGACTTAACCCTCCTAGTGTGATGTATGCACGGGGGTCCGGCAAGACTAAGCTACACCGGAGAACGGAGGGGTGATTCCTTCTTATCTCAACGAGGTCGTCTTGACCCGATTTCGTCCGACCGTCACATATGTTCCAACGAATAGGACGGGTAGGCTTGCCTACGTTACCGACACCATTCGGAATCCTTGATTTGATGAGCTTTTATGATAACATCAAAAAGACGTGGTTAGTTAACCCACAACCACTTCCAAATTATTGAGTGGGATCGGGGGAGGCGACAACAACCCCACGGCCTCTACTATAGATACAAGTAAGTGAGAGAAGGGTGACGCCTCGCGGCGCTTTGATTTCGTCCCCCTACGGATGGTGTTCACCCCTATCAACATTCATGGCTTGGTCTCCGAAAGGATAGGATTTCTGGGTACTCGTCGGGTCACTGACCTATCCTACGACGGCACACTCGGGGCGTACCTAAGAGATCCGATATAGTAGGTCACACTCATAAAGGATATTTTTGGTAATAACTAGGCTAAAAAAAGAAAGGTAGTCAATGAATAAAGGGATGTTCGATTCTCGTGGGATGTTTGATTCTCACAAGTTATTCATTGATGAGATTGTCTCGATTTAACCGTCATCTCTTTGACCTACCCTACGGAGGCACTGAGATGCGAGGTTAAAACCTTGGAATGGTAGAGTAGACTTAATTATTAGTTTACAATTCCTAAAATTTAATATAGTAGTGTTAAACTTGAATTAATACATGTCATTTTATTTTCAGCAAAATGTCTGCTCAAATTTCTGCTTTACTGTCTGAAAAATTAACGGGAAACAACTTTAAGAAATGGAAGAGTAACTTAAACGTGGTACTCACGTATGAGAATGTGCAACATGTACTTACTTCTGAGTGCCCTACGCTGGCGATCCAAAAACCTGGTAAAGCTGAGATCGAACAGCGTAATCGCTGGATCGAAGCAGATAACCGGGCTCGTGGGATCATCCCGGCGGCGGTGTCGGAGGTTATTAGGACCCGATTGAAGAGTTTGAATCACGGGAGAAATCATGCGGAAACTTACTACGATGTTTGGATCACCTAGCAACCAAGCAAGACACGATGCCATCAGGTTGGCCGTCAACACGAAATTGAAGAAAGGTCAAGCAGTGAATGGTCATGTTCTGAATATGATCAGTTACTTCAATGATGCCGGTATTCATGGATCAAAGTTCGATGAAGCAACTCAAGTATCAATGATTTTGGAATCGTTGACTCCTGAGTTTATCCCGTTCAAAACGCAGTATCTGATGGGCAAATATGAGTTGACCATGACACAGATGTTGAATGAACTGACTATCTACGAGGGCCTGCTATCGAAAGATAAGGTCCAAGTAGGGGATAAGAAAGCTGAAGCCAATATGGCCGAAGCCAGGTCATCAAACAAGCCTAAGGCAAAACCGAAGAAGAAGGGTAGTGTTGCACCCGTGCCCAAGCCAATGAAGAAAAAGGCTGCCAAGAAAGTTGACGAGTCCAAGCCCAAGGGCAAATGCTTTTACTGTAAGGAGGTAGGACATTGGCGACGCCATTGTCCCGAATATCTTCGTGATGTGAAAGATGGCAAAGTCAAGGCTGCCGCTGGGAAAGATAAGAAAGGTAATTTGGAATTACTATTCTTGGAATCTTTTAATGTAGCTAAAGATGTGTCCACTTGGATACTTGATACTGGAGCTACTAACCATGTATGTTCTTCATTGCAGATTCTTAGTTCGTATGAGGAGCTGGAAGAGGGTTCTCAAGTGATGCGAGTAGGCACTGGGAGCTCATTTCGGCTAAAGCGATGGGAGCCGTGGACTTGCATTTTAATAACGAATTTTACATTTAGAAAATGTTTATTTTATTCCGAATTTCGGGAGAAATTTGATTTCTTATTCTCGCCTTAGTTGAACAATCATTTTCTGTTTCAAGTTTGAATGGTGAATTTGTTATTTCAAAGAATGGCTTTGAATTGTGTTCAACTATAAATGAAAACGGTTTATATTTTGTAAGACCACATAAAGCTCCCCTACTTAATACTGAAATGTTTAAAACTGCTCATCAAAGATCTGCAAAAAGGCAGAAAGTTTCTCAAGTAAAAGAAGATAAAACATACTTGTGGCATCTAAGGCTAGGCCATATTTCCTTGGAAAGACTCAAAAGACTTGAAAAGGTTAATGCCTTAGGTGAGTCATCTGTTGACACACTGCCTGTCTGCGAGTGTTGCCTGGAGGGAAAAATGACTAAGCGTCCCTTCTCATCAAAGGGTAATAGAGCCACAGGAACTCTAGACTTAGTGCATTCAGATCTTTGTGGTCCGATGAATGTACAAGCTAGAGGCGGATACGAGTACTTTGTGACTTTCATTGATGATTACTCGAGATTCGGTTATGTTTATCTCGTCGCATAGAAAGTCCGAGGCTTTTGGAAAGTTCAAGGAGTTCCAAGCGAAGCCGAAAGGCAACTAGGCAAGTCATTGAAATGCCTCCGCTCGGATCGTGGAGGTGAGTATTTAGATCGAGTTCATTGACTACTTGGCTGAAAAAAGGAATTTGTTTCCAACGTTCGGCGCCTAGGACACCTCGGCAAAACGGAGTTGCTGAGAGGAGAAACAGGACATTGATTAACATGGTTAGATCAATGATGAGCTACGCCTCACTACCTATATCCTTTTGGGGTTATGCTTTAGAAGCAGCGGTCTACATTGTGAATGCAGTACCGTCAAAGTCTGTCGAAAAGACACCTATTGAGATGTGGTCGGGACATCGTGAAAGCATGCGTCACTTCCGCATATGGGGTTGTCCTGCACATGTGCTGATGGACAAGACTACCAAGCTACAATCACGTACGAAAGTATGTTTGTTTGTAGCCTATCCAAAAGGTACACGTGGTGGTCTATTTTACGATCCGGAAGATAACAAAGTGCTAGTTTCGACTAACGCTACGTTTTTGGAGGAAAGTTATATGAAAGACCACAGACCTCGAAGTACAATTGTACTAGAGGAATTACTCTACGATGACATCGGGCCTATTGTGGCTGCGATGTTCCCGTTAACAACACTAATAATACAACGGTCACTTCCGACATTCTGTTCCACCCGGACGTCTTTGCGAGAGTGGTTCGGCCACCGGCTCGGTACGGCATGGATTTAGAGGCAAACGTAGTCGCCTCTGATGGGGTGGAAGATGATCCTCCGACCTATAAGAAGGCCTTATTGGATCACGATAAGGATAAATGGATTGACGCAATGAATCAAGAGATGGAGTCTATGTACTCTAACTCAGTCTGGAAACTTGTAGAACTTCCTCAGGGTGAAAGGCCCATTGGATGTAAATGGCTCTACAAGCGAAAGAGAGGAGTAGATGGGAAGGTTGAAACCTTCAAAGCACGGCTGGTAGCCAAAGGTTACACACAGCGAGAGGGTATAGACTACGAGGAAACCTTCTCACCTGTGGCCATGATGAAAACCATCCGCATCCTCCTTTCGATTGCTGCATGTCTGGATTATGAAATCTGGCAAATGGATGTTAAGACAGCGTTTCTAAATGGCTTTCTTGACGAGGAAATCTATATGCAGCAACCAGAGGGATTCATTGAAGAAGGTCGAGAGCACATGGTGTGCAAGTTGCTCAGATCCATTTATGGGTTGAAGCAAGCATCTCGTTCCTGGTATCATAGATTCGATCACACGATCAAGTCTTATGATTTCGAACAACACTTTGCTTTGAATATTGTGTGTACAAGAAGGTTATCAAAGATAGTGTTGTATTTCTAGTGTTGTACGTTGATGACATACTCCTAATTGGCAACGATAAGGGGATGATGTCCGACGTGAAAAGTTGGTTGACCACGCAATTCCAAATGAAAGATTTGGGAGAAGCGAGTTATGTTCTAGGGATCCAAATTATAAGGGATCGTAAGAACAGGATGTTAGCTCTGTCCCAAGCAACTTATATAGATAAGGTGCTGGCACGCTTTAGTATGGAGAACGCAAAGAAGGGTTTTCTACCAACCCGTCACGGCGTTTACCTCTCTAAGACTCAGGGGCCTCAAACCCCGAAGAGGCTAAAGCTATGGGAAGAGTGCCATATGCCTCGGTCATTGGTAGTCTTATGTATGCTATGAGGTGTACGAGACACGACATTTGCTACGGCGTTGGATTAGTCGGCCGTTTTCGGTCAAATCCGGGGCAACCGCACTGGACAGCACTAAAGAATCTCATCAAATATTTGAAGAGAACCAGAAATTATATGCTCGTCTATTCGAGTGGGAGTTTGGAGCTAGCGGGGTACACCGATTCTGACTTTCAGGCAAACAGAGATGATTCTTGAAGAGAGTTTGAGAAAGTAAATACTACTTGAGTAAACTTCAACTTAGTTTATTCATCAAATGGAAGAAGTATAAATAGTTACAATTGATGGGAGATACTAGCTAGCTTGGGCGGCCACTTAGATGGGCGGCAAGCATGCATGTAAAAAGTAAAAGTATGTCTATGACATAAAGCAACTAGAGTTTGACATATTAATTGTTTTTATGTACCACAATTAATATGTCCTTTTACAACTAAAGTGTACAAATAATGTATACACGAAAATAAATAAATATTACATACTATTTGATATGTAATATTTCCACACCCCCCTCAAATTTGGGTTGTATATGTTTATACGGCCAAGTTTGCTACTAAGTCTATTTGAACATAAGTGGTGGAATGGCCTTGGTGAGAATATCGGCATTCGGTATCTTTGAGGGAACATACTTGGAGTTGAATAATCTTGGCATCAATCTTCTCCTTCGGGAAGTGTCTGTCAATGTCCACATGTTTGGTTTTATCATGATGGACTGGATCCTCTCGCCATGCATAATGCGAATTATTGTCACGGCGAGTGTGATAGGGTGTCTTGAATAGGCCTTGAAGTTCGGTCGGGACCCTTTTTATCCATAGAGCTTCACAAATACCCAAAACTAGTGCCCTGAGTTCAGCTTCAGCACTGCTTCTGGAGACAGTAGGTTGTTTCTTGCTCTTCCAGGTGACAAGATTTCCCCATACATAAGAACGGTGCTTTGTAGTAGACCTTCATCTATGTGACGGCCGGCCCCAATCGGCATCGGTGTAGACCTTGATAAATCTCTCGGCGGACTTGGTGAAATGTAGGCCTTGGCCGGGAGTGGATTTCAAGTACCTCGGTATCCCGTTCACGGCATCCCAATGTTGCTCAGTAGGGCAATGCATGAACTGGCTAACCAGACTGACCCCATATGCAATATCAGGTCTTGTATGGGACAGATAAATGAGTTTCCCTACAAGCCTTTGATATTGATCCTTTCTGACAGCAATGTCACCATGCAGCAGGGTATTACTAGGGTCTACTGGGGATACAGCAGGTTTGCATCCCAGCATACCAGTTTCCTTTAGCGAGGTCCAAGCCACATATTTCCTTTGAGAGATAGAGATACCCTGGTTATTTCTTGCAATTTCCATACCAAGGAAGTATTTAAGATAGCCCAAATCTTTGACTTGAAAAACCTTTGCCGGGAGAGTCTTCAAATTCGGATCTCGGTAGAGTCATCACCGGTGAGGATGATATCATCCACATATACAATAAGGATAGATCTTTTACGGCTAGTGGTCTTGATAAACATGGTGTGGTCGAGTTGCATTGATGATATCCGGCGGCTTTAACCACGGTAGTGAGTTTCCCAAACCAGGCTCTTGGGGATTGCTTTAGGCCATATAGAGATTTCCTCAATTTCCAGACCTTTCCTTGAGTGTTAGGATTGGTAAAACCAGGAGGTACATTCATGTAAACTTCCTCAGTAAGGTCACCATTGAGGAAGGCATTTTTGATATCCAATTGGTGAAGAGGCCAGTCAAGTTGGACAGCAAGAGATATCAGTATTCTGACAGTGTTCGGTTTTGCAACTGGTGCAAAAGTTTCTTTGTAGTCAATGCCATAAGTTTGAGTGAAACCCCTTGCAACTAGTCTGGCCTTATACTTGTCAATTGTACCATCAGCATTGTATTTGATGGTAAATAACCACTTGCGGTATTGTGTCTTTTTTCCTTTGGGGAGAGTCATTAGATCCCAAGTATGATTATCTAGGAGGGCGATCATTTCGGTCTTGACGCACGACCTTCCACTTATCATGTTGGAGAGCTTCCTGTATATTCTTAGGAATAGAGTGAGAATCCAAGTCCTGTGTAAACATGTCAAAGGCAGGTGATAACTGATCATAAGACAGATAATTATGAATAGAATGATCAGTAGTGCAAGATCTCTTTCCCTTTCTGATAGCAATAGGTCTATCATCAATGTCGACCAGGCCGCCGAGAGTCGATGGCCGCCGAGAGTCGATAGGTTGCTGAGTTTCAGTTGGCACTGGTTCAGTAGGCTCTGGTTCAGTAGGCCCTGGTTCGGGGTGCCGGGGGTCGATAGTGTACCGGGGTTCGGTTCTTGAGAATCGGTAGGTTGCTTTGAGGTTAAGAGCTTGCTGTGGGAACGGATTTAGGTCAATTTCAATCAAGTTTCCATCAGTAGCTGCCTCAGTGGACTTGCTGTAGTAGGGGGTCCTTTCAAAGAATTTTACATCCATAGAATTGTAAAATCTCTTTTAAGAAGGAGAATAGCACTTGTAACCTTTCCTGTCCTTTGCATATCCTAGGAAAATGCACTTGTGAGCTTTGGGATCAAGTTTGCTTCTGTGTTGGGCATGGATATAAACAAACACAGTACAACCAAAGATTTTTGGAGGTAATTGGGAAATAAGATGAGGGCAGGAGTGAGTGGTCAGAAGGGTTTGGATAGGAGTTTTGAAGCCTAACACTCTACTGGAAGTCTGTTGATTAAGTATGTGGCAGTTAATATAGCTTCACCCCACATATACTTTGGAACATGTGTGGTGAACATGAGTGATCTAGCCATCTCCAGCAGGTGCATGTTCTTTCTCTCAGCAACCCCATTTTGTTGAGGTGTTTCCACACAACTACTGACATGGACAATCCCCTTATCCATCAAGAAATTACTGAGGTTAGACTCATAGTATTCAAGTGCATTATCAGTCTTTAAGATCTTGATCTTAGTGTCAAATTGAGTAGAGATCATGTTGTAAAATTCCTGAAAAACAGTTCCAACTTCAGATTTATCCTTCATTAAAAACGGCCATGTGTTTTACGGTATGATCATCAATGAAAGTGACAAACCACCTTTTCCCTGTTATACTTTTTACTCTTGAAGGTCCCCATACATCACTATGAATTAACGTGAAAGGTTTGGAAGGCAAATAAGGTAGTTTGGTATACACGATTTGGTAAGTTTGGCAAATTGACAAATATCACATTGAAGATCATTGACATTACATCCTTTAAATAATTCGGGAATTACGAGACTTTAAATAACCAAAACTTGGATGTCCTAGTCTATAATGCCATAACATGATATTGTCTAAGGTTTGAGTGCGAGTTTGTTGCCGAGGCGATTCGGTCTTCGGTCTTGTCTTCGGCGGGGTTGACCACATACAATCTGACGAGCGGGTTTAGCCCTCCCAATCACTTCTGTGAAGAAGGGTCTGGAAAGTGCACCGATTCTTATTAAACACCACGGTCCAATTCAAATCTTTTGCAAGTTTTGACGGATATGAGATTGCGGTCTAATTTTGGAACAAATAGGACATCCTTTAGGCATATCTTATTAGTGATTTTAACATTTCCAAAACCTTTTGCATGAGAGATAGATCCATCGGCGAGCCTTAATTTTATGAATTTGTTGACACGGCATAAGGTGAGTTATGAGGTTTTTATTACCGGTCATATGCGAGGAGGCCCCGAATCAACAATCCATGTTTCATTACTAATAGAAGAGTAGAATTTACCCGCACTAGCACGAGTGGCCATGTCGGTAGAGGGACTACCTTCTTTTTGTTGAGTGAGGAAAGCTTTGAATGCGACAAGGCCGAGCATTCAACTTGTTATCATTTTCCCTTCATTGACATGCACATACCCCGACTTTCCCTGGTAGGCTTGGAGGATTTAGGCATTCCATGTAGCTTCCGAAGCAAGTGTCCTTGGTGTGATTTGTGCATTTGCGGTGCTCACGAGACAACTTTCCGGTTCGATCGGTAGGCTTCCCGACGGTCTCGGTAACCTCGGCGAGCTTCCCGACGGTCGGCGGGGTTGTCGGCGGGGAGTTCGGCGGCATCACTTTTCTCCTTGCTTTCCTCATGTTTGACTTCGACAAACATGGATTTGAGATTGGGGAGAGGTTTTGTGGCAAGGATTCTTCCCCAACATCATCAAGAGTAGGATTCGGTCCGGTAAGAAACTTGAATACTCTCTTTTTCTCAATAATGTCCTTATAAAGGGCGGCATCCTTGACATCATTCCGGGGGTGAGTTTCCAACATGTCCAGTGTTGCCATGCCCTGAGCAGGTTGGTTGAAGTATTGAGTTACGGACATATCTCCTTGTACGCAATTTTGAATCGAGCTTCAAGTTCATACACTTCATATGTATTGTCTTTCTTGGAGTAAAGATCCCGGCATTATCCCGGATCTCCTTTGCGGTATCATACATCATAAAGTTCTCACTAATCTCTTTTGTCATTGATCTTGTGAGAATGGTCATGACTTGATTATTAGTAGTATCACATGCTTCAAATCCTGGGTCATCTTCGGCGGGGCGGGTTTAGAGCCGGACGGTATCCCATCTTACCTTGTCCAGAGATGTACATTTTCATAGATCTTGACCACGGCAAGTAGTTGTTGCCATCAAGTCTATGATTTGTGTAAGATGAAGAGTCGGTGACCCCGGTCTGCGAGGGCGGGGGACTCAACTGGGGGTGAGGAAGCTTCGGATAATGAAGACATTCTTGATTCGGCGGGGTCTTTGAGAATTTGCGACGGATTCGGGAGTTTAAGGCTCGATACCATGAAGAGAGTTTGAGAAAGTAAATACTACTTGAGTAAACTTCAACTTAGTTTATTCATCAAATGGAAGAAGTATAAATAGTTACAATTGATGGGAGATACTAGCTAGCTTGGGCGGCCACTAGATGGGCGGCAAGCATGCATGTAAAAAGTAAAAGTATGTCTATGACATAAAGCAACTAGAGTTTGACATATTAATTGTTTTTATGTACCACAATTAATATGTCCTTTTACAACTAAAGTGTACAAATAATGTATACACGAAAATAAATAAATATTACATACTATTTGATATGTAATATTTCCACAATTCTAAATCTACCTCTGGTTCAGTGTTTACGCTTGGTGGCGGTGCAGTAGAATGGAGAAGCCAAAAGCAATCCAGCACAGCCGATTCAACAATGGAAGCTGAGTTCATAGCGGCCTCGGAGGCAGCTAAAGAAGCGGTTGGTTAAGAAAGTTCATCAGCGGATTAGGCGTTGTCCCGAATGCTGAGGATCCTATTACTCTCTATTGTGATAACAATGGGGCCATTGCCAACTCTAGGGAACCTCGAAAGCACAGTAAGTCGAAGCATATAGAGAGAAAATATTGGGTGATCAACGATTTTGTCGATAGAGGGGACATTTCCGTCAAGAAAATCGCCTCCGCCGATAATCCTGCTGATCCATTCACCAAGACGCTGTCGATTGAAGCTTTTAGTCGACACTTGGAGACTATAGGTATTAGAGACATGTCTCATTTGCTTTAGAGCAAGTGGGAGTGATAGTTTGCTGTATTTTAAATAATAAGGTGTGCTCTAAAACAATTAATCACATGCTTTCGTGCAAGTGGGAGATTGTTAGGTAAGATGCCCGAAAGACAATTTTGTAATTGTTTTATTTAATAAATGAAATGATGTTATTATTCATATTTATTATTCTCATATTCACCGATGTGACAATAGTATTTACACTACAGAAAACCCTAAAGTATATCGTTTATGTAATCACTTAACTCAGTGTATGGTATATACACGGGAGGATTGAGTTAGTGAAGATGTACTTAAAATACAATTAGCCCGTAGTGAAGTTAATCGAGAGTATCGGGTCTCTCCTTTAACGTGCTATTAATGCGCCCGAACACAATAGGTGTGATTGTCTTATCCGGACTTTCGGTTAAGAGAACCTAATGGGGCATTTATATATGATAGATATATCATATAGAGTGGACCGATTTGATTAGAGTTCACGATATAATTCCGTAATTGAGAAGTCTTATCGAATCAATGGATGATCATATTTATGGATATATCTTAATCCCGAGGTGATCACGATCAACCGCTTGAATCGGTATGAAGTTTGACTTGACGGTTAAGGATTACACCGAGTCCGTGGTCCGAATTACCCCATCTTGGCATTGTCTTGGATTGAGTGAGTAGTCCGTGTTATCACGGATACGGAATCCATTCCTTCCATTTATGGAAGTAGATAGACGAGTTCCTTTATTTGTTAATCCTAGAAACCGATCGATCGTACGAGTTCATATTACACGATTAGCTACCGGTGAGTTGTATGAATTAATTGATCACTAGGGGGCTAATGGTAAATAAGGATAAGAGGTTCTTAAAAGGGTTAAAGGTAACTTCCCGATTTAGAATGAACGATGCATGGAGGATTAATCCATATGTAATGATTATATCAATGGACGCCTATTATTATTCTCGTGAGGAGATAAATATAATCTTATAATCGGAGGAGTGCGATCACGGGATTATGGTGGCATATTCCTGTGATTGATTTATCGAATATAATTATTTTATAATTATTTATTTGATTTATCGGAGCCGGCCGATTATTAGTCCATGGTCCCCGACGTGCCTCCAATATAGCATAGCTATTCTCGGACGTCGAATCCTAATAATATTAATTTAGTTCTTGTTGGACTTTATTAAAACGATATGTGAATTAATTTTTTAGTGGACTATTAAATTAGTTGGGCTAAATAATTAAATACACGGAAAAGACATTTTTTCGTGGACTCATTAAATTAGTGTGTTGACCTTTTTTGACCTAATTGGTCAAATATGGTTTGTGCGTGTGACCCTTTTTTGATTAAAAGGTGGCGCCACTTTTTGTGATTAATAATTATTAGGAAATTAGTTTTCTTGGATAATTATTTAATGTGTGATTTATCTCTTATTTGTTAAATGATAATTCATGAAATATTAGATAATAATATGATTTATCCTAATTTGTTTGGGATAATTATTTTATTTATCTTTTATTTGGAAAAAGGATTAATGTAATAATTATCTCTTAATTATTTAATCCTTGGAGGCTAAGTTTTACTCTCCTATATAAAGAGAGTTCTCCCAAGCCTTAACACACTTTGCATAATTCGACTTCTCCCTATAGTAGAGAGAAGAAAATATTTCGGCCAAGGAGAGAGTGGGAGAAATCTTGGAGATTTTTCCGGTAGCATATCGGAAGGGTTCGAGTCGAGAATTCCTTCCACCGGGAATTGCTTGGATCACACGATCGGAAGACGTGGTGCTCTTCACATCTTCACATTCATCCTTCTCGCGGTTCTTCAACTTGAATTTTGAGATTCAAGAGGTATGATCTACATCCCCTTGTAGAATAGATCTAGTTGTTTTATTACGTGTATTATATAGATCTAGATCCATAAATCGCTTCCGTTGCGGATGATATTACTAACAGTATCCTTACGTTTAAACGTAGAGAATCTACGTTTAAACGTAGGTTATTTCAATAAATTAGGAAAGTTATAATAAATGTATATTTCTCTACGTTTAAACGCAGGTTTGAACGCATTTATCTACGTTTAAACGTACTGTTTCTACGTTTACAAAGCAATTATCTACGTTTGGAAGTGGTAGATGGCAATTAATGTTGTTGTAAGGTACTTGTTCAATATAAACCGCATTACGGACTATTTTTCTCATTCCTTCAGAGTCTTTCATGTTAATATACATTTTCTAACCACTTCTTCATCTTTCAAGTCCATTTCTTCACCATTCAAGTGCTCAAATGGGTAAGTTTTTGCTATTTAATTTGTCTTAATTCAAGTGCTCAATGGAATTATGTTATTTATGCTAGTAATGAAATGTACTTAAACTAAATGTGTGTTTTTAGTAGGTTGTTTATATAATGTTTATACATTTAAGTAGTGTGTTTAAGTCTTTTCTTAATTAGTGTTATTGTTTAGGGTTTAATTAATAGGGTTTAGTGTAAGTAATGATATGTATTCAACCGAAATGTGTGTTTTAAGTAGTGATTATGTTATTTATATAGTAGTAATGATATGTATTTATCGAAATGTGTGTTTTAAGTAGTGATTATGTTATTTATATTGTAGTAATGATATGTATTTAACCGAAATGTGTGTTTTAAGTAGGTTGTTTATGTAATGTTTATACATCTAGGTAGTGTGTTTAAGTCTTTGGTATTGTTCGATTGTAGTAAACTTTGGTATTGTTGATTTGGTATTGTAGTTTTGAGAAGTTGGAAATTTGTTGTTGGTAGTAATGGAATTGTCCATATTGATGTTTTGATCTTGCATAAGGGTGTTGTTCCTACCCAAAAATGGTACTGAAAATGGCTCTGTTTCAGAGACCATTGTTATTGGAAATATTGATCACACTTAAACTTAGAGTGACAGAGTTTTAAGTGTAAAAAGTCTTAGTTTCCTTGTTTGAAACATAGTCTTTTTTCCTTGTTGGGGTTTAATTAGTAGGGTTTTCGTGTAAGTATATTTTGTTTTCTATTTGTGATAAATTAGCTTAGGTAGGGTTTTGAATTATTATATTGAATGTCTATAATGCATTTTAAGTTGTTATCTAAGTTGATATTGAATGATTTAATAATGACTTGAATTGTTTTTATAAAAAAACAGATAATCGTAACTCTATGATTGTTGTCTCGTTCAACGGAGAATTTACGTACGATCCTCTCTATAACCGGTGGAATAATGTAAATGGATCGATGTTCTCATTATTTGTCCGAAAGAACATAAGATTGAATGCGTTGTTGGATAAATTGCATGTGAGGCTTGGTATTGATCGGTCTGTTTCAAAGCTCGGCGTAAAAGCTTTGTTTACTTATGCTAGTGTGGGGAATATACCACCTGATGATATCTTAGATGACGAGACACTAAATGGTTACATCAAAGCGGCCTCTGACAGTAAAAATGTAATTTTTTTGCGTGAATGCTACACCAGTGGAGGCAAACAATGAACCGATATTTGAGGATGATGGCATTGATTTAAATCAAGATTGCAATGCCCCGGATGATAACAATAATTCGGATTATAGTCTTGGTAATTACGCTTCTCCGGTACAAGAACTTGCTACAGATCCAAATTTTAATCCATTCGAGCAACAGTATGGATGTAGTGGGTTTGAAAACCATGTTCCTACACAAAGGCTTGGTGAAGCTTCGGACCAACAGTTTCAATATGAACCAGTCAGACCAAGTCATAATCTTTCAAATCAACCTTCAAGTAGTCATGTTCGTGTTGAAATGGTTGGTGAATACACTTTGCTCCGTTTGAATTCGGTCCTCCAAGTTATAATGTTATAAACGACCAATCACATAATCCGTTGCGGTATCCTCACTAACCAACCTTCAAGTAGTCGTGCTCAACCTATCCAACAGCCATATAATTTGTTTGGTGGATCAGTCACTAGTTTTTTGGCTTCTCCGTTTGCACCTCATATTCAAACCGATCAAACGGGCAGGGATGACAACAATAATCAGGGTGCCAATGCTAGGGCTAGTGGACGAGAAGATTATTCATGGAGGATTCCCACATTTGAAGATGATGATTTACCGTAGTGTCTATCTACCGGTACGTTACATATGAATGACGTGAACGAATTGTTCATTGGGAAGCAATATGATTCGAAAGAAGATTTTAATTTGAAAATAAAATCGTATGCGGTTGCCAATAATTTTCAGATGAGATTGGGTAGGTCGGACACACGTTGCTTGTATTACACATGTCTAAACGATACCTGCAAATGGCATGTATGGGCGAAAAGGATGAAGACAAATACAACACATACATTTGAGATCACAACGTTGAATGATGTGCATACTTGTGCCTCTCAGAATGCGGATAATGACAATCGACAAGCAACACCTATTGTTATTGCGAGTCTGCTAAGTCAAAAAATGGAAGAACTCGGCAATGAGTATAAACCCAGACATATTATGGAGGACATGCTCAAAAATTACAGTGTACAGTCGACTTATGACCAAGCATACCGAGCTCACGAGATGATGAGAATGCTGGTTAGAGGTTCACCGACAGAGTGTTACAATGCGATACCCTCGTACCTGTGGATGGTGCGTGAGGCCAATGAAGGGAACTATTATGCGATACCCTCGTACCGAATGTCATTCAACCCATTATCTATCCTTCTCTTCACAGCCCTATAAAGCCCAGCAACTTCATCTTCTTCATCAGATTCATCTTCTTCCGCCTGTAGCATCTCAGTATATGAACTGTGCGGCACACGTCGTGAATGAGGAGGTAGAGGCTGTTGTGAAGTAGAGGGATGTGAAGTAGAGGCTGACTGTTGTGTAGCAGAGCGTGGTTGCTGTGTAGTAGATGGACGTCTAGGAGGTGGCCGTGCAATTGGTACATGTTAAGGGTGATTTTATATGATTTATATCGTTATATTTTGTAATAATTTCCTCCATATTCGTATTATTTGCATAGAAATTAAGGGTTTAATCGAATTATTGAGCAGATGAGTTTTAAAAGTCTTTAAGTGTAAACTTGAGCTAATTTCGTGATTTTATTGGTAATTATCTATGGTTTTACACTTTGCATGTCTTTGTGGTTTTGTAGGTCATAAGCATGTCATAATTGGAGATTTAATGGAAGGAGGAAGATGCAAGTTGAGGATTGGAATGAAGATTTGAAGAATCAAACGAGCGTTCACTACCCATGCAGCCTGGACTGGCGTCTGAAGTATTGAACTGGCGTCCAGGGTGGACGGGCGTGTGAAGATATGGACGAGCGTCCAGGAGAGGAAATTTGATTCAGAGTTTTGAAGATTTCAATGGACGAGCGTCTCATTTTACATAGAACGGGCGTTTGAGAAGACTCGGCCCGACTCGAAGAGTTTACACCATCTGAACTGGCGTCCAGAGGTATCAGACGGGCGTCCACGGCCGACATCAGCATAACCGACCTAGTTTTCTATAAAAGCAGCCGCATTCTCAACCCTAATATCATCATATACACATTACAGCAGCCGCAGAAAACCCTAAATTCTGAAGCCGAGTTGTGCTCGGTCGGCCAAGCCTTGGTGCTTGGTCGACCGAGGGTTAGATTAGTTGTTTTATTTATTTTGTTTCGTTTTCCTTCCAGATCATGAGGATGGCTGGAAGCTGATCAAACTTGGGGCAAGCATGTGAAACTTTTCTGCAGCGTTTTTATTTCTTCCTTTGGATGATTTCGTGAGTTTTAATTAAGTTGTTTCTTTTCTATGATTTTCATGCTATGCAATTTAAATCGAGAGATGTTTTGCTATTGATGTTTGCCATATGATGAGAATCGGTGTAAACACTAGATCACCATAGGAAAGAATAGATTTTCTTTAACCTAAAAATACGAGAGTTGCTAGGTTAGAATATCTAGATTATTAGATTGAGAAATCTTGCACCTTGGTTTGAAAGCGTTAATCTTTAAGATCGAGAGATAAAAGATTGATAGGCGAACTTTTCTAAGAGATTAGGAGTTCATACCTTTGATAGGTGAATCACAATTTTAGTTAAATCATCATAAGATAATCTAGAGAGGAAATTAAGGGTTGCGGGATGGTGGATCATTGCTTGTTCTATGTTTAATCGCTATAGTCATTATCATGCTTTTATGAGTTTTATTGTTTTTCTCGTTTATAGTTTAGTTATGTTCGCAACGATCTTTCCTGGCTTTGGACCGACAATCCTCTGTCCAGTTTATCTTTTCGTTTTGTTATTTTAGGCTTTAATAATAATGGTATCAAACTTAGGAAAATTAATGAACTAGATACCCCGATTCCCTGAGATCGACTTCGGTATTAATCGCTATGCTACGATCCCTGCACTTGGGGTAAACCGGATTATTTTTATTACTTGTTTGTTTTGCTTAGATAAAATCCGAGACAATACAGGCCGAGGGATCACACGTGGCGGCTCATTAATCTCCGCATCAGGGATGCCCCTATGTAGCATCAACTCCCTATCAACTTCCCTTGCAGCCAAATATCCTATAACACGGCTCTGCAAACAATGTATATTTCATTAGAATTAACAATAAGAAAATGTTTAATTATACCGGATATAATTAAAAGAAAATGTTTATTAAGCTTATTACCTTACTTGCCTTCGCCAACACCCCCTTCCACTGCGGATGGGTAGTCTTGCAACTCCATCTCATCATCCAAGGAGCTGCATCAGGAGCTCTGAGGGTGGCAGCAATAGTCGGAACAGCAATGTCCTGCAGGGTCTCGTAAGCCCAAAACTGTAAGACATGTATAACCCCTTGTATCGTCACCCTGACTTCTGCACTTTCCTTGTAGGTATTCATCATACGACAGATCTTTCTATAAGTCTGATCCCTGATCGGGGTCAATCAGGTTATAATATACTTGACCACCATAAACCAATACTAGCAAGAGGACTAGGCCCATCGTAGTATAGCTATAGTGAATCAAGGTCGATCCCACAGGGAACCAATTGTGGATCATCTTATATACAAACAATTAATTAAACATGTCAAGGACATAGAGGCGGTCTACGACCAACATAAGACAAGAAAGGTAAAGACACGACTCGACACATACAAATAACGTAATTAACCTCCCCAATTATAGTCTTTATCGTTTGGACCTATATAATTTATATAATAAAGCGAACTTATTAACTTGTCAATCCGTTTGTATCTATCTTAGATTGGCTACGGGAGTCATCCTCTTTAACTTAACTTAGCACCGGTAAGTCACTAAATCAACGTGATATTGTTACGTGACTTCGCCTTTTAGTGCCTCCATCTCATATAACTCACACGCTTACGACTCTAAGGATGCCGATATTAACCGTACACCTCGTCCAGGCAACATTCCTATGGTTAGGCGTACTTCCTAAACGATCACTCAAGCTCTCGTCCAACTAGCAATTACCAAGTTATAGTCTCATGCTAATCTACGACGTATGTATAATCGAGTGCTAGCAATCCCCGAATATAAACCTACCTAGATAACGGCGAACGTCCGAAGATCAATTCATAAGCCTACCTAAGAGTTTTATATTGGTATTTCCTTTTTACACATTTTAATTAAACTAAGCGAGTAACGTAGCCATAGTCATACCTGCGAGATAATAAATTCTATTAAGTTAACCTAACCATAAAGACGTGGCTATTTAACGGATAAAACGGGGCTCGGTCGACCGAATAGGTGGGCTCGGTCGACCGAGTGAACTCATTCGGTCACCCAATCAATTTCGTCCCTAGATTACATCCACGAACGTATCTCTCGGCGTTTCATCATACACAACGGATTAAACAGTAATTCGTAAAGCATTCATATAAACTAACTTAGATACGCATTAATTAAATCAAGTAGATTCATGAATAGAAACTAAATATGTGACGTAGGTTATGGGATCCTCATAGACAAGGCTTCGCCACATCCATAACGACATAACCTAGATCTACATCATCTAGCTATGAATTAACTAACTCAAACAATAAAGCATAATTGGGGGGAATTAATTACTTAAAAGAAAAGAAACAGAAAATAAAGGCTTACATAATGCAGCCCTTAAATTGCTTTGGAAACACCCTCGATAAACTACATTGAATCAAGATATGAATAGAGTGATTTTATTGAATGATATTCTAAGGTATATGTTGGTGTCTAAGGTGTATTTTACAATTTCTCGTAGGCTATTTGCTTATATAGAGGCTGTAACCGACCTAGGGAGGATCTAGAAGATATACACGCGAAAATCCCGTAAGTGACCGAGCCGACACTCTCGGTCGACCGAATGGATAGGCTCGGTCGACCGAGCCATTTTACACGTGTTAAACGCGTCTCTTTGTCTGACTTGTTCCCCACTGCACGCTTGCGTGTTGATATGATTAATCTTTCATTTAATGCTCCGATTTTCTTCCTCTATTATCTTGAGACCGTTGATTGAATGACATTAATCCTCTCGATTTGTCGTGATCTACAAAATCAGCATTTATCGCACAATAAATCGATCTTTTAATAATAAAAACAGCTAAATACCAAATATCATATTAATAATCACTTAACATTAAATAATAAATATAAATGAGTGATTTAATATGAAATATACATTATTAATCTCGATTTAAGGATAATGTTGATGACATTTACGGGTATAATTTGACCGTCATTAACTACCCCCACTTAGACTTTGATCGTCCCGAACAAAGCATCAATAAGTCATTCCCCAAGACAACATTTTCTATGGTCAAATCATACTTACACAAGAAACTCAAGTCAACTCATACTAGTCATGCTCATAAGATATCCATTATTCACTACTGACTATGAATCGAAGTGATGTGTGCATGTGCATTTAGTTTTATATATTCGTGGCAAGATCAGAGTTTATGCTAACTTCGCAATCTCAACCTACCAACCTCAGCATTCATACTTCTTATGCCTCGCAATGGTTAGAGCACTAGAGCAATAAGCAAGAGCGTATCTATAGGGATTTTGGACTTGGAGACCGAGTACTACTCAAAGCCTCTTAAAGAGTTGAATATTTTTTTCATATCTTCATATTTTTCAAATACTATTAATCTCAAGGAAGAAAACTTTTTAGAGTATCCCCCTATCTTAGATCATGTATAGCATCGAATATTACCACAAGCGCGGGGCTACTTTGGTAATGTTACTACAAGCCCAGTGTCTAACATTTTTCTAAAACACAGGTACGTCTCAAGCTTATTACTCCGCTTTAATGGCTAAAAGATAAGAATGCATCGGCGGATAGATATTGACACTAAGTTTACATAACCAATCATCTATGCAATGTACACATAATTTCTTCGGTTATTATGATTTGCGCGGTATACGATTCATTCATTGAGTATTTGAATAATAAATAACTACTTGCAAAAACGGGCATGAATATCCTTAAATTGACTTAACATAAGTATAAAATGATCACGTACTCATGAAACTTGGTTCCTTTCCTATCAATTCTTAGCTAGGAACTCACAATTCTAAGGGTACGAGATACATAATATGGTATTTATTCAAATTTTTCAATCATGTGCCGTTTCATTCAATTTTCAATTATAACATAACATGGCTAAGTCTCCTACCCCCCACTTAAACGTGGCATTGTCCTCAATGACAAAAATAAATGAGAAGTTAAGAAAAAGACTTAGCTCTGGAAACGGCTCTCAAGTAAAGGAAAAAGATCGGAGTAAATTTCAGCACGTTGTGGAGAAGCAAGTGAAAACCTGTATAAGCAGACAAACTCCACGAAACCGTTAATAACACCATGTCTATGGAAGTTATAAAATAATGTGGCAGTAATGAGGTATAAATACCTAAAAACAGTTTAAGCCACTTTATTTTATACAACCAAAGACAAGAAAAATACTAAATAGAAAGAAAAATAAACAAGCAACTAAAGATGGTGGTCTTCATCTACAACCTCCACCGCCTAAATATTCTTAAAACCGGGTGGAGAAGACAAAGATCAAAAAACATTACCCGACGTGGGAAAACACGAGGGTGACTAGATCAAAAGGTATTCTATCCGTAAAAGAGACACTTGGTAAGGTATAACGGATTGAATGCGACCTATTGGCTAAAGATAAAATCAAATACTTAGCGCAGAAACTTCTCGCTTGCATTGGATATCAACAACTTAGGGAGATGTAGCTACTCCTCGAAATTACTAATAACCCAATGTATCACGTAAAAGTCATAACCGTCATCAACAAGGTCGGATCGGTGTGATAGTTCAGAACAAAACTTATCATCTAGAAATGCCGGAATAGACGGAAAAGTGTGAAATTTAAAACTTCCGGTAGAAAGATAAGTTGTACTTTGATCGAACCAAAAACCTTTAAAATCTAGCTAGGGTCAGAGCTACACTTACCCCAACTAGGATCATGAAAATCAAAATGATAAAAGATAATCATTAAGGCTTAGCAATATTTCAAATTCCGCAACACAAGGTATTGTGTAAACAAAATGGAGGTTGAGAGTATGATGGGTTTAGAAAAAGATACACATAAGGTTGGGAAGAAAAGATAAAGGGTGGGTAAGAAATTGTGTTTATGGGTGGGTTGAAAATGGTTAAGGCATTGAGATTGGGTGGGAGAGTGAAACGGATGGAAAGAAAGAGAGGCGATGAAAGAATGGTTAGAAATGTGAGCTTGTTGGGGCGATTGGTGAGAGGATCGAAAAGGTTGAAGGGTGAAAAGGTATAAATGAAAGGATAAGGGTAGTTGCGAGAATGAATTGCGCACCACTTTGAATTTTCACTTGATCACCATTCTAAAAGATTTTGGAAGTTGACCAAAATTGTTCTTGTTCGCACCAATCATTCTCTGTTACATTTTCAGTAATTCTCAAGCTCTCTTAATGCTTCCATCTTAAGATTGATTGCTAAATTTCCTTTTCTTTAGCAATTTCTTGACTCTCTACGGAACTCTATTTCACGTGGCCTATATTGAGTAAAAAAGTTTTGCACATCCTTAGCCCAATGGCCATCGGAACACGGCAAAATAAAAAACCTCAACATATGTCACGTTACTTTTATTTGACTCAAAGAAAACAAAACCTAAAATCCTAAAAAGAAATCCTAAGGGTTTTAAAGAAGTAGTTACGAGTTTAAAGTCCTCGGCTCGACTTTCCAAAGGTTATCCTTGTCGGTTATCATTCTTGGATCGCCAGACTTTGACCCTTCTGAGCACTATTAGAGGTGGCTTGTCGCTTTTGCGGATTAATACCCTTCCCTTGGTTGTGAGACCTAGGAAACGACATTTATCCATACCATTTATACAAAGCTCTTACCTCGGCTCTCGTTTTAGGAATTAGTGAATTCTAGGAAACTCGGCTAAAATTACGGTTTTGGCCTTGACAATAAGAAACAATGAATCAAAGTACTCCGAATAAGGTCGGTTATGTAGGCAAGCCTACGCCGTCTTATTCGTTGGAACATATGTGACGATTCGGGCCAATCCGTCAAGATTAAGCCCCGTTTAGCCTGAAGGCTTATCGGCTATGCTAAGTCTTGTTGAACTGCTGTAACGTACATCACACGTGGAGGGGAGTCGATTGAGCCGAAGCTCGGTTAAACTCGCCCAGCCATGGTTAGACCATTTCCGAACCCATGTACTAAGAGTCTCCGATTTCTAAATTGTCACCCAAAGCGTAATCTCGTTTCTGTTTAAGGTGGGTTCACCGAGAAGCCATCACCATAAAACTCAACGAAAGCAGAAGATTGTGTTCTCTCAAAACTCAACGTCTTCTTTAGATTGTGAATGCTTAAACTACACAATTTGTTGCTCCCCTGGCCAGTAGAAGCAATCTCATGCATAGGACAATGAGATTTTAACGAACTACGAGGAACTTCTTTTTTCACTGCTTCCTTTCAACGACTACATGTTTCCTTACACCCTCTAGATGAGACAGATTTGGGGCAGAACCTTCCACACTAATAAAATTAATCTTACAAACCAACTCCGGGCTAAGATTCATACTAAGGTTCATGTATAGGCTAACTTATGCTCAAAAAAACCAAAAGGTAGTAAAACATAAGCAAAAAAAAGGTAGTACCTTGCCTTCAACATTGTACCACGAAGAATTTAAGCCTTTAAGATTTTTTCGGAGCCATCTTGGTGCTTTAAAGGTATTGCTTCCATCGCTTTTCCCATCTTAGATTCGTAGCTCCACATGTTTCTTTGGGTTATTTTCTCGGCGCCCTTGAAAAATTACCGACTCGGATTATTGCTTCCCTGGTTTACGCAAACGGAAGAAAAACAAAACGGACCGTAGGCGATTTTAACATGGTTTCCCATGCGCTATCGGACTTACGGATTAAACATACGGGGATAAACGGACACGCGAAATTCCGGACTCGAAAAACACAAATCAGATACTGTTTAAACAGAACAGAACAAGAACAAAACAAAAAAATTATAAATTCTCGGTCGACCGAATGAGGTCTCGCGGTCGACCGAATAAATTTTTTTTTTTTATTTTTTTTTTTTTTAAAGTATTTTTTTTTTTTAAGGAATTTTCGGACGGAAGCGGACAACCGAGAGGGACTCAAAACGTAAAAACGACTTTAAAACGAGAAAACTTGACATGAATAAAAAATTATTTATATATAAAATTGACCGTTGGTTCCCCGGCAACGGCGCCAAAAACTTGATCGGGGTCAATCGGGTTATAATATACTTGACCACCATAAACCAATACTAGCAAGAGGACTAGGCCCATCGTAGTATAGCTATAGTGAATCAAGGTCGATCCCACGGGGAACCAATTGTGGATCATCTTATATACAAACAATTAATTAAACATGTCAAGGACATAGAGGCGGTCTACGACCAACATAAGACAAGAAAGGTAAAGACACGACTCGACACAACGTAATTAACCTCCCCATTATAGTCTTTATCGTTTGGACCTAGATAATTTATATAATAAAGCGAACTTATTAACTTGTCAATCCGTTTGTATCTATCTTAGATTGGCTACGGGAGTCATCCTCTTTAACTTGACTTAGCACCGGTAAGTCACTAAATCAACGTGATATTGTTACGTGACTTCGCCTTTTAGTGCCTCCATCTCATATAACTCACACGCTTACGACTCTACAGGATGCCGATATTAACCGTACACCTCGTCCGGCAACATTCCTATGGTTAGGCGTACTTCCTAAACGATCACTCAAGCTCTCGTCCAACTAGCAATTACCAAGTTATAGTCTCATGCTAATCTACGACGTATGTATAATCGAGTGCTAGCAATCCCCGAATATAAACCTACCTAGATAACGGCGAACGTCCGAAGATCAATTCATAAGCCTACCTAAGAGTTTTATATTGGTATTTCCTTTTTACACATTTTAATTAAACTAAGCGAGTAACGTAGCCATAGCCATACCTACGAGATAATAAATTCTATTAAGTTAACCTAACCATAAAGACGTGGCTATTTAACGGATAAAACAGGGCTCGGTCGACCGAATAGGTGGGCTCGGTCGACCGAATAGGTGGGCTCGGTCGACCGAGTGAACTCATTCGGTCACCCAAATCAATTTCGTCCCTAGATTACATCCCTGAACGTATCTCTCAGCGTTTCATCATACACAACGGATTAAACAGTAATTCGTAAAGCATTCATATAAACTAACATAGATACGCATTAATTAAATCAAGCGAGATTCATGAATAGAAACTAAATATGTGACGTAGGTTATGGGATCCTCATAGACAAGGCTTCGCCACATCCATAACGACATAACCTAGATCTACATCATCTAGCTATGAATTAACTAACTCAAACAATAAAGCATAATTGGGGGGAATTAATTACTTAAAAGAAAAGAAACGAGAAAATAAAGGCTTACATAATGCGGCCCTTAAATTGCTTGGAAACACCCTCAATAAACTACATTGAATCAAGATATGAATAGAGTGATTTTATTGAATGATATTCTAAGGTATATGTTGGTGTCAAGGTGTATTTTACAATTTCTCGTAGGCTATTTCTTGCTTATATAGAGGTTGTAACCGACCTAGGGAGGATCTAGAAGATATACACGCGAAAATCCCGTAAGTGACCGAGCCGACACTCTCGGTCGACCGAATGGATAGGCTCGGTCGACCGAGCCATTTTACACGTGTTAAACGCGTCTCTTTGTCGACTTGTTCCCCACTTTGCACGCTTGCGTGTTGATCGATTAATCTTTCATTTAATGCTCCGATTTTCTTCCTCTATTATCTTGAGACCATTGATTGAATGACATTAATCCTCTCGATTTGTCGTGATCTACAAAATCGGCATTTATCGCACAATAAATCGATCTTTTAATAATAAAAACGGCTAAATACCAAATATCATATTAATAATCACTTAACATTAAATAATAAATATAAATGAGTGATTTAATATGAAATATACATTATTAATCTCGATTTAAGGATAATGTTGATGACATTTACGGGTATAATTTGACCGTCATTAACTACCCCCACTTAGACTTTGATCGTCCCGAACAAAGCATCAATAAGTCATTCCCCAAGACAACATTTTCTATGGTCAAATCATACTTACACAAGAAACTCAAGTCAACTCATACTAGTCATGCTCATAAGATATCCATTATTCACTACTTACGACTATGAATCGAAGTGATGTGTGCATGTGCATTTAGTTTTATATATTCGTGGCAAGATCGAGTTTATGCTAACTTCGCAATCTCAACCTACCAACCTCGGCATTCATACTTCTTATGCCTCGCAATGGTTAAAGCACTAGAGCAATAAGCAAGAGCGTATCTATAGGGATTTTGGACTTGGAGACCGAGTACTACTCAAAGCCTCTTAAAGAGTTGAATATTTTTTTCATATCTTCATATTTTTCAAATACTATTAATCTCAAGGAAGAAAACTTTTTAGAGTATCCCCCTATCTTAGATCATGTATAGCATCGAATATTACCACAAGCGCGGGGCTACTTTGGTAATGTTACTACAAGCCCGATGTCTAACATTTTTCTAAAACACGGGTACGTCTCAAGCTTATTACTCCGCTTTTGTTGGCTAAATATAAGAATGCATCGGCAGATAGATATTGACACTAAGTTTACATAACCAATCATCTATGCAATGTACACATAATTTCTTCAGTTATTATGATTCGTGCGGTATTCGATTCATTCATTGAGTATTTGAATAATAAATAACTACTTGCAAAAACGGGCATGAATTTCCTTAAATTGACTTAACATAAGTATAAAATGATCACGTACTCATGAAACTTGGTTCCTTTCCTATCAATTCTTAGCTAGGAACTCACAATTCTAAGGGTACGAGATACATAATATGGTATTTATTCAAATTTTTCAATCATGTGCCGTTTCATTCAATTTTCAATTATAACATAACATGGCTAAGTCTCCTACCCCCACTTAAACGTGGCATTGTCCTCAATGACAAAAATAAATGAGAAGTTAAGAAAAAGACTTAGCTCGGAAACGGCTCTCAAGTAAAGGAAAAAGATCGGAGTAAATTTCGGCACGTTGTGGAGAAGCAAGTGAAAACCCGTAAAACGGACAAACTCCACGAAACCGTTAATAACACCATGTCTATGGAGGTTATAAAATAATGTGGCGGTAATGAGGTATAAATACCTAAAAACGCAGTTTAAGCCACTTTATTTTATACAACCAAAGACAAGAAAAATACTAAATAGAAAGAAAAATAAACAAGCAACTAAAGATGGTGGTCTTCATCTACAACCTCCACCGCCTAAATATTCTTAAAACCGGGTGGAGAAGACAAAGATCAAAAAACATTACCCGACGTGGGAAAACACGAGGGTGACTAGATCAACCTTGTATGCTATGTAGTAAAAGAGACACTTCGTAAGGTATAACAGATACAATGTGACCTATTGGCTAAAGATAAAATCAAATACTTAGCGCAGAAACTTCTAGCGTGCATTGGATATAAACAACTTAGGGAGATGTAGCTACTCCTCGAAATTACTAATAACCCAGTGTATCACGTAAAAGTCATAACCGTCATCAACAAGGTCGGATCGGTGTGATAGTTCAGAACAAAACTTATCATCTAGAAATGCCGAAATAGACGGAAAAGTGTGAAATTTAAAACTTCCGGTAGAAAGATAAGTTGTACTTTGATCGAACCAAAAACCTTTAAAATCTAGCTAGGGTCAGAGCTACACTTACCTCAACTAGGATCATGAAAATCAAAATGATAAAAGATAATCATTAAGGCTTAGCAATTTTTCAAATTCCGCAACACATAGGTAGTGTGTAAACAAAATGGAGGTTGAGAGTATGATGGGTTTAGAAAAAGATACACATAAGGTTGGGAAGAAAAGATAAAGGGTGGGTAAGAAATTGTGTTTATGGGTGGGTTGAAAATGGTTAAGGCATTGAGATTGGGTGGGAGAGTGAAACAGATGGAAAGAAAGAGAGGTGATGAAAGAATGGTTAGAAATGTGAACTGTTGGGGCAGATTGGTGAGAGGATCGAAAAGGTTGAAGGGTGAAAAGGTATAAATGAAAGGATAAGGGTAGTTGCAGAATGAATTGCGCACCACTTTGAATTTTCACTCTGATCACCATTCTAAAAGATTTTGGAAGTTGTCCAAAATTGTTCTTGTTCGCACCAATCATTCTCTGTTACATTTTCAGTAATTCTCAAGCTCTCTTAATGCTTCCATCTTAAGATTGATTGCTAAATTTCCTTTTCTTTAGCAATTTCTTGACTCTCCTACGGAACTCTATTTCACGTGGCCTATATTGAGTAAAAAAGTTTTGCACATCCTTAGCCCAATGGCCATCGGAACACGGCAAAATAAAAAACCTCAACATATGTCACGTTACTTTTATTTGACTCAAAGAAAACAAAACCTAAAATCCTAAAAAGAAATCCTAAGGGTTTTAAAGAAGTAGTTCTGAGTTTAAAGTCCTCAGCTCGACTTTCCAAAGGTTATCCTTGTCAGTTATCATTCTTGGATCGCCAGACTTTGACCCTCTGAGCACTATTAGAGGTGGCTTGTCGCTTTTGCGGATTAATACCCTTCCCTTGGTTGTGAGACCTAGGAAACGACATTTATCCATACCATTTATACAAAGCTCTTACCTCGGCTCTCGTTTTAGGAATTAGTGAATTCTAAGAAACTCGGCTAAAATTATGGTTTTGGCCTTGACAATAAGAAATAATGAATCTAAGTACTCCGAATAAGGTCGGTTATGTAGGCAAGCCTACGCCGTCTTATTCGTTGGAACATATGTGACAGTTCAGGCCAATCCGTCAAGATTAAGCCCCGTTTAGCCCGAAGGCTTATCGGCTATGCTAAGTCTTGTTGAACTGCTGTAACGTACATCACACGTGGAGGGGAGTCGATTGAGCCGAGGCTCGGTTAAACTCGCCCAGCCATGGTTAGACCATTTCCGAACCCATGTACTAAGAGTCTCCGATTTCTAAATTGTCACCCAAAGCGTAATCTCGTTTCTGTTTAAGGTGGGTTCACCGAGAAGCCATCACCATAAAACTCAACGAAAGCAGAAGATTGTGTTCTCTCAAAACTCAACGTCTTCTTTAGATTTTGAATGCTTAAACTACACAATTTGTTGCTCCCCTGGCCAGTAGAAGCAATCTCATGCATAGGACAATGAGATTTTAACAGAACTACGAGGAACTCTTTATTCACTGCTTCCTTTCAACGACTACATGTTTCCTTACACCCTCTAGATGAGACAGATTTGGGGCAGAACCTACCACACTAATAAAATTAATCTTACAAACCAACTCCGGGCTACGATTCATACTAAGGTTCATGTATAGGCTAACTTATGCTCAAAAAAACCACAAGGTAGTAAAACATAAGCAAAAAAAAGGTAGTACCTTGCCTTCAACATTGTACCACGAAGAATTTAAGCCTTTAAGATTTTTTCGGAGCCATCTTGGTGCTTTAAAGGTATTGCTTCCATCGCTTTTCCCATCTTAGATTCGTAGCTCCACATGTTTGCTGGGTTATTCTCTCAGCGCCCTTGAAAAATTACCGACTCAGATTATTGCTTCCCTGGTTTACGCAAACGAAAGAAAAACAAAACGGACCGTAGGCGATTTTAACATGGTCTCCCATGCTGCTATCAACTTACGGATTAAACATACGGGGATAAACAGACACGCGAAATTCCAGACTCGAAAAACACAACTGTTTAAACAGAACAGAACAAGAACAAAACAAAAAAAATTATAAATTCTCGGTCGACCGAATGAGGTCTCTCGGTCGACCGAATAAATTTTTTTTTTTTGTTTTTTTGTTTTTTTTAAGCTGGAATTTTCAGACAGAGCAGACAACCAGAGGGACTCAAAACGTAAAAACAGACTTTAAAACAGAAAACTTGACATGAATAAAAAATTATTTATATATAAAATTGACCGTTGGTTCCCCGGCAACGGCGCCAAAAACTTGATCGGGGTCAATCAGGTTATAATATACTTGACCACCATAAACCAATACTAGCAAGAGGACTAGGCCCATCGTAGTATAGCTATAGTGAATCAAGGTCGATCCCACAGGGAACCAATTGTGGATCATCTTATATACAAACAATTAATTAAACATGTCAAGGACATAGAGGTGGTCTACGACCAACATAAGACAAGAAAGGTAAAGACACGACTCGACACATAGACAAATAACGTAATTAACCTCCCCAATTATAGTCTTTATCGTTTGGACCTATATAATTTATATAATAAACTGAACTTATTAACTGTCAATCCGTTTGTATCTATCTTAGATTGGCTACGGGAGTCATCCTCTTTAACTTAACTTAGCACCGGTAAGTCACTAAATCACTGTGATATTGTTACGTGACTTCGCCTTTTAGTGCCTCCATCTCATATAACTCACACGCTTACGACTCTAAGGATGCCGATATTAACCGTACACCTCGTCCGGGCAACATTCCTATGGTTAGGCGTACTTCCTAAACGATCACTCAAGCTCTCGTCCAACTAGCAATTACCAAGTTATAGTCTCATGCTAATCTACGACGTATGTATAATCGGTGCTAGCAATCCCCAGGATATAAACCTACCTAGATAACGCCGAACGTCCGAAGATCAATTCATAAGCCTACCTAAGAGTTTTATATTGGTATTTCCTTTTTACACATTTTAATTAAACTAAGCGAGTAACGTAGCCATAGTCATACCTACTGAGATTATAAATTCTATTAAGTTAACCTAACCATAAAGACGTGGCTATTTAACGGATAAAACAGGGCTCGGTCGACCGAATAGGTGGGCTCGGTCGACCGAGTGAACTCATTCGGTCACCCAAATCAATTTCGTCCCTAGATTACATCCCTGAACGTATCTCTCAGCGTTTCATCATACACAACGGATTAAACGGTAATTCGTAAAGCATTCATATAAACTAACTTAGATACGCATTAATTAAATCAAGTAGATTCATGAATAGAAACTAAATATGTGACGTAGGTTATGGGATCCTCATAGACAAAAGCTTCGCCACATCCATAACGACATAACCTAGATCTACATCATCTAGCTATGAATTAACTAACTCAAACAATAAAGCATAATTGGGGGGAATTAATTACTTAAAAGAAAAGAAACAGAAAATAAAGGCTTACATAATGCAGCCCTTAAATTGCTGGAAACACCCTCAATAAACTACATTGAAGCAAGATATGAATAGAGTGATTTTATTGAATGATATTCTAAGGTATATGTTGGTGTCTAAGGTGTATTTTACAATTTCTCGTAGCTGCTGCTTATATAGAGGCTGTAACCGACCTAGGGAGGATCTAGAAGATATACACGCGAAAATCCCGTAAGTGACCGAGCCGACACTCTCGGTCGACCGAATGGATAGGCTCGGTCGACCGAGCCATTTTACACGTGTTAAACGCGTCTCTTTGTCCGACTTGTTCCCCATTTGCACGCTTGCGTGTTGATATGATTAATCTTTCATTTAATGATCCGATTTTCTTCCTCTATTATCTTGAGACCGTTGATTGAATGACATTAATCCTCTCGATTTGTCGTGATCTACAAAATCAGCATTTATCGCACAATAAATCGATCTTTTAATAATAAAAACAGCTAAATACCAAATATCATATTAATAATCACTTAACATTAAATAATAAATATAAATGAGTGATTTAATATGAAATATACATTATTAATCTCGATTTAAGGATAATGTTGATGACATTTACGGGTATAATTTGACCGTCATCAATCCCACAACCAAGTACGCCATGGAAAGTCATTTAGGCCTTCTACATTCTCGACCAAATAGAAGGTCTCACGAGGTACCTTAGTAGTCTCATCATGACCCATCATAATACCGTGAATAAGGTAGACTAAACCTACACGGTAGAGAACTTCAGGATGCTCACCCTCATCCAATAGCCATCTCTCAATATCCGGTATGGTGATCGGTTTTGGGTCAGGATGATGGATGTGGCCGTATGTCCCCTCAGCAAAACACCTGGAATAACTATCGGGAGCTTCCGGGAGATCACCAAACCTAAAACCAGTCATCATGCAAAACTCCCGCCTACCGAACTTCGCGGTCGTCTCACCAAATCTAAAATGAAGCTCACCGGCCACATTCGCATAAACGGCACTGAAACATACATATTGCAAAACTTTGGCGGAAAACTGCCAGTGCTCGTACATTTGAATGAATTCTCCAAAAACCCCACCACTCAATGTTCCCTCAAATCCGATCATTCTCATGTGAATGTCAAGAAGATCCGAGAGCTTGGTCTTTTCCTCTTTAAAAGTCCATGTCAAATTTTCCTTTACTTTGTAGACTTCAGTTCCATGAGTGCCAATCAACTGTTAACAAATAGCATTGTTTCAAGTCAATCACACACATATACTAGTCAATCACAAGCTTTATACACTAACATTGTGAAGTAAATCAACTATATAGTACATCTAATACCAAAGAAGAAATAACAGAGCTACCAATACCTAAATGATTAATGTAAGTGTAAGTGTGATCAATATTTCCAATAACAATGGTCTCTGAAAAACAGAGCCATTTTCAGTACCATTTTGGGTAGGAACAGCACCCTTATGCACGATCAAACCATCAATCTCACCATCAAGTCTCAATCAATCTCAACATATACAAGAAAAAATGCATAGTAACACCATACTCATACACTATCAACTTCAATGTCCCAAATTTAAACATACCTAGCCACAAATTGCATGTTTTTATCAAATTACAATCAAGACTAACCTAAACCCTATAAACTGGAAAAATCTGCATACAAAAATACAAAAGAGGACTTAAGAACAGCTTTCTACGTCCAGACGTTGGAAAACCTACGTCCAGACGTAGAAAACCTACGTTCAGACGTAGAAAAACCAGACTAAACACAGAATTTCTCCCTTAATCGTCTTTTTCAAAATTTCTCCCTTACTTCAACCCACATAAAGAAAAATCAGGCTAATCCCCTCTATTAGTCAACAATATCAGACTAATCACCACAAGGCCAACAAATATCAGGCTAATCACCACTACAAAACACTAAAAATTGGAAAATATATACAACATAATTTAGGAAAACAATATAACAATAAAACGTTTTAAATGCATCATAAGTGGAAACACTTACACTTTCTATATTGCTTTGATCCATTATGCTTGAGAGCAGAGGTGCTAAATCTGAATATTTGGTGCAAAATCGCCGTCAGACGTAAAGAAACTGATGAGAAACGTAGGGATTATAACTAGTGGAAGGGGATAGAAGAGAGAGAGAGTTATTCAAAACCCATCAGGACCTTACCGTTAAACGTAGGATTCTCTACGTTTAAACGTAATGAATCCTACGTTTAAACGTAGAAAAATTTGAATATTGCAACTTTCCTAATTTATTGAAATAGCCAACGTTTAAACGTAGGGTTCTCTACGTTTAAACGTAAGGAATCTACGTTTAAACATATGTTATTTCAATAAATTAGGAGTTGCAATTATTCAAATTTCTCTCGTTTAAACGTAGGATTCATTACGTTTAAACGTAGAGAACCCTACGTTTACATGATTTTCCATGTCAGAAAACGTACGACCTGATATGCAAGTCAAAGGTCTGACACAACCTGATTTTTCAATTTCTGGCAACTAGACACAATTTCAGAAAGCGCTTCCTCCATTGATTGTGTCCAGAACTGTTAAAATTATCATAAAATAATGTTTACAATATCATAACGGGTCTAATCTTGGTCGGACTACCATCTATTACTATCAGACATCCCAACTTGCATGTTTAATTATAGTAGTACTATAGTCACACAATTAATATAAAAGTAGTTAATGACCGAGTACAATTACCATGCATGTTACTGCAATATTAGAGGATAATTCACACATAGCATATGACAAAACCTCAAGACTGGTCAAAATTTCCAGGCCCAACAACATAGCAATCTGTGCATTAGAATTCTAATAAATAAATCAAATTTTCAAAGACACATTTCATTTGGATTGATGTAATATAATAATGTATGTGTAAATCTATCATGTTTCATAAGCTATAATAATGGACATCAAGTCTCTTATATCAATAATTGTCACGAGATTTCGTCTCGGCATATGACTAACAATTCGATTTCCGTAAAAATTAAATATGGATCAAATCATTGCACATACAATCTAAACAAATATTTTTATCAAAATGTAGTATTAAATAAATTAATGACAAATAAATTCATGCTGAAAGTTAATCTACAATAAGACTTAAACACTGTCGGCATCACCTAAGTCAATCTCCGGATAAGTCAGGTCACTTGATCCTGAATATCGAGTAAGAATCATAAACCACATACACAACCTATATCAAACTTGAAGTATTTGATCCCCTATAACGAATAATAAGGTCAAACTCCGGATGGTTGGATCAATCAACCAGGATACCGTGGGCTTTTAAGGGGGAAATTCTTGGGTGGTCACTTCATTTATACAGTGACACTAGCGGTGTAAAATGAATGGACAGGTTGACGCTCGGCTTGTGAAATATGATTTAATCAAACGAGCAAATCATCATGGTTAACAAGATGAACTTGAGCACTTAAAAACTTAAATTGAAATATTCACGAGTATTATTCTATTATATTAAAACTATAAATTCTTTGGTATTTTTGACAAACCGAACTTGAGCACTTGAAAGATTAACAATTTTTTGAGTTGCTCGAGCTCAAGTTTGAGTTTAAACGTGCTTAAAATTTTATCGAGCATACTATAAGACTTAATCAAGCCGATTTCGAGCAAAGCTTTCATTGCTTTAACGATCTCAAGCCGAGTTCAAGAATCATTGGTTTGAAGAATTATTTAACTCGATAAATAAAATTTTAATTCGATTTAGAATCGTTTTCGCAAAAAAAATAAAACCGTGCGATCAAAATTGAATCCGGAGTACCAAGAATTACCCCTTTCTTCCCTCAAAAGAAATAAAAAATAAAACACCTTTCAAAAAGATTCAAATCACCTGCTGTATTTTTTCTGCTGTGTGTTGTGGTGTGTGTAAAAAGTCTATTTCATGTTTTTTCTTTTTAAACTTCAGATGTGATTTTACCACTTTACCCTCCTCTCCCCCTTGTCACAGCAATGCTGTGATGCAGCCCTATAGCACAGGATCCCCCCTCTTCAAGGGGACCAATGAGTTGGGCTTTATTTTCTATTTTTGGCTGTTTGATTGATTGAAATTGAAACACAAATCACTGTATAGATATACCCATCACCAAACAACAAATTTGCCCCTCATTCACACTCATAGAATTGCTACACTCTCACTATTGTCTTCCCAAATCGCCACTCCCTTTCTCCTTAAATCATATTTGAGCTCATACAATTCTTTATTGTCATGGAGGTAATTTAATGATATTATGCCTTTTAGCTGCATTCGAGCTCAATTTTCGCTTTTGAGGTAATTACAGAATACAGTTAGAATGATCTATGGATCTGCATTGCCGTATGCTGAATTACCTAAATTGGGTTTTCGTTTAGTTGATTTATTACCTTTTTTATTCATTATGTGTTGGGATTACTAGTCTTGGTAAAGGTGAGCTCGAATTCAGCTGGGTTAATTGTAAAAATTGAAACTTTGGAGCTGAATTTAGCTGGGTCAGTTGTAATTAAGCTAATTGAAGTCCGACCCGAGTTTCATATTCTGATTTTCTGCAAATAAGTTTTAAGCTTAGCTAAAAGTTTGTGGCTTTAAGCTTCTGCAAGAATTAGAAGCTATTTTAATCATAATTTAAACAGCCTATTTGATCTTTGTATTGTGTTTTGTTAATATATTAGGATTTTGGTATTTGAGCTTTTCAATCTTTAATCACAATATTGAATGTGGTGATTTTTTTGTGAATTTGTGTTCTTCTTTTTAATGTGAATCTTGAGAAGGTCTGTTGAAGGATAGATAGCGGTTTGCTTGATTTCATTCGTAAGAAATCAGTGTCTTAGAATGAATACTAAGGTCTTTTTGGGGTGGATTATCGCAATGGATCATGTTCTATGCAACTTGGTTTTCGGTCATACTCGTTTATAGCTGATATTTTGGGTTGGTATATGAGTATATCATTTACTTGATCGGTTACATATGATTTTTTTTTTTACTCGACCAAAGAATACGAACCTATCATTTCCAGAATAGTTTGCCCTTTCGTGTTTTTTTCTCTATCCGTGATGTCATTCGGTATGCAAATCCTTGCTATCGATACTGTTTCTTGTATTTTCTATGGCATTATTATCTTTTGTAATTCAAAGCATACAGGGATGATTCATACATATATATATGTATGTATGTATACATATTTACATATTGCATGTGTGTGAATGGATCATGTGCATATACATACATATAACACACACAAAAATGTTTATGTATATGACTATATGTATAAGTGTGTATCGATGTATGTGTTTGCTTTTGTGTGTACATGTGCGTGTGTGTGTCATCTCTTCTTAGCACCTGATGAATTTTTCATTCACATTCACACTTTTTTAGGATCTGAAAACCGTAAATTATGTGAGAAATCATCAGAAATGCTTTTCGCAGGTGTGAAACTTGAGAGGCTACAACACTGCAACATGGGCGTCTCCGGGAAATGGCTTAAAGCATTGGTTGGTTCAAAGAAATCCGATAAAACGCAAACTTCAGAAAATGACCAAAGAGTGAGTTGTTATTAATCTCCCCCCCCCCCCCCCCCCCCACCCCCCCATAGATAGGATGTTTCCATACAAAGGGCTACCCTAACTTTGTATCATGTGTCAGTGTGCAATACACATTATGTGTTCGAGTCCATAAAAACGCCGTCTATAAGTACTAACTCGTCTTTTTGTGCAGAAAGCTGGGGAAACGGGAAAGTTTTGGCATCGAAGGAGGCATTCACTTGACATTGATACCGATGGATATCAGAATGAATTACAGTATGATGCTGTGACACAAGCCGAACATGTCAATGTGACGTCATTTACAGAAGCTGCTGTTACCCCTTCTAGCTCAACTCAGGAGCAGAATGCAGCTTTGATCATCCAACAACGCGAAGAATGGGCTGCTACGTGCATCCAAACCGCTTTTAGAGGATTCCTGGTAGATTTTAACAGTTAATACAAGTGTCACTCCATGATCCATGATTATCGGGCACCTTTAGTGGCACCATTGTGTTTTTACAGTGGCACCACACCGACTTTTTCAAAGTCGATTCTAGAGCTGAGGATCGACTTTTACCCGGTTGATTGTGACAATGGACCGGTGGAAAGTTGATTCTCATCTCTAGAGTTGACAGTGAAACAGTCGATTGTCATCGTGCTGCACAGCGGTAAATATCATGTGGTGCCTCCAAAGACGCCCTAATTGTTACCTTTTTTAAGGGCGTCTTTAGTGGCACCTCACCAACCTACTTTTTTGGGTGCCACAGTGACATTCGATCATTGTAAAGTCGATTCTAAGGTTAAGATTCAACGTTCCAGAGGTTGAATGTAGAAATTTGGCCTCTGAAAAGTCCAACCGTAGGCCCCACCCCAGGATGGTGCCGCGGGCAGTTTTTATTATTTTTTCAAATATTTTCTTGGAATTTTTGCTAGATTTATGTAACATTATCCAAACTGCATTATGCTTATAGTTATAGATTAAAATGGGCTATGCAATTTGATTTTGAAAACGTGTTGTTATGATGGTTAGGCGAGGCGAGCTTTACGTGCTTTAAAGGGATTGGTGAGGCTTCAGGCCCTTGTTAGAGGCCATGCTGTAAGAAAGCAAGCAGCGATGACGCTTCGTTGTATGCAAGCTCTGGTTCGAGTTCAGGCCCGAGTTCGTGCAAGACGTGTACGCATGGCACTGGAAAATCAAACTTCCCAGCACAAACTTCATCAACAACTCGAACAGGATGCTCGTGTTCGAGAAATAGAAGTACGTAGCATCTGCAGTTGGCTCTAACACTATCGATTTTAGGGATAAATATACTTTTTGATCCTTTTACTTTCCTGATTTCCGCACTTCTATCATTTCAGTCTATTTTTTTGCCACGTGTCAGGTTTTTATTGGTTGTAGCGTGTTGTGTCTTCGATGCTGGTTGTTTGACACGTGGCATGTTGGACTGAAAACGTTAAAAAATGCATAAATGAAGGGTAAAAGTGTCAAAGATGAAACAATAGGGATAGAAGTACAAAAAAAAAAAAAAAACCGTGAAAGACAAGGGACCAATCAAAAGTGTCTTTATACATGTTTTCTAATTCGGTTCGTTGTTATTATGTAGGAAGGGTGGTGCGACGGTGTCGGGTCGGTTGAAGATATTCAAGCCAAATTATTAAAGAGACAAGAAGCCGCAGCTAAGCGTGAAAGAGCAATGGCATATGCTTTAGCTCACCAAGTAACCCTTCTTCTTTTTAGTACATAAAAAATACGCGATTATTCATTTCCTTTTTGGAAATCTTTAGGTGGTGACTCCATTCTGTGCAGAAACCTTATTTAACACATAAAAACACACAACTTTTCTTACATTGTAAATGTAGAATATACACATAAAAGCATGTGAGGATTTACATTGTATCTCGTGACCTCCGGTTTTCATGCCATGTTGAATCACCATCTCTCTTGAAACACTTAAGTTGTTGGGATGGGGAAGGTGTGTATTTCACGTATTTAAACGGAAAACATTTCAATATCCCTACTTGTTTTTACGCAGTGGCAGGCAGGATCAAGACAACAAGCTGTCCCTTCTGGTTTTGAACCGGACACAAGCAGTTGGGGCTGGAACTGGTTGGAGAGATGGATGGCCGTTCGTCCATGGGAGAATCGTTTCCTCGACATCAACAACGCCAAAGACGGAGTCTTGATTCAAGAAAACGGAGTTGTTGAAGGAAAGAACGGAACAAAAACCCAACTCAAACCCACTGTCAAGAAACCCGCTTCTACTTCAACTTATACCAATAATGGTGGTATAAAACCGGGTTCATCACGTGCAAACGGAAACTCGAGCTTTTCTAATGAGAAAACAACTAAGTCTAATTCAGATGGAAGTAGCTCTTCACCTGTTTTCTTGTCAAACAAGCAACAAGGAGCATTTACTAATCCTAGGGCTAAGCCAACTGTTGTTGATAAATTCATCGAAGAAGCTGATTCGAAACCGAGCAATGTTTCGAGGTCTCAAAGCAACCCGAAAGAGAGATCAGGACAGTCTGATAAACCAGGAAAGAAGAGACTTTCCCTACCTACTGGTTAGTTCTTGTTAGATTATACGCGATCTTTTTATGCTTTTTCTTTTTCACTCGAAGTGTGTAAACTTAGAGCTGAAAGGGTAAAAACGGCAAGTCTGAACTTCCTGCAACAACTTTTAAGATGGCCTAAGCAACTAAAATATAAGTATCCGTGTATCACAGATGTGTAGTATCATTCGTATGTTTTGTGTGTCCTTTTGGCAGGGCAAGGTGGTCTTAGGTCTCAGACAACGGGCCAAAACACGAAGAACCCTGTCAGAAGGAGTCTTACTCTGCAGAATTCCAGAAAGTATACGCCGAACATGAATCAAAACTCTCCAAATCCTATCAAAAGTGTTGGTTCTTGATTCTGCAGATTCATGGAAAATGCCTCTTGGATGAAACATCCCGGGGGCACGAGTCGTCATATACGTAATACGTATCATAGGCCATATATATTTTGGCCAAGTTTTAAGACAAAGTATTTATATTGTTGCAGAATAATCAATTTGTGATTATTAATGTTGTCTGATATTGGAGCACATTTACAACAGAATTTTAGCAGTGCAGGAGTTCAGAGATCGCGTCAATGTGGATTAAGACCGAAGTATGAGTTATTACTCGGCTCGTCTAACAATCCTGCTACTGCAACCATCTGTTCTCTTTCCTCCGTTTCGAGCTTCGAGTTTTCAGGCTGCTGTAGATTGTTGAGACATTTTTTTTGGGGGTTACATGGTGCAAGAGTGTGTGTGTCAAAGCTTTGTTTTTTTTTTTTTTTTTTTTTTTTTGCATCTTTTCAGAGACATTAATTTAGCCTTTGGAATAATAATAATAATGTGTGTATATGTGTTGATGTAATAAATTCTCTGGTCTGGCTCTAGAATGTTCAACCGTTGGTTCTTGTTTAAAAGTCCATTCTTACGTCAAAAATCGATTTTGAAACAATTTGAGCTTTTGAAATTCGATTCTTGGCTCTCTTGTTGAGCCGCTTTGTCCATCTGAAACATTCGTCATGAATCGATTTTGAAAATATTGATTCATTACATCACATCAAAGTTGATAAATTAAAAGTTGATTCTTACGTCAAGAATCGAATCTGAAATGAGCCTGACAGTTTTGAAAGTCAATTCTTTCGTCAAGAATCGATTCAAGACATCACATCAGAAATGATTTTTTGAAAGTCAATTCTTATGTCAAGAATCAATTTCAAAAATGTCGACTCTGTGTGGGGTATGGTAAGTGTGGTACACCGATACGATCATTGTGATAGAAAATAAATCCTTAAAAAGGAGGGGGAGGGGAAGGGAGTAGTTGGGGGTGTTTTGGTCTTCTTACAATATGACAAAAACTACGATTTGCTTTGGATGTACAACAAGCCAACTTTGCTTTACATGTGATGTGGTGACACATCTCATCTTATGGAGGTATATGGTCATCATTTTGACGTACATTTTAATTGATTGTGAAAACCTTTCCTCCTCTATTTTTGCACTCTCTTATCTTATCTTACATAACATAAAATGTCACACTCTAAAATGTCCACTTGTGATAAAATATATATATTAAAATGAGGTCATGTACACAAGGCAACCTAGGATAATCATATTTTTAGGCAAATAAAACCAAAAATGTGAAGAATTATTTCAAATCTCTATGTTTTAGCATTATATCTTGACGATGTTTATCCCACCTTTCTAATATGAATATTATATTCCTCTCTCTTAAAGAGTTGGCGTCATCGTCACGACCTAAACCGAGGATTGTAAAGGTGACATCCACCATCTCTCTCACTGTGTGACACTTTTGTAATAGTCAGTTCTGGACATTGTTTGTGATATAATAGATGTATGAAATATTACGTTTTCTCATCTTATGTTCAGTGACGGATGCAGGATCTTAAGTAGGGGGGAGGGTGGGGGCAATAAAAAATTTAAAGATAAGGGGGGCAAACAAGATGAATACCATATATATTAGTAGATTTTTTTCGGATTGAGGTAGGACGGTTTTCCCTCCACTTAGCTGTATGTAGATCCGTCACTGCTTATGTTAGATATGTCATCGTTGTGATCCTATAAAAAAAATCTTTGAGTCATGTTGTCTCTCTCACGGCATGTCATTTATTAGGTCTATATGATGGTAGACTCGGATACCAAATATAACTGTTTAAAACTCAGGTCAGACAATGCTACTTGAACATATCACTTCCCTTTTACGGTGAATGCATATGTACACTACGGTCGTTCACTACATTTTTTCTCAACATATTTTTATCCTCATTGATCGATAAACCCTCAATTTATTTTAATCAATTAATATGGATACCCACGTGTCCCTTCTTTACAGCTAAGATGGACAACAAAGGCATCCTATGTTTCTTCTTAATTAATTAATGGCCACAAATAATTCTAACATTTGAAATCGTGTGATGAAGCAATGTTCAACAGTCAATGGTCGACAGCAGTGCTACAATTAAAATTAAAAAAAAAAAAAAAAGACGTGTAATAATAATAATAATTTGATTTGATGTAATAATAACGCGGCAAAGATCCAATCTGACTACGTATTCAATGAGTTTTTTTTAAAGATCTTAAACTTCAATGTATTTTACGGTCAGGGACAACAAAACACACAAAATGATATCGTTTTATGTGTTTTCGTCAAGTACATTGAATGAGAAAGAAAAAAATGATGTCGTTTTATATTATAAGCTCGAAGTATTACTTTTATAAAAAAAAAAGTAAAAAAAGAAAAGGACGACCCCATAAATATTTGTATGTACCGTGCCCACCGACAGACAGTAGGACAAATTTCACAATTTGTGGCTTCTTCTAGAATCCTATTCCTACATTCACATCACCAAAACAAAGTCATAAACTAAATAGGTCACCACTAACCTATAAAAACCAAACCCTCTATCATGTATTTTAATCAGATACAAAATGAATCATACTAAAAATAGATGTTTTGTATAACATTACAACAAATCTATCTACCTATCTTTTATAACACCACACTACGATCAACTTTTTATTAACTAGTTATCATAACCGACAGTGTGAAAGTCGAGACTCGACTCTAGAATCAGCTTTCTATATATTTGATAGTTTCTGATATGATATAATGCTAAATATGGTAAGTTTTAGATGCATCCTCTAATTGCGGAGAGGTGCATTGCAATGTGGCACCGTATTAACTACAATATTTTTATGTTTTTAATAGAAGTATGAATTTAAAATGTATCTAATAATTTTACACTTATGATTGTTTTAAGACTTGTTGGTTTAATGCTACGCATTCTATATCTGTAAAGAAAAATGGAAATCGAGAAAAATCTCCTTTAAAAAAAAAAAAATGAATGTCACTAAACGAGCCAATACTTCCGATCCCAACTATTGGGATATTCAAAGGTGCTAACTTTATTTGTTGAGTCAACATGTATGGATCAATTCAATTTAGATCACACGGTTCAAACTCAAAATGAAAGTATGTGGTTCTGAATTTATCAAGGTAGACTAACTCCGCAAATATAATTACCACCTAATTCCGTCACAATAAATGACATAGTATGATCTTACATCATAGATCTACGTCACGATCAATTGATCTTAGATAACGACCAATAATTTAAAATCAGATTGTATTGTTCGTGACGGGATGAGTTATATAATTAGGAGTACTATACCCCCAACTAATTGAAGTCCTTTTGCCATAGTCATTCCTACCCCACTCCTATCCCTTTTTCTCATCCTATTCTATATGTGATCCATCAACCCCAATTTCTTCACCACACTCCCCTTCAATCTAAACCACCCCAACAAATTTTCCCACAATTTTTTTCCCACCCAAATGCTTCTTCTCTAAACCACTCCCTACCCCCCCCCCCCCCCCCCCCCCCCCCCTACAAACCCCAAAACTATGTCTACATTCTCCTACCCAAAGACACTAATCATCCCTATAGTCATCCTCCTCTTCTCCCTCCCATTCCTCTTTCTAGCCGCCCCCCACCTCCTCCCACCACGGCGGATCCCTATAACTCTCCCCGACGAAATCGAAGATCTCTCCCTCTTCCAACGCGCAATCTCCGCCGCTTCAGGTGGCTCCGCCACAAAACCCACCTCAAAACACCCCTCAATTAGATCCCATCTCGGTTCCACCACCACTTTCCGGCCAAAGATCGCTTTTTTATTCCTAACGAACTCCGACCTTTACTTCCTCCCTCTTTGGCAACGTTTCTTCATCCAATCTGATCCAAATCTGTACAATATCTACATCCACGCTGATGTTTCTTCAGGCCGATTCACACCACCGACAGGAGTTTTTGCTAATCGAACAATCCCTTCTCGAAGAACACAGCGATCTTCTCCAACCTTAATTTCAGCTGCTCGAAGACTTTTAGCTAACGCCCTTTTGGATGATACATCTAATCTTTATTTTACTTTGATTTCACAGCACTGTATTCCTTTACACTCGTTTAATTATCTTTATAATTACCTCTTCGACCTAGCTAAGCTGCAGCAGAATTTGGACTATTCGAGCTACATCGAGATCTTGTCTGATTCGCCTGATTTGTGGGATCGATACAATGCTAGAGGTAGAAATATAATGACCCCAGAAGTTAAATTTGAAGAATTTCGTGTGGGATCTCAGTTTTTTACGCTTGCGAAAAAGCATGCTTTAATGGTAATTAAAGATAGGAAACTATGGAGGAAGTTTAAATTGCCTTGTTTGAACGTGGAATCGTGTTATCCTGAAGAGCATTACTTTCCTACACTATTGTCAATGGCTGATTTGAAGGGTTGTTCAAGGTTTACATTGACAAATGTTAATTGGACTGACAGTGTTGATGGTCATCCACATACTTATCATCCTCCTGAAGTTTCAGCTGAGCTGATTTATAGGTTAAGGGAGTCGAATTCCACGTATTCGCATATGTTTTCGAGGAAATTTTCTCCCGATTGCTTGGAACCTTTGATGGATATTGCTGATTCAGTCATTTTCAAGGACTGATTGCTTTTTATGGTGATCTGGGCTTTATTCTTGGTAAGTACTAGTAGAAATAGTAACTTTGCTATCTTTCTTTTGCATTTAGGATTTGTGGATTGAATTTGGATCTTGTTGAGTTAGCTCAGCTAGTAGTTGTGTATTTGTAACACCTAGTCATGGTGGAGCCTATGACTCAGAAACAATACGGTGCGGATGCGCCCTTTGAGCTAGCTTTAAAGAGAACGTGACGAACGTCTTGTTTCCGGTTGAAGGTTCTTGATCCTCTAACTTAAGAAAAAAAAAAGCTAGCTTTAACTTCTTGTTTCCAGTTGAGAACTCGGCTTTCGGGACATTGTGCGTAAAATTCCAGTGAATGATTAGTCTAATGTGCTAGTATTTGGTGTTTTGAACCTTTTGATGCTGGAAAGTCCAGGTCTCTATGTCCCTTAATGGTAATTAGTTTCAGCATCTTATGATTAAGATATGCACTTTATTGTTGTCTGAATGGCATTATTGAGTGATTTTAATGTGAAGTTATATAACTAATGTGGTCCCAAGTGTTCAAGAATTCAATACTTAACCACTTTTTTAAACTATTCACTTACTGAATACACTTTGTTGCTTATTGGTCTTAGATTAAGTTAATCTTTCCCAATTATGGTGTATGATCAATTGTCTATGTGCTAACCGAATTGATGTTGATTTCTTGTTAACAGGGCAGGAGAGATTTGCAGGTTATGATGAAGAACCAAAGTGTTTTGAGGACCCACAAATGAGGATATGAGGTTTTTGAAGGGGCAATAAAGAAAAGAGTCCCTCAACCTATGAAATCCAATGATTTTCAGTTCAAGAACTTTTTTTTTTTCACAATGTCTAAAGTGCCCTTGAGCTGAAATTTGTAATCCTAAAACTTTGTGGTAAAAAATTGTATCTCCCTTTTTTTTGGGTGTACATAGATGTATTGCCACGTATGTATATGATGAAATTGTCTTGGTAAATTGAAAAGAAATCTAAGACAATTTCATTTTTGGTATGGTGTGGTTTATCAGAAGAATTCTGTATATCCACCAATTTATGAATAATAAAAAGTTTTCTTTTTTGCCCCCTTTTTTTTCTTTTTTGCCTTGAGAATCAAGTTTTCTTTATCCTACTTTTACTTTTTGTCATTTCGTAGCATCCTTTTTCTTGTTTTTGTATCCCATTATTCCCATTTAAGGAAGTTATCGTAGTATCTTCGTTTACACCAAAGTGACGGGTGAACAAATCTGGATCATACAGTTTGAATTCATTATACAAATAATTCATTATAGAAATAAAAGGCTCATATTATTCCACATGGGTGCACTCCGCATATGACGGGTATACCCAATAACTCCTGTCAATTTAAGAAGTGAAATGTGTTACTACCACATCATTCGGATAATAACGAATGACACAACATATTTTTATAATATCGATAATGATGTGGGACCTATCAATAATAAAAGAGAAATTTGGTCTAGGGTCCTTGATTACTCAGTAACAAGATTCAAGTGTAAAAGTGTGTTGTGCAACAATCATAGAACAAAATTTTGACTTCATCATTGTTGTGAAAGCGTTTTATGTCACAACCCTCGAACGGTTCCGAGTACTCAAGTCACAACCCTTGAACGGTTCCGATTACACAAGGACGATCTAATCAATGATGCGAAAATATATTATGTCACAAACGCTCTACTAGTAGCATCACTCGAATAGAAATATGTGGAGAAAAAAAAGTGAATGTGAAAGCAGCAATAAAGAAAGGGGTTTCTTCTGTTGTCTCCAAAGAATGGTGACACTTTTTGTGTATTGCAAGTAAAGTTTAATAAAGATGACAAATACTTAAAATGTAGTTAAGTTTATGTTCCTAATAATATTCCTTTGAATCTTTCCTCCATTGCTTCATTAAGTCAAATGCATAAAGCAAATGCATTCGCGTGATTAGGGCGTAAACGATCCAAATCAAATTAATTTTATCGGTATCGAAATCAAACAGCCATTTAAAACAATGATGTTTGAATTCAGCTCGATAAAACTCGTGTGTTGCAAGTCGACTCTACGAGCACTCTCCGGACACATCCTAGATCCATTTTTTAAGTTTTTTAAAAGAATCTTTTAACCTTTCAAAAAAAAAAAAAAAATCTTTTAAAGGTTGAGAGTGGTACAAAAATGTTATACAAAGCATTTTTGGAAGGAAAAGACGAGCCCATTAACTTTAACTTTATCAAATGATTGTCAAGATGTTGCAATCAATAAAAAGATTGAACGGCGCCAAAAAATAAAGAAATAGTAGTAAAACAAATATTATATTCGTCTCCAAAATATTAGTCATTTTATTATTTTTATATGGATTAAAAACGTAATAAACTATCATAAATTTAAAAAAAAAAACGACTAAAATATACTTTGATTATCCTTAATTCAATAGTTAAAAAGTATTAAAAAAAAATAGTTGGATCGTGAATAACAAAAAGAGATAGTGAATTATATTCTGGGACACAACACACCACTTTTTTTACATTGAACACCACAAACAAAAAATAAACAGCCACCTAAAACACCACACGTTATGTTTATAAATGATGAATCTAACTATGCAGCACCAGTGCACCACGCATGCATTTTTCTTGCAACACACATGTAATCGACTTTTCGAAGGTCAATCTTTAACTTTGGAAAGCTTGATCTTAGAATCGATCTTCGAAACGTCAATCCTTACGATAGAGTCGTAATAATCGTCAAATGTGATACCACAAGTATATGTAGAAATCAGTATGGTGGTCAGAAACAAATGTTGTAACTCTTAAATTGGATGTACTAGTAGATTTATTGGAGTGCCACTAAATGCCCATTTAATGTTTGCCCAAAGTTTAGTTGAACAACCTGACTGAACCTTAGCCACCTAAAAAAACACTTTGAATATAAATAAATAAAATCAATAGAGAAAAGGAAGAACCTAATTAACCACTGAAAATGACTTAATAACAACCACAAACAAAAATGACACATTCTAATGTATAATAAAGAATCCAAACCCGTGAACCATCACCCTATTAATTTCTTGTAACCTTATGTTAACACTAAACTAATTAATTATTCATTTACTATCTTTTTACAAGATTCTATATAAATGAATAAGCATAATATATATATATATATATAATGAGGTCATTTGACAAAGCTAATTAAGAAAACGTCAGTAATGAGGTCATTTGACAAATGAGTTTTAACAACTTGTGCATCTCTGTTTGTAATTATATTTTTTTATATAACATATGATTATAAATGTTGATTAATCATGTTATATAACATTGCTTTTCTACTTAAACATATAAATACTATGGATAAAGAATATGTAATAAAAGCAAAATATATCATCTCTTTTTTGCATATTTAATATTCATTTAACAGTTTTAAATGCTACAATTTTCTGCCACTGTGAACTAAAGCTTTTTCAAAGTAGCCACAGTGACATCAAAATCCTCTGTACAAGAATGTCATCTCTGTAAATTAAAAAAATAAAATAAAAATGATACATGCACAACTATCATCTACAACCGTTGACGTCAACGAGTACGTTTCACAAATCTAACGGTTGTAAATGATGATCATATAAAAGTTGTGTTTCTGAAGTTCTGCATAATAGTAGATCATTAAATTCCAGCTCAAAAATCATGATCCACCTTTACTGAAGGTGAAGTAGAAGGTTCTCTGATCAAGTGCATTCACCGCGTAATCGACTTCCATGTGCCCTATCGGTGATTTGAACCGCAACCCGCATCCGATCCCGACGCCACTCCCGGGTTTTCCATGCCTTAGTGCTGGATTTCCTATTACACATTTTTTCAGATGTGGTGTCACTAAATATATAGGCCTTGTTGTAGTCTTGTAGATGATACTTGTGTGGAGATTTTGTGTGTGTCTAGAGTTGTACATGTATTATCCCGGGTAAGGAATAAGGAGAAACCTACTAGACTCATCCCCCCCCCCCCCACCCCCCCCCCCCCACCTAGCTGGCAAACATAGTTCGATTATAGATACACTCGGTTTGTACATGAAATGGATGCATCTATAATTTTCGTTTTTGAAAAGGAAATTCAGGAGAGGACTATGTCGGTACATGTGTAAACAAACAGATAAGATAAAGGAACGAACCAGGCACATGACGACCCGAACCTAAATCAGATCCCCCGTCCAAGAAAACCGTGCCTTCAAGCCCCTGATTCTGAGGAAGGTGAAAAAAACCACATTACAAGTAATAGTTAGTTACGTTTGCGTAAAAAACACACACACACATGATACTGCAAAAAAACAAACAAGTTTTGCTTATCAATTGGTAAATGACACTCTCTATAGTTGATTGATTGTTAAGCTTCCAGTTGAATCAATCATAGTTATATGAAGCACTAAAAAAGATTCCGCAAAGATTATTAAAGGAGAAGGTAGTCAACTCCCATTCCAGGTGGGTGGGTGTATTCAGGGGGAGGGGGACGGGGAGGGGGTGCGGGGCAGTACTGCAGTAGAGGAAGAGGCATTTGATTCACTCCCATCACTAAAGAATACTAATAAAATAGTAGCCTTCACTCTTATTTTTTGTGTGTAAGACAGGAGGAAAATGCCCCGTCTATCTTGCTACGGCTACACATTATTCTTGTGCTTGTAAACTAGATTTCAGTGTTTTTGCACGTTAAACGGAAGTTCAAACCGCTACCATAAGCCCAGTTGCCCAAGTTTGACAAATCCTGTGCATATTAACTTCAAAGAGGGACCAATCAATTGTTTCCAGTGGCACCAGATTGCCAAATAAATTTTTTTATTTTATTTTGGTAATTAAAAGCATAGGTGGTTTAATCATTTCCAGTAGACACCGAATTGCCAGATAAATTTGTCTTTTTTGGTAACTCGTCACCTCGGATCACGTTAGGCCTTCAGAACCATAGGTCAATAACTAATCGGTTACCTACCATCATAGTCACTATGTCACGACCCTTAAGGAAGGGGCCCCATTCTTATCAGGCCGACTTGTGTTTGGCAGATTTGACAAATAACAAGGAGCGAATTGATGGCACTAGTAGTTACAGTTGACAGACAAACATGCAAAGTCGAGAGGTATATCTTGGTAAAAGAATTATTTTTACGAAGGGGGACACGATTCATGAGATGTACCTCCCAAGATTTGAAAACAAGTTTCCAAGAAAACCAATGACAATGGAATTGAATTGTCAAATGGTGTGTGTTCATGAACCCAGGCTACAGTTTCGACCCTTCTATGAGTGTTTAAATGCTGGAAGTACATAACTCCTTATTAACTTGAGCTATTAGGCTAGATACCAATTCAATAAGGCATCAAAGCACGAGATTTAGTGTACGGTGTGCTTAAATAATATTTTGGTTCTTCATAGAGTTTCATATGAGACAAGCATGGAATAAAGCCCCAAATGATATTTGGTTACGAGAATAGCATGACATACCAATGGGACTGTAAATTCAGTATTTGCAATCATACAAGACCTTCCAGAACCGACAGCACCTTCGCCATATCCTCGAACACTGCCAAGTCCTCCGATGGCAAAGGCTTGATAAGGAGCTATGTCTCCTACTATGGAACCCCCTGTTAAGCTGTCAGAAGAGAAAATAGCGGTCATGTGGATATGTGCATCTGTGGCATTTGAAAGTCGGAAACTTCTCAGTAATTAAGCAGCACAGGGAGTCCGAAAGATGATCAAGATAAATAGTAATAATAAAAAAGTAATGGGACCCTGTCCTTTCCTACTACGTACGTGACATGCAATATGAAGACTAGTGCAACATCAGAAAATTCTGACTAACCTAGCCTGCAGAAATCCTGGCCCAAGTCTGATACCCTTTGATGCAACAAACTTGAATCTGTTGAAGATCAACCACTTCGACAAAAGAGGAATCCCTTGTTCGATGTTAACTGTAAACTAAAAACGAAGTCCAAAAAGTTAATGCATGAATATTGGCGTTATAACCTTAAACAGTGGTACTAAACCATTTAATTAATTCACGGTCGAAAATCATAGGTGTAACTAACACGAAAGGAGTATTAGATTGACTACAAGAGTATACCTTTGTAAAACTATGTTCATTGGCTTTAGCGAACCGTGATTCCTGCTTTAGTACCACCATACTATCATGAAAACCACCACTACAGAAAAAAGAATTGAGCCACAACACACATAAACCAAACCACGAATAAAATTATCAGCGTAAATAATAGCTTTCCGTACCTGCTGGTCACTGGAAACCCCTGAGAATCTCTGCTTATGCAGTATCCGTAGTCATTGAATGGACTAATGTGCTACATGCATATAATCAAATCATTCTGAATAACTTCGGGTTTACATGATGTGAACTTAAAATCAAAAGAGAGTCGTTTCAAAGATATAAGGCCTTTTGGCTTATTCACAGAGTTTAAGAAAGTGGAAGAATGTCATATATTTTAATGACAAAGGTCTAAAATACCCTTTGACTACCATTAATGCCATAGTTCTAAAGTAAATGAAAAGTTGTCGAATTGATAATAAATTAGGGGCAAGATAAAATAAAATGTAATAAATGCTCCATCGGTATTCTAATATTATGGGACAAACCGAAAAAAGCCAAAAGGCCTTATATTTTGTGATGGAGGGGGTAATATATAAAGACACACCTACCTCAAACTTTACACTGGTTTTGTTGCTCCAATTATTACTTGCAGGCTCACACAAGTCTAAACCAGCAGAGAAGCGCCCGAGATTGATACCTCCACTGCCTGAACGAGAGAAACTGTCACCAGGGACGCCGAGGACTGCAACTTCTGGAGACGCCGAACCCTACCAATCAAGCAAAATTACAGCAGATTCAAAATATTAACCTGAACTTCCTTTCCAAGAAGGAACACTGTTAACAAATCCCTACCAACGCCTTAGTGAAAAAAGAGGGTACCGAAGGAAAACTACCGCAATTTAGATTGTTTTGTTTTAAATGGATTCTTTGAAGTGAAGATTCACAAGTAAGATGGTAGGTAAAACCTACAAGCTGTTTTACATAATTACTAGAGCACAAGTTCAAGACTTTAGAAATACTAAAATATAAAAGACAACACTCTACACTCAAACATTCAGTGATCTCGGTACATGAATGCAGAACTCATATTCCCGTTAGGGCCAAATGAATTAGGAAAACAAAAAAGGTAAACAATGTAGAGAGTGAGAACAACCTGAACGAAGAAAGTCTGTTGGGTAAACCATTCTGGCCGTGGCTTTCTGAAAGCTGCCAATACATTGATGTCATAGAGTCCTTTATCAAAGGAAACATCCAGCTTCTCACGTTTGCCGAACAAATTGGGATGTTTAATGCAAATACTGCATGGTGGCATTCGATATATTACACGTTACATCAAAAACTGCTATTAAAACAACAAAAGTTCCGTCTGTCCCTAATCATCCGACAAAACAGACGATAGAGTTACATACATACACTCAAAGCCTTGTGTAAGTTTACTTCTAAGTTCAAAAATCACCACTCCTATTTTCCATCCACAATCCTACAAAAATCAACTTTGGTTATGCCATTTTGAAACATGGTTTTGATTGGAAATTGGCATGGTTATGCGAAAAAAACGTGTTGGGCACATACTAGTAAAGTAACAACACTACCACAAATGCAAACTAAACTTTAGAGCACGGGCAACAGTTCCTTTAAAGCGATTTTCTATTTTACGGGCTCAAACATGACTTTTATCTATTTTACGGACTCAGACACCACTATTATCTATTTTACAGAATCTCTATTCAGTGTGACAAGCATCACAATCGTTACAAGACATAATTTGATAAGAGAATCCATATTTTGTGCAGTAATTGTTGTGAAAATTTTAAAAATTCTGTATTTTACATATCTGAGTATTCTAATGCAGATAATTTTTAGCAGTTCTGAATGATTTGAATCTCTAATTTACACAATTGCCTAGTTTTTACAGTATCAATGCAAGTGCTCTTACACAAATACGTGTATTTACACATGCATTTAGTCTCAAGCTTTTAGCTTTTACCTTCCTCTAACTAATGAAGATGGACTACCAGCATTCCTGCTAAAGATTCAACAAAAAAAAAACATAAAAAATTCAGATTACCAGTAACACACATTTACTCAATTTAAGAAAATGAAAGGAAACAATTAAACGAAACGGATGTAGGAAAATCGAAAGAACAAAACCTGAAAGGATGTTTCAGCAAAGCAGCACAAATTGCGTCAGTATAATCAAAATTTGCATCTATCTTAGCTGCACCAAATTTTTAAAATCAACTAATAATCACTCCAGTCGAAAATTAGTAAAAATGGAGCGAAATTCGTGGCAGCTAATCAAATTATGTTCATAAATTACCCAAATGGAGAGGAAATTATTACCATTTCCAAGTTGAATGCTCTGCTGAACTCCCATACCAATACTTGCAGCAGCTGCTATGCTACACCACCATTCAATAATTTATCCTAATTCCAATGCTGAAAAAATAAATTAAATAATCACAGAGAAAATTTGAAGAAATCCGAGAGAGAAAAAATGGCGAGGAATCACAAATAAAACGGCGGGAAGTGAAGATGGTGCAGGGAGAATCTACTAACAGAGAAGATGATTTAGGTTGGGAAGTTATCTCTTTTCCTTTCTGGCTTTCCACCATTGCTTCCAATCTCCTCTTTCAAATGTTCTAAAAATATTTTAACAATAGTGTAACGAATCTATCTTCGGGACACCATAATAATATTTGGTCACTTAAAAACTCGGATGTAACCCCTCAAAAAAAAAAAACTTGGATGTAAGCTCAAATTTTCACTTGGTGGGCGGAGGTCAAATGTCCTTCGACCTCTGCGAATTCGAAACTAGTTGTCTACCTTAATAGTTGTGTTGTTGTAACGTCATGTTTTCGGACACCGAGTCTTTATCCGGAAAAGGAACGTTCGGCACGTATAAAATAAAATAACTTTCACTTTATACGTAAGTCTCTACTACGTCGTATCGAGTTAAACAACATGGAAGCAAAAGACTCGGGTAATTTTTTTCAAGCAACCAAGAATGGAAACTTAATATCTAAAGATAGAAATGTAACATTGATTACATTGAGAAAAGAAGCCAAACGCAAACCAAAAAAACGTACAGAAATCTTCCAAACGTAATCTAAAAGAAATTACAAAATTCCAACCAACTCCAAGTCTAGAAATAATGAATAAAACATGATAAAATAAAACTCTTCAATTTTGGCGTCCTCAAACGTCGTCATCAAAGTCCTCCTCGAACTTCAGATTTACCCGTTCGTCTTCTCTCCCTCAAACACATAAATAAACATGCATTTGAGGTAAGTACATTGTACATAGTATGAAGTAGAAGCTATAATTTAATTAAGGCTTCATAACAAGTTCTATTATAAGGATTATCTTATGAGACCGACTCGATCTAAGGTTCACTTCATGCCCATCGACATGTCATGACTATACGTTTCTAGCTTAGCTTATCTTGGTTACATCATTACTCAAAGACACTATGCATGATGAATATCCATCACGAGATATACTTGCCAACTACGGTGATTAGCACCGATAGTCCCGGGATCTCCCTGGTATGTGTCACGGATTTTATCTAACAAAGCAAACAAGTAATAAAATTTATAAATCCGGTATTCCCCAAGTGTAGGGATCGTAGTATAGCAATTAATACCGGAGTCGATCACAGGGAATCGGGGTATCTAGTTCATTAATTCTCCTAAGGTTGATACAATTATTCCTAAACCTAAACTAAAACGGAAAATAAACCGGACATGAGAGGATTGTCGGTCCAAAGCCAGGAAAATATCGTTGCGAACAAAAGCAAATAAAATAAAACTACAACTAAGAAAACAATAAAACTAACTATCATGATAATGACTGAAGCAAATCAACATAGAACAAACATGATCCACCATCCCGCAACCCTTAATTCTTCCCTAGATCATCTTATGATGATTCAATCAAAGTTGTGGTTCACCTAATCAAAGGTATGAATTCCTACTTCCGTAAGTAATCCGTCTATCAATCTCATCATCTTCCGATCTATAGAGATTAACGCTCTCAAAACAAGGTGCAAGATTTATTAGATCTAACAACCTATAAATCTAACCTATCAACTTCCGTTATGTCAAGGTTAAAAGTCTAATCTTTCCTATGGTGATCTAAGGTTTACACCAATTTCCATCATACGGTAAACATCAAATAGCAATTCATCTTTCGATATCGATTGCATAAACAAATAAACAAAGGAAAGATACAAACTCTAAATAAAATCACTCACAAGATTATCCAAGAGAGAAATCAAAAACGCTGCTGAAAAGTAACCATGGATGCTCCAGTTCACAGCTTGAAGGCCATCAGCATGGACGAACAAGAACAGAAAAAAAACGAAAATAAAACCTAATCTAACCGCCACCCCAGCCTCCCAAAAGGGGGCTGGGGCGCCTAGGGCTCCTCTGTAATGTTTGTGTGTCAAGAGGGATCGAATTCTATATTAATAATGTGTGTCTTAGGGTTGAAATCGCGCTGGTATTTATAGAAAAGTAAGGCGGCTGCTGCTATGTCGGCTTAAGGACGCCCGTCCAGAAGCTTGGACGCCCGTCCAGATGCTCTGGACGCTAGGGCAGACGCTCGTTCACTCAGCGTCCAAACTCTCTGTTCAACTTTCTTCTCCTGGACGCCAGTCCACTCTTTGGACGCCAGTCCACTCTAGACGGGACTTGGACGCCAGTTCAGCTGGATCGCAATTTGATTTTCTCATCTCTATCTCTTTTCTTCTATCCAATTTCTTCCTTATCTCTTTTTCATCAATTAAATCCGACTGTTATCTCTTTTTGATCTTCATTCGAGCATCAAACACGTACCTACAACACATCAAAACATTGCAAAATGTAGTATCTTCCAAATCAATATAAAACCATCAATTTTACACATAATTCATACGATTTTGCAACTAACCCATTAAAAACATCTTGCTCAATACTTCAATATAAAGCTCGATTTCTATGGAAAACATCCAAATATGGGGGAAATTGATATAAAATTATAAAACGTATAAAATCACCCTTAACAGTATGCACAAACGTCCGATGAATTTCCTCCACTACCCTTCAGCCTTTTCAGCCAGTAGCGTTGTTCACCTTTTATGGACGTATCACATCGCCGATATGAAATAGTGTCTAACCGAGAATAAGTGACGTTTTAGCTTTTACTACACTTATGTAATTATTATTATGTATTACTAGCCGCCTAAGTGTTTTCAAAGCAAAGCTCACCTTATCAACTCTACTTCCTCACTTAGACAGCTAGACATCACATCCTATCAAGTACACAGACATTGGTGAACTCTAGCTCACCAAAGCACAAGCCCTTCCATGCCTTTCCGACGGTCCCGGACTTCAATTCCCTTTAAGAGTACGTCCGGTGCCGGAGCCAAATGCATTAGAACTCAATCGGGGCTTGTTTATGTTTAATTAAGGTTGTTAGATCAAAGGATTAACATTTAAAACTCAATATTTAGCTTAAAATCACAATTGTCCTCAAAACAGGGTCCAGTGCGCCCGCACTGAGCCTCTGTATGTAAAACTCAAAAGCGCTCGTCCGGTGCGCCGCCTCGGGGTCCGCAGTGCGCCAGCACCGGGGTCTGGTGCGCCCGCACCAACTCTCTGAATGTAAATTTCAGTTTCTGGACCTTCAGTGCGTCCGCACTGGGACTGGTGCGCCCGCACCAAGCGCGGCCACTCTAAAAAAACTCAGTTTTTTGAACCCTAATTGATCCCTAATCGTTCCCAAACTTATCCAACATCAATATACTCAGAAAATTGCAGAAAAACTTGACTTTTACAAGACCATACCTCCTACGATTCTGAAACAACTCGTAGCAATTCTAATCATCAAAACATCCATAAAATCATAACTTAAATCCTATAAGCCGCAATTAACGTGTAGGAAAACCTTCTTACCTTTAGCAAGCTATTCCAAATCCCAAAACTCTGGAAAAACAGCAGCAACTCAAAAACCTTTTGCAGAGAAACCTAAATGACCAAACTGAATTCGCATTAAAATCGATCACGCGTTTTTATACAACAAACTACGAAAGGTATGAGTTTGATCTTTAAAACTCAACCAAGAACAGCAGATAGGTCGAATTACAAACCTTAGCAAAGCTCTGATCTTTGAGTGTTGAAACGACGCTCCTTTCATGACGATTCCAACGCTTCTCACGGATCTGAAAACGGTTGATGTTGGTCCCTTGAAAAGGCTTTGGTTAAGTTTAGAGGGGGGTGAATAAACTTAACACTTAAAAAACTTTTTGGAGTTAACAAACTCAGCAACTTCGAGCGGTCTGCGATACTTCGAGTCCGTCGATACCTCGATAGCTCGCGACACTTCGCAGTCTACTGACAATTGAGTTTACTGAATTTGTGCAGCGGAATTATATCAAAAATAAAGCCTTGTTACTTGTTGTTAAATATGATACCAAGTATTGGATACTCAGTAGTGTGAGTGTGTGATTACAGTTGCTAGATTCAGTGGGTTGATGTGTATGATAAACTAAATATAGAATGTAAATGCAGAAAGTAAGTAGACAGATTTTATAGTGGTTCCAGGTGGTGTAATCCTGTCAGTCCACTCTTTTCCTGTGATGTTGGAGGTAATTCACTAGAGATCTTTGATGTATCTGTTACAAAGATTCCTAAGATTGCTTGTCCTTCACCAATGACTATGGCTTCACAAACCGAAAACTAGGAACAAGTAGGATTGCTTTGCTCCAAAGTCTTCCACTGGTCCTTGAAGGGTAGGATTGCCTCTTCACCACTCCACCACAAACAACGATCTTTCACACCCAACGGATGCTTCACTATCTTCGGCGGGTTCGTGTAAAATAAAGATTGAATCAAGTAAATGATTCGGATGCGGCACTTGATTAGGATGAAATAATCAGCAGCTTGCGGTCTTCAAGTGTGTAAACTTGATGTAGCTTGAATACAGAATACACTTGAAGATTTTCTCTGGATCAGTAAGGTTAAGCTCAGTAGGTTCAGCAGGGTGATTTTTCAGCTCAGAAATATCTCTTATATTTTTCTCTTAAGATTCATCAATCATCATCTTTTTCTGAGTTGAAAGTCTTATATTTATAGGTAGGAATGCATGTGACTTGTATTTGAAATTCAAATATAACCATTCCTGGTTTTTGTCCCATTTGACTTGCTTTCTGTCACTATTCATAGGATCGACACTCGTCGAAATTCTTTTTTGACGGTGCGGTACCGTCCACCCTTTGACTTATAACCATTGGATAAAGTTCTCAATCATCCCAACGTCCTTTTAATCTCGGCCACTTGATTTGTTTGATAAATCGAGAGGTAGTTGGTCGTCCTTATCCATGTAATCTTCCAATGTAATCTTGAATTAACCGAGGTATATTATCGGCGGGTTCATCGATCTGTTGTAATACCAATCGATCTATTTGAACGACAATTTTACGTGTGTCAAATACAATGCAGCTGATTTCTTTTATCTAACTTTTATTTGTGAAGTTAGATTACACCTTTTTAATTATAACCAAGTTCCAATTAACATCCAACTTATGGAACTTAGACCTTCTACACAAGGTATATGTAATTAGTTTAGGTCATCACAGACTTGCCTAAATTCTGATTACATATCCTTGACTTTAATCACTAAGTTTGATCCATTAGCCTTCATTAACTGAGTTTGAGCCCTCAGCCTTCAGTCTTCAGCAGGTTCCAGAAAAGTCTACTGACCTAACTACCCTACTGATATTGACCAGTCTGCTGATATAAATCAGCTGACCATTACAGTGCTTGTTTGATCAAACCTATTCAAAAATCAAACTCTAATAAACCTATACATTTGATCTAGACATCTTTTCACCTTTGCACTATAACAGCTAGTCTGGCACTGATGTATAAAAAATATATCATTATATTATAAGATTTTTTATTATTATTTTATGATATTTTAGTATAATTTCATATAAATGCATTGAAAACTTATAAAAATCATAGTTAGTTATAATTAGATGCATAAGTTATAAAAACGATAAAAATGATGGTTTTTTGTCGGTTTACGTTTGGTGTTTCGTTGATTTTATTGCGGGATCGATGTTTACCGAGATCCCAAAATATGACATACTTTTAAGTATAAATCATGAGTTTTTGTGGGATAAAAGATTATGCCAAAATCTAACAACTTTGAACGGATCAAGCGTCCTTAATGTTTCTACCGTAACTCATCTTCAACGGACATTTGACCTAACTTAGAGGCATTTTCAGAGAAAAAGTCCTTGATGAAAGTTGTAGATCTTCAATAGAGCTTTCCAACGAATATTAAATCATGTCAATCCGAGGTCTACACTCAAGATAGGTTTTTACGAACATCGATATGTTGGATGGCCGGCACGCGCCGGAGAAGGCCGGATCTTGCAGGAAAATCTCTGACATTGGGCCCACAAATCTCTGACAAAGGAATATCTACTGTGTAGCCGGCACGCGCCGGTGGTGCTCCGGCACGCGCCGGTCAGGTTATGTGGCCTATAAATAGAGCTCAGGTGCAACCATTTTGAAGTGTACCAATGCATATATCTCTCTTCTATATCTATCTATAGTCTCTTTTGTTGTTTTTAGTTAAATAAAAGCTGTAAACGGCACTCTGTCGGAATAATGCTGTAGTATAAAGTATCGTTATAATACTTAGAAGATATATCAAGGCTCATTGATGTAAAAGAGTTGCTATTTCCGGAGGGTACAACTCTGAAGCTTCAATTGTAATCTGGTAACTTTTCTAATGTATTTATGTTTGTTTGTTGTTATTAGTATCTATATATTAATTATAATGATATTAGGCTAACTTAATATCTAGCCAAGATATGAAATTGGATTAGTTTTATCTTTTTAGGGAAATAGATAACGACTATGTTAAAATTGATTAAAATCGGTTATAATGAATCTCTTTCTATGTTTGAATTGAAGTAGCTAATTGATTTGAAAGAATTCATAATCTAATTATGAATTGACGCCTCGTAGTTAGTTTATGAACTCGTTAATAGAAAGACCGGAGGGTAAAATTGGCCGAGTGAAAATGTGACAACGGAATCCGATTTCTAAACCGGGGGTAGATTTGTTTCGGGAGAAACAAACTCTTATTGAAATTTATACTCGAGAGATTATCACGTTAAATTCGCTGTTTAATTGACATCTCTTAAAATTGGCCGTATGACAAAACGGGAGTGACCCATGCTTGAGGATGACATTGGACGAGAGGACAAGACATATGACAATTTCATACGCTCGTGTGAGGAGAAATTGCCTAGCTTAGGAGTATACCGTTTCGTATAATTGATTGGACCTTGGAAAAAGGAAGATCTGTCTTATCTAATTTCCACTAAAAAGATATAATATTTCAATAACATATTCTTGGCTAGTCTCTAATTATAATATCTATCTCCCTCCCTTAGATATTGTTTTGGTACCTATATATACTTATATCTATATATATATATATGTATTGCTATATATATATATATATATATATTTATATACTTATATATATCTGTTTTAGTTTTATGCTTTTATTTATTGTTTGTTTAGAGTTTGGTTGGATGATAAAATTGCGACTTAGATTGAGATAATAATAGTTTCTCGGTGTTTAATCACACGGTGAATTACCAAGTTTTCCACGAGGATCGACACACGACTCACCATACTATCACTACAATTTGATCCGGTACACGCCGGTAAGGATTGATAGCATAGAAAAGGTCCGTCGGCTTTTTCGGCGCCGTTGCCGGGGAACGACGCTAATTCATTGTGTTCGAATGATTTCTACTTATATTAACTCAAAAGTCTCGAGGATAAGTCAACACTCTTCTTACCCCATTTCTATTTTCTTTTTCGTTGGTACTTACCTTATAAGTAAGTTACCAATCTTTACTTTTATCGATTTCAACTATTTTCGGTTTTCGTTAGTTGATGACCAGAAAGAGTAAGGCCCCACTTACTCCTTATAAGCCTGGCATAGATACTTACGAAAGGCAGTTAAGAGCAGAAAGAAAACAAGGTCATACTAGTCAGGGAAATCCTGACAGAGAATCATCATCAAATCAAAATACGAAAATGGCTGAAATCGTGATGAAACACACGAACAAGGGCTAGATCATGCTCGAGGGCATGGCCAAAATCTTAATCGGGATCTACCAATACCAAATAACCGAATAGAAATAATCAAAATCGGAACCGAGAACAATCGTAATAATAACCCACCGAATCCGAGACCTATTTGTGATCGGACCTTAAGAATAAACCAGACTAATAATCCAATTCGTTTACCCAATGAAGGAGCAAATAATTTTGAAATAAAATCTCATCTTTTTTGTCTAATTGACGCAAGAGCCCAATTTCTAGGAGAGGATGATGAGGATCCACATCACCATCTCTATCTTTTCGAAGAATTGTGCAATACAGCCAAAAGTCAAGGTGCTCATCGTGAATTAACAAGGATGTCTATGTTTCCTTTTTCTTTAAAAGGAAGAGCACGGGATTGGTTTATGTCACTCCCACATCATTCATTGACTAGTTGGGAGGAAATTCAAACCGAGTTTTTAAAGCAGTATTTTACTCCGGGTAGAAATTTGGAATTGAAGGTCGAAATTGCCAACTTTAGACAAGGATCTGAAGAAACGCTTGGGAATGCGTGGGAGAGATTTAAAAAGTTGTTAAGATCTTGTCCCGATCATGGTTATTCCTTAGATATGCAAATCCAACTTTTACTGTCGTAAATTAAGGAAAGATTCACGTGCGGATGTAGATCATGCATGTGGTGGTTCATTAATGATGAGTGAAGCCCAAATAGTTTACGATGCTATAGAAAAGATTTCCAAAAATAACGAGAATGTGGAAACCGGTTCTAGCACCAGGAAAGTAGCATTTGCAGGGAGAATGCACATCGAATACGGAAGTTCTAGCACACTTGGAGAATTTGAGTAGGAAGTTTGACAACCTACGGGCTAGTAGGATCGTAAAACCGAAACTATCATCAAATGACTACTCAAGTCATGATAATGTGTCATTAGGGATAGAAGAACCGAAGGATACTCAAGGGAATAGGGAGTTTTTTACAACGGCATAGGAATTTGAACAACGCGTATTCAAACTCCTTTAATGCTATTAGAAGAGAGCACCCAACTTATAGATGGTTAGAAAACCCTAATAAGCCGGGACAACCGCCATATCCGAGTTCGGTATAAGAATCCATATAGTAATCAAGTTCATCAAGGAAATACATCAAATCGAACCTACAATCGTTACCTAAATCTTATCCACAACATACTACTCAAACTATACCGGTCACTCAAAGTTCAACCCAACTTTGAAGGAGTTGATAAATGGGATAAATTAATGGAAAATATGATGGGTGTAGTATCTACTCAAGCTCGAATATGGAAACTATGATAACTTCTATAGGTTCAGTCTCTAAAGATATGACTATGTTGAAAACGTCTATGGGTGGACATGATACGAGAATGAGAACTATAGAAGCATCATTAAGGAATATGGAAGATCATTTGAGTAGAGAAAGAGAACGTAACAACGGTAGACCTCCGGGAGGATTACCAAGTAATGCGAAAGAAACCCGAGAGAGGTAAATGCTTTGTGATTACAAGAAGTAGGAAATATTGTGAAGATACTAGAGCGAGAAAACGCGAGGAAACAATGAGGTAGAAAATGATTTAAATGATAATATCGTAAAGGAAAAGGACGAACTTGAATTTTGATGGACGGAAGAAATTATCGAAGAATTCTTAAAACGAAATAATAATGTTGAACACGAAATTGAAGGTGAAAAATGGGTAAAAGTCCCTAGAATTACGAAAGATCCTATGGATAAGGACACGAGAACCCTATTTAAGGAACATGTCGAGAGAAAATCGGGGAGAAAAACGGGAAGATTTAAAAGTAACCGAGAAGGATAAAGTTGATACGGGGGATGTTTTAAAGGAAAAATCTCAAGATAATGAAACTTGGCGATCAAGTAATGCTCAAAGATTCAAGGAAAAGGAAAAGAGAAAATGACTTGAACCAAAGGTTATAGATTTAGAATCTTTGCCTTATCCACCGAAAGATCAAATTAAAAAGATAAAAAGCGATAAGAAATATGCTCGTTTCCTTGACACTTTTCGTCATATTCATGTCAATATCCCTGTTATAGAAGCTTTAGTCAACATGCTGCCTATGGAAAGTTTCTTAAAGATATCCTATCTAACAAAAAACGATTAGAAGAATATGAGAATATATGCCTTAATGAAGAATGTTCTGCAATACTCCAGCATCGACTACCTCCTAAACTTAAAGATCCTGGTATTTTCACTATTCCATGTGAAATTGGAGGATTTCTGTTTAAGAAAGTATTGTGTGATCTAGGAGCAAGTATCAATCTCATGTCTTATGAGGATTATAAGAAACTAGGAATAGGAGAGCTTACGAATACGAAATGACCCTTCGGATGGCGAGATAGATCAATTAAACATCCTAAGGGAATAATCGAGGACGTGTTGGTTAAAATTGATAAATTTTACTTCCCGATAGACTTTGTAATAATGGAAATGGAAGAAGGATATTCGGCGCCAATTATTCTAGGTCGACCATTTCTAGCTACGGGAAGGACTTTGATAGATGTTCAAAAAGGTGAACTAATACTAAGAGTTAATGAGGATAAAGTTTCGTTCAATATCTTCAAAGCTTTAAACCATCCATACAAAGAACCAGAATCATGTTCTTTTATAGATGAATATTCTACTATCTGGGATGCCGAATTTAAAGGTTATGAAAATAAATTAGAAGAATGTTTGGCATTTTCTATCTATAAAGAAGATGAAAATGATACTGAAATGAAAGAAGTAATCCTTTATTTAGATAAAGGAGGATTTGTTAAACATCCATGGCATCAAAATTTGAAATTGGAAATGGAAGGACCGAGTTTTAAAACCATCGGTAGAAGATCCACCAAGGAATGCGGAGTTGAAACCACTTCCTTCGAATTTGAAATATGCTTTTCTTGAAAATGATAATCTGTTACCAATTATTATTTCATCAACCTTAACAAATGAACAAGAAGATCAATTATTAAGAATGTTAAGACAACATAAGAAAGCTTTTGGATGGACAGTGGCAGATATCAAAGGTATTAGCCCTGAGATTTGTGTTCACAAGATCATTTTGAATGAAGGAGCTAAACCTTGTATTCAGCCACAACGCCGCCTCAACCCGAATTTGCAAACAATCATTAAGAAAGAGGTCATTAAGCTATTAGAAATGGGAATAATCTTTCCCATATCGGATAGTGAATGGGTAAGTCCAACTCAAGTAGTTCCAAAGAAAGGAGGTTTCACGGTAAAAGAAAATGATAAAAATGAATGGATTCCGACAAGGGAAATTACGGGATATCGAATGTGTATTGACTTTCGGAAACCGAATGATCATACTAAAAAGGATCATCATCCACTTCCATTCATCGTACAGATGTTGGAAAGATTGAGTGGACATAAGTATTACTGCTTCTTAGATGGTTATTCGGGTTATTTACGGATATTCATTGCGGCGAGATAGATAGAGAAAAAACTACTTTCACTTGTCCCTATGGAACTTTTGCTTATAAAAGAATGCCGTTTGGATTATGTAATGCATCTGCTACATTTCAGCGATGTATGATGGCAATATTTTCTGATATGGTCGAGAAATTCTTAGAAATCTTTATGGATGACTTTAGTGTTTATGGAGATTCTTTTGATAAATGCTTATCACACTTAGAACGCGTTTTACAACGCTGTGAAGATACCAACTTGGTACTAAACTGGGGAAAATGTCATTTGATGGTATCTGAAGGAATTGTACTAGGTCATAGAATCTCTGAAGTAGGAATTGAAGTTGATAAAGCTAAAGTCGAAGTAATTGAAAAATTACCTCCACCAATTAATTTGAAAACGTTAAGAGGATTTCTTGGACATGCGGGATTTTATAGAAGGTTTATTGCGATTTCTCAAAAATAGCAAAGCCCCGAGTCATTTGCTAGAAAAAGAAGTACCTTTTAACTTTGATGATAAATGTATGGAAGCCTTTAAGACCCTAAAAGCGAAATTAACTACGCACCGATACTAGTAGCACCGAGATTGGGATTTGCCGTTTGAAATTATGTGTGATGCAAGTGATTTAGGCGTAGGAGCTGTTTTAGGTCAACGGTATAACAAAATTCTCAAAGCTATCTACTATGCTTCTCACACATTAAACGCAAATCGACTTAATTATGCAACTACGAGAAAGAACTGTTGGCTGTAATATTTGCCTTAGATAAGTTTCGATCATATATTGTTGGTTCTAAGGTAATAATCTACACAGACCATTCAGCTCTGAAGTATCTGTTAAGTAAGAAAGATGCAAAACCGCGTCTTCTTAGGTGGATTCTGTTACTTCAGGAATTCGATATTGAAATTAAGGATAAAAAAGGAAGTGAAAATGTAGTAGCAGATCATCTAAGCAGGATGGATAATGATGAAGGAAAAGGAAAAGAAATTCAGGATTCGTTTCCAGATGAGAAACTGTTTAAGATAGATACTCCCTCAACCATGCGATTATTAAAAAATAGAATACCATCAAAGGAAGATTCGCCATGGTTTGGGGATATTGTTAACTACATTACCTGTAAGTACATCCCACCTCATTGGACTTGGCAACAGAAAAAGAAATTCTTTTATGACTTAAAGTTTTATTATTGGGATAAACCGGATCTTTTCCGAAGATGCTCGGATGGAATAATTAGGAAATGTATTCACGATAATGAAATTTTAAGTGTATTATCATTTTGTCATGATCGTGAGGCGGGGAGGTCATCATGGAGGATGGAAAACTGCTTTCAAAGTTTTACAATGTGGTTTCTATTGGCCTACACTATATAGAGATGCATATAAATATGCAAAATCTTGTGAATCATGTCAAAAATGGGGAAATATATCGAAAAAACATGAAATGCCTATGCAACCGATATTAGAATGTGAGCTATTTGATGTATGGGGCATAGATTTCATGGGACCTTTCCCTATATCTTTTGGAAAAAGATTTATTCTAGTAATGGTTGATTATGTTTCTAAATGGGTAGAAGGCGAAGCTCTCCCTACTAATGATACCGAGTAGTGCTAAGGTTCCTTAAAAAGAATATATTCACACGATATGGCATTCCGAGGGCTATCATTAGTGATAGAGGTTCACATTTTTGTAACCGACCATTTACTAAGGTAATTGAAAAATATGGTGTAACTCATAAACTTGGAACACCCTATCATCCACAAACAAGTGGACGGGTAGAGGTGTCTAATAGAGAAATTAAAAGAATCGTGGAAAAGACGGTGGACTCGAATCGTAAAAGCTGAGGCGTAAAGACTTGATGATGCATTATGGGCATACGAACGACCTTTAAAACACCGATTGGTCGTTCTCCTTACAAATTAGTATTTGGTAAATCTTGTCATCTCCCTGTTGAATTAGAACACCGAGCTTTATGGGCTATTAAATTTCTAAACTTTGATCCTAAAGTTTGTCGGTGATCATAGATTACTTCGATTAACGAACTAGAAGAATTTCGACTCGATTCTTATGAAAATGCTCGAATCTACAAGGAACGCACGAAAGCTTTTCATGATAAGAGAATCTATAGTCGTGAGTTCCATGTAGGTGATCGAGTACTTTTATATAATTCACGTTTGAAGTTGTTTCCGGAAAGCTTAAATCTAGATGGACGGTCCATATGACGTAACAAAAATCTATAAGTCCGAGTCGTTGAACTAACGATGGAAGAACAACTTTTATAGCCAATAGACACGAGGGTGAAATTGTTCGTGGAAGTCCGAAGGGATACCTCAACCGGAAGAAGTATTATTACTTATCGACCCTCCAACGAATTAAGGAAGCGGGAATTTTAAACTCGGTGATTACGGGTACTATCTTTCTAATTCACCTTTTAATATGCATTTTAAAGTAGTTTCGTCTTTTACCGGATAGACGTAAAAGAACTGGATGCCTTTCATAGATAGAATAAGAGTTTTTATTTTACTTTTAAGATTAGGTCTGAATAAGGATGTCGCGTTTAAGATAGAAGCCTTAGTTTCTAAATTAAATAAAGAATTGCTAATCGAAGTCAGAGAAAGAGAACTTTGTAATGGAAATTCAAGGAGTGCAATAAAAAGAAGAGCAAGGTTTCTAATAAGATGTAGAATCTGTGGAAAAAGTGAACATGATGGACAATGTGGAAGAAATACAACCATATCCCATGATGAATGTTTGAATGTTATTAAGAAGGGAACGATTAGGTGGTTATCCGAAAATCCCGAGGGAATACAAAGAGATAATTCAAACGCATCACTCCTAGGAGAAAGGTTAAGGGATCGTTATGATAACAATCTAGAGGATCTGAGATTGAGGGAGTTACCAAAGAATCCTAAAAATTATAGTGTGTGCTTTTAGTCTTTTAATTGTTTTTAAAGTTGTGTTAATTCTAAAAATTAAAAGAAAATATTTTTATGAAAAATTTATAATAAACCTATTTTCATCTCATGTGATTTTAAATAGGTATATTATATCAAAAATATGTGATTTCAATATTATATTAGTTTTTATGTATTTTATCAAGTTTTATATAGAAAAATAGTATTGAACTTAGATTATATAACATAAATCATTTGATTAACATCAAATGATCTTTATGTAGTATAATTAGAGCTCATTACACAAAAGATGATAAAAATCTCGATTTTTGGGGGCCAGGTGTCCGGCACGCGCCGGTACACTACCGGCACGCGCCGGTAAACCTATACACTTAAACCTAATCTCGAATGTTAGCCTCATTTCACCCATTCCCTCAAAATTTTAGAAGAGCAGCCCGACTCCACTTCATTTTCGCCCAAAAATATATCAAATTTCATCACTTTTTCATCACAAATTCAACAATCCATCATCTTCTCTTCATCTAAAACATCTAAGAAGATCAACATTGAAAAAAAAGTTGAAGCTTGGCAAGCTCAAAGCTCTCTTTTCTCTCATTCCGGAACCCACCATTAATTCCGGCGACCTAGCTTTTCCTTCTAGCATATTAAGGTAATATATAGATATAGATATATATATATATATATATATATATATATATATATATATATATATATATATATATATATATATATATATATATATCAAATTTTAGTTAAATTTACGAAATTATTTTGAATTTATTTTGATTTTATAGCCTAAGTAATTGTTGGTTCTTGTTGTTGGTGTTGTTTGTTTGTGTTGTTGTATTGTCATACCACTATCGTAGATGGCCTCATCATCTCGAAGCAATCCTAAGAGGAAAAAGACCGAAGTACCAATCGTAGTACCGGTAGTTCAAACTAGGCCTTTAACCAAAAGGGAGAAAACTTTAACCTTTGAAAAAACCGCTAGTGCAGAAGCTAAGCGGGCACATGATGAGTACTTTAGTAAAAGTAAGGTTTGGTTAGAACGAGGGATTGATTTTTCAAAGATTGGGAAAGAAGTGAAAGAAATTTTCAAGGATAGAGGATGGTTGGATATAGCTATGGATAGGAAAGATAAGATTAATGTTTCTATGGTATCAGAATTTTATTCAGTATTATCTACTTATGATGCTGATACGGTTGAGGAGATGACCTATATCCCTCTAAGAAGTGTTAATGTTACTTTTTACCCTGCTATGATTAATGTATTCTATGGTTTAGCTGAAATACCTGAAGAGGAGGATTATCAGAATGTTTGGGGTTTAGAACATCCTATGGCTCTACAAACCAAAGCTTATGAAGCCCAACAAGCCTTTGACCCCACTGCTGAATGGATAGAAAATAGGTTTGCTTATGGGAATTGTATTAGGGACATAAGGGCAATAAAACAGTTCTTAGGCCATAATGTATGTCCTTCCACACATGTTTGTGCATTTGGTCGAGAGGAAGTGGTTATTGCTTGGGCCATGGTTAATGATATTCCTATAAATCGGGAAATTGATCTTTTCTAAGGCATGTGAGTTTGCAAGCACTCGTTATCGAGGGGGACGTCTCCCGTTCCCTAGTCTCATTTCGCCTTATGTGAGCTTGCGAAGTCCCTGTCTTACCCTCGGATAGAACGTGTCTCCCTACATTCCTCCCATTGGTCTTAAGTGAGAGCCTTACCTACTTTGGAATAATAGACTACAATAATCCTAATCGTCAACAACAACCGCCACCTCCACCTCCTTTTCATACTCAAGTACCTAGGCCACCTGAGACGGTCACACCGGCCACGGCGAGCCAAGTTGAGGCTATGTTTCGGCATTTAGTTCAAGCCCAGGCTAGAACGATGCTAATATAGCTTTAGCTTGTGAGAAGAATAGACAGGGGGCGAGGACATTCGAGTTGGTCAAAGGGGATATCGAGATGCTATGAGTGAGTTTGATCCTAGATTTGCTTTGAGATTTCGCTAGACACCCCTATAGTCGGCTGACCCATACCTACTATGCCGATTGGATTCCGCCGATTCCACCACCCGTTATATATCGGGACTATACGCCGTCATCCATAGGACAGGGTGGTATGTTTACAGGTACACCAGGGACATCCTTGGGCATGGGAGGAGTGACTTCTGTAGCAGATGTGACAGCAGGGTTTGGTTCATTTGGTCTTCAAGGATCAGTTTCTATGTCGACGATGAGGACTGAGACATCATTTCGAACTTCTGTATCGGATCCACAGCAGTTCAGTTATGGTATTCATACAACGCAGTCGCAAGGAGCTGATTTTACTTCGATACTATCTACATTTGGATCATCGTCATCTCAGTACGACCTTACTGGTGACATTGATCTTAACTATGATGAGGACGAGTGATTTTTTTTTCTCTTTGTTGTATAACTATCTACTTTTGGTTTGACTTAGTATCTTTTATATTTGTTGTGTACGTTAAACGTTTGATGCACTCTCGGGGTAGTGCACGTTGTTACGTTGTTATCTTTTTCATAGTTTCGGATGTTTTTAGATCTTTTTCACCACGTTTTAGAAACCATACGAAACTTGATGCGGGAAATAGATCTTTGGAATGATCGAAAATAGAAATATCTCGGCCGAGCACTATTTGACCGGCACGCGCCGGTTGGTGTCCGGCGCGCGCCGGTGTAGTGGCCGCGAATCTTCTCGGGATATTTCCATTTCGGTCCACCTTTGTCTATAAAAGGAAACGGATGCGATTCTAAAGTGCTCATTCTCTTCCTTTACCTTTAATTTTCTTACTATAAAAGAGTTTAAAATGTCCGATCGTTCGTCAGTTAACAGTTATTCTCCTCCGCATACACCGAATTCTGTCATTCCAAATCCATTTTTTCATCAAATCCCTTACGAGCCTATGTATGCTTCGGCTCACAACCCTTATATAAGTAATTTCAATCAGTCACCGGTGTTGATTGAAAGGGGTTTAAATTTCAGAAAGGTTAACAATTGGGCATTTACGAGGATGGAAGTAGATGGGTGGGACTATTTTTGTCGTATGCTGAGAGGTAGGATTAATGTTACTATAGTAAGAGAATTCTATTCAGTACTTTCAGAAGCTAATACTGTGTCGTTAACACAGTCTGTTACAGTGAGAGGAGTTGTTGTTCCTTTCACTTCTACCAACATAAATCAAATTTTCCTTATTCCACCAGTCCCCACATCACCAAGTCATTTTGAGTATCAATGGAGATTGGATACCGCTGACGGTTTTATTACAAAATATTCGGAAGCTTGTCCACTATTGTTCTACAATTATGATATTGATCAAAATGTCTCTGCGACTGCTTTGCTTCCCCATCTTAGAACGTGGAAACGATTCATCAATTCACGAGTATATCCAACTGTTAATTTCTCGGAAGTTAGTGATGATGAATTGATGCTTCTATATGCGATTACTACGGAGTCGTTATAGATTGGGGGTGCCGATTCGAAATCACTTGTGAGTTTTGCGTTCGGGAGAAGCCCGAATTATCATCCTTTACCATTTGGATGGTTGATTTCTAGGTTATGTGTTCGTTTGGCAAGGGTTCCGGAAAGAGCGACAGATGAATATTTTCCAGCTCGCATTCCTCGTGTTGGGCTTTTACCAGTCGATATTCCGGGAGGATCATCAAGTGGTGAAAATTAGATAATTGTGTTGGTAGTCAGGAAGAAATAAAAATCATAAAAGTATTACGGTACGTTAGTATAAGTCACAATAAATTAAAATAATTTAGTTTAATAAATTAGTTTAAATTAGTTTAACTTAATTTATGGTTTTCTAGTTTAACATTCCTAGTAGTTTTAATTTGTATTTTAGTATTGTAATATATTTGCATGTTTTAACTTATGTTTTTAAATGTTTTTCTTTTATATTATATAAACGCTCGTCTATTTGACACCTAAAATAATCTAACCATGATAAAATTCATTTTATTTTCTAAACCAAATTTTTACTACTCATTAGCCATCGAGACGATGCCAATTCGTAAGTGGGGAGTAGGGATTGGTTAGTAAATAAACTGAATTTAATACATCAAATACTTACACACTTAGTTTAATTTTTCTTAAGGGAATAAGTGAATAATATATAATTATTATATAAAAATGATATATTTGGATAGAATAAATTTTTAATTAAGTAAAGTAATCTTGATATATTATTTCTATATTAATTATGTCTATTTTAGATTTTTAATAAGATTTGTAGTATATATATCTTGATAAATATTATGAAATATTTTTTTTATGAAATTAGACAAAAGTTACTTATAATTATAATGAAATTTTAGAATAATTTTCTTTTCAAGACAAAGTATGAAATTGGAATCGGATTAGGGATGATGAGATTTTTGGCATAACTTTGATAAACCAGAGCCAAATAAGCCTACCCGAACATGATTTCTAATTTTTGTCCCCACCTCAGCCTTGTAGAGTGATCAAGACCTCACTCGAAATAGCCATTATTATTAACTAGAAATTACTAACCTTAACTTAATAATGGTCTACATTTCTTTGAAAATCCCGCAAGTTTAGTATGTATTTATGAATAGCGGTGACGACATCGAAATTTGATAGATGCTGAGATTGAAATGAATGTTATTCGGAAGGCAGTTTGTTATCAAATATGGTTATTAAAAAAAAAATATATATATATATATATATAAGAACAGAGTATTATAGGTATCTTTTCAGTTTTTGATCGACAAACCAAAAATAAAATATCGATATAGTCACGATGATAGTAGTCCAAATAGGGTATTATCACGAAATGTCCTATTCTTGGTAATGAAGGTATATGCTACAAATCGGTGAAAAAGAAAAAGTCGAATCAAAACTATCAAGAATTATCACGAGTTTAAGGAAACCGGATTCGTGATTTTCGATCGAAAGAGTAGTACTCCGATCAATCTTGATAAAGCAATGCCTATGTTCTTAAGTTCTTAAAAAAAAAAAAAAAAAAAAAAAAAAAAACCATATTTTGGAAGTTATCAAGGTTGAAAATTGAAAACAAGATGCGAGTGTTACTTGATTGAGAAATTTTTGATCGAAGATGAAAGTGTAAAGTACGTACGACTTGCTTCTATCTCTTTTGATTTTCCTTTGTTATCCTTTTCGATTAGCCAACTATCCTAAGCCGAACGTTACAAGCCAATTTGCCAACTACTTGACTTAGTCTTTGATTCCGATAAATCATACAAAGGAGATTAAAAAGTTGTTCTAAATATTTTATTTATACTTATAAAGTAATTCATGTAAAATTTCATTTAAATAATATTTTATAACTAATTTATTATGTTATATACACTTCTTATCTTTTTAAAATATCTTAGATAGATGAAATTAATATAATTATAATGTTGACAGCATACGTTACTAAGTTAGGAATTTAATCTAGAAGAATTATATTTTTATAATTTTTATCGCTTATTTTGCTTCGAGGACGATCAAAAGCTAAGTGGGGAGTTGTGATGTATAAAAAATATATCATTATATTATAAGACTTTTTATTATTATTTTATGATATTTTAGTATAATTTCATATAAATGCATTGAAAACTTATAAAAATCATAGTTAGTTATAATTAGATGCATAAGTTATAAAAACGATAAAAATGATGGTTTTTTGTCGATTTACGTTTGGTGTTTCGTTGATTTTATTGCGGGATCGGATGTTTACCGAGATCCCAAAATATGACATACTTTGAAGTATAAATCATGAGTTTTTGTGGGATAAAAGATTATGCCAAAATCTAACAACTTTGAACAGATCAACTGTCCTTAATGTTTCTACCGTAACTCATCTTCAACGGACATTTGACCTAACTTAGAGGCATTTTCGAGAAAAAGTCCTTGATGAAAGTTGTAGATCTTCAAGAGAGCTTTCCAACGAATATTAAATCATGTCAATTTGAGGTCTACACTCAAGATAGGTTTTTACGAACATCGATATGTTGGATGGCCGGCACGCGTGTTTGTTTGTTGTTATTAGTATCTATATATTAATTATAATGATATTAGGCTAACCCTTTTTAGACCCCTAAAATCGGTCCTTTCTATGTTTGAATTGAAGTAGCTAATTGATTTGAAAGAATTCATTCTAATTATGAATTGATGCCTGCGTATCTCTCCCGCCGCGACTTCAATAACTAGACTAAAAATACCAAGATAATCAAACTAATCCACAATTTAACATAATAAATCCACTAGTCAATTTAACATCAATTCAATAATATATTTCCATTACAATATTACAACTCATAAAAATTACAATAGCTCTCAAAATTATATAAGTACCATCCAAAACATTCATTTCCTTTATCTTCGAATCTCGATCAAACATCGCCTAATTTCTCTTTTTCCTTGATCAAAACCTGTACATATATTTGTAAAAGAAAAAAAAAAAAACAAAAAGAAAAACGAAACAAAGGAAGCGAGGCGTCGTGCGCAAAAGTGGTGAGTATGAGCGCGTGTGCAAGTGTTATACAATATTATATATATATATATATATATATAAAAACAACTTTTATAAAATTTGCAGCGGAAACCTTTATTAATCTTGCAAAACGAGTTAGTAAATAATTCTTGAAAATAAAAATAAAAGACAGAGCAACAAATAATAAGTCAATTTTAAAAGTTATATAGTGCACGAGCATTAAGGAAAAACGTGTCGAGTTTATTTTACAAGCACCAGCTTTGGCCGAGCCGATGAGTCAAGTACCGCCCAAACACCATATTTACCCAGGGATTTCAACCGCACTCCACGAGAACTAGCCATGCCTGACAACTCCGGCCGATTGTCAGGGAAAAGAATCAACCTTCACCGTGCAAACCTCCTACACGGCTCCAGCCAACCCTATCCATGCCCTAGGACCCACGCACCAACCGTCGCCCTTTGCTTTCCCGGGCCGTAGCATGAATCTTCGGGGAAAAGGTACCGTCCCCACTCTTACGAGCGAGCACTCTAGCTACCGTCGGAAAGACTTCGAGTCAAGAGGCCCCGAGACCGGTGACTAGCCGTTCTCCTATAGCAAGAACTCTAATCCCCCTAGCCACCAGAGCTTTGACACTTTCGTGTCACGAGCGAGCGAGCGAGCAAGTATTATCCGTCAATTCCAAGTATATCAGTTTTTATAGTTACAAGATTGTGCACTAGCTCAAAACGGTTAATGTTTTATTGTTTTTAAGACATCATTCGAAACGACTTCCGAGTTTAAAACATCATTTTAATATAAGTAAAATACTTGAAAATAATTAAAAGACACACTTTGGCTTTATATCAAAATAAAAGACTCACCTTGGCTTATGTTTAAATCCTAGCTCCTTTGGTTGCATGACATCAAAGCGTCATTTTTTTATTCGACTTTTTGATATGCTAGCTAACATTTTGTTGGAATTTAATAAATGATTGCATTCCACTTCATCTTCAAAACTCAATAATACTTCACAGGACTCAGCATTATATCGTTGTATTATTTTATTTACTTACAATATCCTATCGACTCCCTTCCAAATAAAATAATAAAGAACCCATCCACTTATGTTTCTTCATTTTGAAAAAATCCAGTATCCTGATTTTAGAGAGTATAAACTTCATTTAAACAGAGGAAATGGAGTTTGACTTATCACTCGATCCCCAACCCAAGATGGCCGCCGGACGTCCTCAATTGTTTTAAACATCAAAACCTCCGAATTCTGATAAACAGACTATCTATGAATAATCAGTGATGATGATGAAACATCACCTGAGCACGATTAAAGGTGCATGGGATGGTGGTCGATGACGGTTTTGTGATGCGTTGGTGTGGATGTTTGAGTGCGGTTATGGCTACAATTATAAAATAGTGGGTTTGTCGAGAAAGATAATCAAATTGTGCAACCTTGTAACAGTGTGACGATGTTGGTTTACATTGCATAAGAGTTGACGTCTGGAGTTTGCAGAGTTAAGAGTATGATATGTTTTTGCTATTGAAAAGAAAAGATGCATACTATGAAAGATCATAAAAAAAAAAAAGAGAAGCTGGTGACATTGCCGCTCTCAAAACAATGAGTTGTTATATTATTGATTTTTATTTAGTATTTACTATGAGTAATGAAGTGTTGTCAGTTCTATCATTACTAAACTTCTCCGTTTAAAAGAAACGGAACCTATTAAACCTCTCATCTTAATTGCCTAGACCTGTACCTACTAGAAAAGATCTACACAAAGTTGAATTTTAGGCATTTACAGTTTAGCGGAAAATATAGTAATGACTAAAATAATGTAAAGTACTTAGATAATATAACATAAAAAATACGACTACATATAATATACGTGTATAGCTCTTTAAAATAGACACATTATCCTTCCATGTGATATAATAATAATAATAATAATAATAATATCACTTTTAATAAAATAATGTCACAACGAAATGATTTTTACGTTGAAAATACTTCAAATTTTTCGCAGCTTAATCAATAGTTTGAAAATATAATATATCACTAGATCTTATTAGTTGAAAATATAAAGGAAATATAAATTATCTGGAAAATTACTTAGAAATGCCTATAAGGTCCTTTATAAACAATACTGCGAAAATCGGGGTGTTACATCGTAGTTAGTTTATGAACTCGTTAATAGAAAGACCGGAGGGTAAAATTGGCCGAGTGAAAACGTGACAACGGAATCCGATTTCCTAAACCGGGGGTAGATTTGTTTCGGGAGAAACAAACTCTTATTGAAATTTATACTCGAGAGATTATCACGTTAAATTCGCTGTTTAATTGACATCTCTTAAAATTGGCCGTATGACAAAACGGGAGTGACCCATGCTTGAGGATGACATTGGACGAGAGGACAAGACATATGACAATTTCATACGCTCGTGTGAGGAGAGAAATTGCCTAACTTAGGAGTATACCGTTTCGTATAATTGATTGGACCTTGGAAAAAGGAAGATCCGTCTTATCTAATTTCCACTAAAAAGATATAATATTTCAATAACATATTCTTGGCTAGTCTCTAATTATAATATCTATCTCCCTCCCTTAGATATTGTTTTGGTACCTATATATACTTATATATATATATATATATATATATATATATATATATATATATATATATATATATTTGCTATATATCTATATATATATATTTATATACTTATATATATCTGTTTTAGTTTTATGCTTTTATTTATTGTTTGTTTAGAGTTTGGTTGGATGATAAAATTGCGACTTAGATTGAGATAATAATAGTTTCTCGGTGTTTAATCACACGGTGAATTACCAAGTTTTCCCTGAGGACCGACACCTGACTCACCATACTATCACTACAATTTGATCCGGTACACTGCCGGTAAGGATTGATAGCATAGAAAAGGTCCGTCAGGCACTCATCATCAAAACATAAAAATAAGTCCAACAATTTCCCCCTTTTTGGTGATGATGCCACTACCCTCACCTAACAGCAAAGCAAAAAGATTAAAACAAAAACAGAACAAATTTTCAGTCAATTCTCATTATAAACATTTGTTCACAGTTATTACAGTCTAGATGCAGCAAAGATAGAATATAATGAGTATGCTGGTCTACTGTCTTCTTTCTCTTTCCTGTCTAGCCTTCTCCACTTGTTCTTGGTAGGCTCTGATTTCTTCTATCATATCCCTCATCCATTCATTTTCAATCAAGGTAAAATCAATGTAGGGATTTACTTCTTTCCACCACTTCCATGCTTCAGGCAGGAGGAGATTGATTTGATTCACTCTGAATCCAAACTTCATGTACAGTTCCTTGAATTCATCAAGTGAGTCCTTTGCTTTTGTGATTGGCAAATTTCTATCACCTCTGCCACTTCTTCCACCTCTTCCACCTCTGTAAGATGCCCTTAAGGCTTTAACCCTTGCTTCCCAAAACTTCAATCCCAAGAAAGAGTCTAAACCTTCATGAAATCCCTTGTCATGATAAGGTTTCCTTCAGTTATAGTATTCCTTCTTGTATTGTCTAAGGAGATCATCAGTAAGTTGAACTCTGCCAGGTGCAGGTTGCATGTAAGCATTAGTCTCATTCTCCCATCTTTTCTGTGGAAAGAGTCTGGCAGCCTCTTTTGCTACTGCTGTTTGGCCTTCTTCCCTCTTAGTGACATCATCAACAAAATGGGACAAAAGACCATGAACACTCTCCTGTGTGATAATCAGATTACTCAGTTGTCCTTCCATAATCTCAGTTCTTGTATCAACTGTAGTAATCCTTGATTGCAAAGTCTGCTCTAGTAGATTGATCCTCTCAGTGAGCTTAGGATCCAATCCAGCAGGTTGAGATGTTCCAGCAGCCTCAGCAGGCTTGGGTGTTTCAGCAAGTTTGTCATGTTTCTAATGGATGGATATGAATTGGTCTTTCAAAAACTTGTCTTTCAGTGAATTCCCTTGCTTGATTCCTTTCACTTCCATTGCAAGATCAGCAAGAGCATACTGATTTGAGGTAATATTGGAGGCAACTGTTTCTGTAGTCCTCCCTCTATTTTCCACCAAATTGATCAAATCATCAAACCTCTGCTCTTGCCCTGTCCAGTTGAGTTCTTAGATTTGCAATATCATTTCTGACAGTCCTCAACTCTTCCAGGGACATGTCTTGGTACTCCACCAGCCATTTCTCCAGCAGCTCCATCAGCAGGCCCCTCAACATTATATTGTTGCCTCTGATTGCTCACAACCATTGCCCAACTCCTATCTAGTCCAGCAGGGTTAGGTCCTTGATAATCATCCAAGATAGATCAAGAGCTGGTTCTTCAAAAATAGGTACAAATGCCTGTGGGGGATCAATATCAACATCTTCTTCTTCAGGCATTTGGAACTCCTCATCACTAAAGTCATAGTCCAGAAGCTGCTCGTTCTCATTAACAGCAGTCTGCTGACCATCTTTCCCTATAGTGGTCTTGACTCCGGTAGGCTCCACTACGGCGGCCTCTTCAACAACAAATGGGTTTCCTCCAAACCCAAAGTTTGTTCCAACCTTTGTCCGAGTCTTTGTTTGAGACTCTGCAGCTGTACCTCCTGTTCCAACCTTTGTCCAGGTGCTGTTTGTAGCCCAGCAACCTGTACCTCCTCTTCAGTTCTCTGATCTTGTACAATTTGAGCCACAACAACCTGATCAGGGAATATATCCAAATTTTCTTGTTGAAATTCCCCAAAGTCAGCAATCCTTCTCAGTAGATTTGCAGTGTTGGTTAAAGTGTCTTCAGTGTCAATCCAGTGTTGATATTGAATGGAATCCTCAGAACTGACACTTGGCTCAACATGATAAGTAAATCTTTCTTCACTTGAATCCACAGTCTGCTGATCATCAACATGCTCAGCAGGTTCTTCAACAAATAGTGGATCTATCTCACCAACCATTCTGTTTGCACCAATATCTATGCCTTCATTGATTTGTGCCTCAATATCATCAATGGTGAGATTTTCCTCATCCTCATTCATCTGTCCAGTTTGCTCTCTCTCAGTGGACTGTCCAGCACCAGTAGACTGCTCTACTCTTGGTTCAATAATCATGGCACTTCCACTGACTTCACCTGGATCAGAGGGATGATTGTCATCAGAATCAGATGATGAAGAGTCATCATCATCTCCTCTTGGATTCCTGAACTTGATACCCTCCTCTTTCTGTTGTTCATCAAACAAATCCATCAGCCTTGATTGTAACAAAGAGGTATCAATCAGATCCAGCAAGCTCTCCACTCCCAATTTCTCAAAAACCCATTCTTCAAAGTCTGTCATAGGTTCTGCAGTAGGTTTTTGTTTCTTATAGAATCCAAACTTCCATTGGAAGTAATCAGCCACCAGCAGTAGTTTTGGATCAACATACCCTTCTTTCCTCTTCTTCTCATGTTTTTCATAGGGAAGGAATGATCCTCTGGGAGCTGTTGCAGTACCTTGCTGACCTCCAAATGTCTCAACAAGTAGATTCAATGTTTCTTCCACAGATGCTTCAAGGTTAGTAGGTTGCTCAGGTTGGATATTACTTCCTACTACCTCCATCTGTACCACACTTGGTTCCCCCTGACTTATATGCTCATCAGCAGGGTTAGCAGTAGACTGCTCTTCCCCCTGAACTATTGCAGGAATTGTAGGGTCTTGAACCAATGTTTCACTCACCACAGCAGGTGTTGATTCAGTGGTTTGCTGTGATTCTCCAACAAATTGCTCAACAACAACCTGTTCACTCCCAGTAGGCTCAGCAGCCTTAGTAGATGAGGATCCAGTAACATCAACAGCAGGTTCAATCTCAGTAGTCTGCTGTGACTCTTCAGCAGGTTGCTCAACAACAACCTCTGCTTCCTCATTAGGCTTGATAATAGTCAAGGGCTCAGCCTCAATAGCCTCTTCTTCTTCTACATCACCTTCTTCTTCTTCTTGTGCCCTTTGAGCCTCTAAGATTTTTAATTGTTTTCCCTTTTCATGTTTCTTTTTGTGGAGAATCTCCTTCATCCTCTTGGAAAGTGGCTCATCTTCTATTTCAACCACAGTAGACTTCTTTTTTCTCTTTGCTTCCTTCTGTTGTTCCCTCAAAATCTCAACAACAGTTTTTCTAGCAGGTACAGCAGGGTCAGTAGTCTCATCTTCAGCTGGACCCTCAGCAGACTTAGCATTCTGTGTTGTTTGCTTCTTTGTCTTCTTAGGCTTCAAGATCTCAGTAATCTTCTTTGTATCTGCAGCCTTTCTTTTCTCAGTGGTCTTCTTTGGTGCAGCAGGTTTAACAGATTTCTTCACGGTTGCTTGACTGCTCGCTCACCACCAGCATCACCATCATCTCCATCACTATCATTATCAGCAGCCTCTGCAACATCTTCTTCATCATCATCCAGACCAGGGATAGCATAATCAATCTCTTTCTTGTATCTGGACTGATTGATCTTCTCAGGTGCAACATCAGGAATCTCCAAATGATTCAGCAGGGTCTGAACCATTAATCCTAAGGGTAAGGCCTTGGATTTCCTTTTCCCTTCTCTTTCCTCCTTGGCTACTTTCTTTATGTAATGAATAAAATATCCAGCCCAATCAAACTTCATGCTTCTGCAAATGATCATCACCAGCTCTATCTTGGGTCCTGATAGAGTATCCATACTTCCAACCAGCCCTAAAATATTCTTTGCAATGAGTTTGCTCAGCAGGTTGTACTCATTCCCAATGTGTCTACAATTGATGCCAGGAATTGATTTGGTGTCTTTGTTTGTCTTGATTTTATCAACAAAATCCATCTTGGACAATCCCATTGCCTCAGGATTTGTTGGACCATCTACTGTTTCTTCAAAACCAAAACCCTCAGCAGACTTGAGGAAACTTCTATTTCTTGTGCATTCACAACTATTTTGAATGCTTCAGTTCCTTCTTTTATCTGAATATTCTTCCAAAAACTGACAACGTTTGTATATGAAATTGTTTCCAATCTAATGTTCAGTACATTCTCCAATCCGGCATATCTTCTTATCCTTCGACCAATGTTGATAGCTAATTCTGTCTTATTAGCATCAACAACAAAACCTCTCACACTTTGGCTTGATTCGATTTGAACATCAATCTTTTCCGCCATTGATAAAAGAAAAATATGAAGAAGAAAACTTTGTAAATCTGTGTTTACACAATGTAAAAACAGAGAGTATAAGTCTGAGATTTTGTAAGTAGAGTGAATCTGCTGTGATAGGCCTGTATAAATAGACGGTGAGTGGTTGTAACTGTCAGTGCACGTACATCCACATTGACCATGATTAATCTGAGTGAATGTCAGCTTGACACGTTGCCCATTACTTTCCAAAACGTATTGTAACCGTTAGATCGTGTAACCGTGGTCATAAAGGATAAAATAAATATCCCGCCAATTGCTCTTTGACTTTAATAAAGTTTGACTGTGAAACGTTCCATTCAGCATGGTCGTCTTCAACAGGGTTGGCTCAGCAGTCTGCTGATAAAGATGCTTCAGCAGCCTGCTGACAATGTGACTCTGTTGATCCTTGATTTCTTCTTGTTTTGTTCAATTGATAATACAATATGAAGTTTAATACCAATGACTGATCTGTCAAGTGAGCTCACCCAACATGACAAAGACCAATCCCCTTGGCAACCTCATTTGCTCAATTGTCCAAACATAAGTACATGAAATTGTTGATACCAATGACTAATCTGCTAAGTGAGCTCACCCAACATAGCAAAGACTAATCCCCTTGGTGAATTCCGATACCGCCGATTATCGATCAACTTTTATAATTCCAAGTTCAGTCCTTAATTTGGCAAATCTTTCACTATCAAGTGGTTTAGTGAAAATGTCAGCAAGTTGATCTTCAGTAGGGATGTACAGAACCACCACATCATTCTTTTCAACATGATCTCTTATAAAGTGATGTCTTACATCAATGTGCTTGGTCCATGAGTGCAAAACAGGATTTTCAGTGATTGCAATTGCACTTGTGTTGTCACACATGATTGGAATTTCCTTTTCTTCAATTCCATAATCCCTTAACTGTTGTCTTAACCACAATACTTGTGCACAGCAACATACTCTGCTTCAGCAGTGGAAGTTGATATAGAGTTCTGTTTCTTGCTGAACCAGGAAACTAGTCTATTTTCCATTAACTGACAGGTTCCTGAGGTGCTTTTTCTATCAATCTTGCATCCAGCATAATCAGAATCTGAGTTGGATATAACTGTGAAGCTTCCATCCTTGGAGTACCATATCCCTACTCCCAAAGTCTCTTTTAGATACTTGAGAACTCTCTTGACTACACCTAAGTGACTTTCTTTAGGTTTAGATTGAAATCTTGCACAAACACCTACAACAAAGGATATATCAGGTCTGTTGGCAGTAAGGTACAGCAGACTGCCTATCATCCTTCTGTATAAGGTCTGATCAACATCTTTGCCTTTTTTATCTTCATCCAATCTGATGTTTATAATCATAGGAGTTGATATCTTGGTGCTATTTTCCATACCAAACTTCTTCAGCAGCTCCTTAGTGTACTTGGTTTGATGAATGAAGATTCCATCTTTCAATTGTTTGACTTGTAGTCCCAAGAAGTAGTTCATTTCTCCCATCATACTCATTTGGAACTTGCTCTTCATTAGATTTGCAAACTTTTCACATAACAATTCATTTTCAGAACCAAAGATTATGTCATCAACATAAATCTGGACCAACAGGGTGCTGTCACCTTCACTGATTCTGAAAAGAGTCTTATCAATGGTGCCTTTTGTAAAACCATTGTCCACCAAGAATTGAGATAGAGTCTCATACCAAGCTCTTGGTGTTTGTTTCAGTCCATAAAGTGCTTTATTAAGTCTATACACTTTATCTTCTTGATCTTTAACTTCAAATCCAGGAGGTTGCTGAACATACACTTCCTCCTCTAGAATGCCATTCAAAAATGCACTTTTGACTCCATTTGATATACTTTGAAGTTTTTATATGCAGCATGTGCCAAGAATAATCTGATAGCTTCCAATCTTGCAACAGGTGCATAAGTTTCATCAAAATCTATTCCTTTAGCTTGAGAATAGCCTTTTGCAACTAGTCTGGCCTTATTTCTTACAATGGTACCAGATTCATCAAGTTTGTTTCTGTATACCCATTTGGTACCAATGATAATTGCATGACTAGGCCTTTCAACTAGTGTCCAAACATGATTTCTTTCAAATTCATTTAGCCCTTCTTGCATAGCAATTATCCAATCTGGATCTGAAATTGCTTCTTCAACAACTTTAGGTTCAACTTGAGATAGAAAACAAGTGAACATAGCTTCTAATTGTCTTCTAGTCCTTACACCTTGCTGAATGTTGCCAATGACTTGTTCAGCAGGGTGATCCCTTAACCATTGTGGATTTTGGTTAGATTGATTCTCAGGGACCTCATCTTCAGTAGGGTCTGCTGTGTCTTCAATAGGGGGCTCCGCAGATCCTTGAACTGCTTTAGTTGTTGCATCAGTAGTATCATCAGCAGGGTGTTCAGCAGGGGCAGTATCAGAAACTTTTAAGTCATTAACTCTTTCCAAGACTTCAACAAAATCTGGATCAGTGACTTGTAGATTTTCAGCAGGTTCACAAACTTCATCATTCATTCTAGTGAACTTAGGTTCATCAAACACAACATGGATGGTTTCTTCATGTTTTAGTGACCTCTTGTTCAGTACCCTAAATGCCTTGCTGACTGAAGAATATCCCAAGAAAATACCTTCATCTGATTTAGGTTGGAATGTCTTTAAATGCTCCTTATGATTCAAGATAAAACATTCACTTCCAAATGGATGGAAATAAGATATATTTGGTTTTCTTCCATTCCAAATCTCATAAGGTGTCTCTAGCAGCTTCTTGTTCACTGAGGTTCTGTTTTGTGTATAGCATGCTGTATTAACTGCTTCAGCCCAATACCTCTCAGGTAGTAAAGCTTCACAAATCATTGTCCTTCCTGCTTCTTTTAAGGTCCTGTTTCTTCTTTCAAAGAACCCCATTTTGCTGAGGTGTGCCAAGACGACGACAAGTTGATGCAGTACACCATTCTGTTCACAGTATTCTCTTATAACTTTATTGAGAAACTCAGTACCCTTGTCTGATATTATTTTTACTATTGTCAAACTTTTCTCATTTTGTAATCTCTTCAAAAGATCAGGCATCATCTTGAGTGTTTCACTTTTCTTATTCATAAAAACCACCCAAGTGTACCTTGAATAATCATCCACAACAACTAAAGTGTACTTCTTTCCGAGTTATACTAGTTGGAGTGACAGTCCAAATAAATCCATGTGCATTAGTTCCAAAGCCTCTCTTAGTTGATAGTTTAGTTTTTGACTTGAAGCTTGATTTTATTTGTTTACCTTGCTGACAGGCATCACAAATAGCATCCTTCTTGAATGTAATCTCAGGCAACCCAATTACCATTTTCTTCTTTACTAGCTGATTGATATCATCAAAGTTTAGATGATTCAACTTCTTGTGCCATAACCAATTGAGTTCTGATTTAGTATGCACAAACAGGCAGGTTTCTGGAACTGTAGTAGACCAATCCACAACATACATGTTTTGTTGTCTTCTACCAGCCAATACAACTTGATAACCTTTTTCACTAATGACAATACAGTTGTTTTTGTCAAAAGTGACCTTGTATCCCATGTCACAGAATTGACCAGTACTCAGCAAGTTGTAGTCCAATCCTTCCACATAAGCAACATTCTTGATGGTTAGTCCATTCCTCACAAGTGTGACATAGCTTCTTGTATAGCCAGGTGTATTTTTGTTGCCAAAATTCACCTTTGGACCATCTTTTGCTATGTATCCTGTCAAACAGTGCTTATTCTTTGTCATATGTCTGGAACACCCACTGTCAAAGTACCAGACACCCTACAAAACAAAATCAATGCATTTTAGGTACCCAAATCTGTTTGGGTCCATAATGGTCAGTGGTAAGCATGACCCCTGGTAAATTTCCATAAGGTCTTCTTTTGAAGGTGTCATACTTAGGTTCATACATGTATTCCACACATCCATAAGGTCTAACAGTTGGTTGTGTAGGATTCACATATGTTTTCTGGCTTTTGGTATATATCGCTGTTTGGAGTGATTTTTCTTGTTAGAAGCAGCAGTGTGACCATAGGTTTGCTGTCTGTTAGGAACAGCCCTGTAATATGGAGTCTGCTGAGGTCTTGTGTAAGCCCTCTGCTGAGTCCTCTGCTGATTCCATTGCTTAGGTTTTACCCTGGCAGCATGGTTATACTTACTGTTTCTAGCAACAGGTACAGGAATATTCCAATCATCATCGGTAGGGAACAGTCTACCTTTCCCCCTGAGATAAGTATCCCTTGAATGATTAACATTTTTGGGTTTAGGATTCTTATCCTTGGAATATTTCTGTTTCTTGCCCTTCTGTGGTCCAGCAGACTTGGTAGCAGGTCTGCTATCAGCAAGCTTAGAAGGCACATCAGTCCTATTTTTGGATTTGTTTCTTTTATTAGGAGCTGTTGACTTCCTTGACTTCTGATTTTGCTTCTTTGAAGCATTCTCAGCAGGTTTTACTTGCCTCAGCAACCTCACTGGGAGTTGGATCTTGTGCAGGTACAAACTTAGGACCAATTCTGGCACTAGGTTCAGTACCCTTAATGGATCCACACTTTTTGGATTGTTGAGTCCCAAATCCAAGCCCTGTTCTATCACCATAAGGCTTTCCAGATTTGTATGCAGTAGAGGAACAAGATGGATCAGCAGATTCAGAGGCTACTGGATGTTCAGCAGGCTTATATTGATTCTGTCCAACATCTTTTTCCTTACCTTTGAGAACCCTTAATTCAGCATTCAATCTTTCAACTTTTACTTGAAGAGATTCTTTTTCAGCCTTCATAATCTCATAACCAGATTGTATTTTCCTCAATTGATTGAGGATGGCATCCAAAGTTTCTTCATTGTAAGAGTTTCTAGGATTTGAACCACAAGTTGATTCACAATCACTTTCGGCAAGAGTGTTAATAGATACAGTGTTGTATACCTCCTCTGTTTCATCCATATTAGCCATTAATGCATAGTCTTCCGTATCAGCAACCAATGCTGTGTCATCATTCATTTCCCTTTTCAGATTCCACTTCATAACCAGATTCATCTTCAGCAACCATAGCTTTCTTGCCATGTCTTCTTTGTTGACTCTTGTTCTTTTGGAGATCTGGACAATCTGGTCTGAAATGTCCAGGCTTCTTGCAGTTGAAGCAAAGATAATATGGTTCCTTCTTCTGTTTTAATTCAGGACAGTCAGGTCTGAAGTGTCCTGGTTTCTTGCAATTGAAACACAAGAAATCATTGTCTTTCTTTGTTTCTTCCTTTTTCTTTTAAGTGAATTTCTTTGTGAAATTCCTAGGTGAGCTTTTCCCACCTTTCATCATCCTGATCTTCTTGCTCAGCAATGCTATTTGCTCTTGCATTTCTTCTAGTAATTCATCTTGAGCTTCTGATCCTTCTTCTTGATGTGAAGCAGCCAGTGTTGTGGTTTTTGGCTCTTCCTTTTCAGTGGTAGGTGATAACTTCTTTTTGAATTCATATGCCTTGAGATCCGAGAACAACTTGAATGTATCTTCTTCATGCGGTCTTCTCATTTCTTCTATGGTTGTCACCTTCATCTTCCATTCATCCGTAGCGCGAGTAAAGCTTCCAAGATTTTTGTGTTGATTTCTTCTTTTGAGTAATTAACACACAGCAGGGTGAGTTCATCCAGAATTGCATTGAACCTAGATTCCATTTGTTCAATGGTTTCATTTGGTTTCATTTCAAACTTTTGGAACTTTTTCTTTGCCACACTGATTTTATTTTTCTTTATTTCATCAGTGCCTTCACAGATCAACTGTAGTTTGTCCCAAAGTTCTTTTGCTGTTTTACAATCTTTCACTTTCATGTACATATTGCTATCCGAGTTCGTAGATAATATCAATAGCAATGTTGTTCGATTTGCTCTCTTTCTATCTTCGGCGATCCATTCCTTTTTAGGCTTTGGAATGTACTGTGTCTCTTCACCCACTGTTACTGACTTTGTAATCTCCAGTGGTCCATCTGTGTGCACATCCATCATTTCATCATGAGTTGTAGCAAGATAAGCCTGCATACGACGTTTATATTCATCAAAACGATCTGCAGAACACATCAACATTGTTCTAGCATACTGGTTGTTATCCATGATGCAAGTCTTTGAAAATCAATGATTTGAAAAAGGTTTTTCAAAGTATTTTCACAAGCACAACAAGTAGGATTACTTCAGAACAGAAGCACTACTCCGATACCAATTGTTGGTCCCATGAAAAGGCTTTGGTTAAGTTTAGAGGGGGGGTGAATAAACTTAACACTTAAAAAACTTTTTGGAGTTAACAAACTCAGCAACTTCAGCAGTCTGCTGATACTTCAGTAGTCTGCTGATACCTCAGTAGCCTGCTGACACTTCGGTAGTCTACTGACAGTTGAGTTTACTGAATTTGTGCAGCGGAATTATATAAAAAATAAAGCCTTGTTACTTGTTGTTAAATATGATACCAAGTATTGGATACTCAGTAGTGTGAGTGTGTGATTACAGTTGCTAGATTCAGTGGGTTGATGTGTATGATAAACTAAATACAGAATGAAAATGCAGAAAGTAAGTAGACAGATTTTATAGTGGTTCCAGGTGGTGTAATCCTGTCAGTCCACTCTTCTCCTGTGATGTTGGAGGTAATTCACTTGAGATCTTTGATGTATCTGTTACAAAGATTCCTAAGATTGCTTGTCCTTCACCAATGACTATGGCTTCACAAACTGAAAACTAGGAACAGGTAGGATTGCTGCTCCAATGTCTTCCACTCGGTCCTTGAAGGGTAGGATTGCCTCTTCACCGGCTCCACCACAAACAACGGTCTTTCACACCCAACGACGGATGCTTCACTTGTCTTCGGCGGAGTTCGTGTAAAATAAAGATTGAATCAAGTAAATGATTCAGATGCAGCAGCTTGATTAGGATGAAATAATCAGCATCTTGCAGTCTTCAAGTATGTAAACTTGATGTAGCTTGAATACAGAATACACTTGAAGATTTTCTCTGGATCAGTAAGGTTAAGCTCAGTAGGTTCAACAGGGTGCTTTTTCAGCTCAGAAATATCTCTTATATTTTTCTCTTAAGATTCATCAATCATCATCTTTTTCTAAGTTGAAAGTCCTCTATTTATAGGTAGGAATGCATGTGACTTGTATTTGAAATTCAAATATAACCGTTCCTGGTTTTTGTCCCATTTGACTTGCTTTCTGTCACTATTCATAGGACTGACACTGTCAGAATTCCTTTTTGACAGTGCAGTCTGTCCACCCTTTGACTTATAACCATTGGATAAAGTTCTGAATCATCCCAACGTCCTTTTAATCTCAGCCCTTGATTTGTTTGATAAATCAGAGGTAGTTGGTTGTCCTTATCCATGTAATCTTCCAATGTAATCTTGAATTAACCGAGGTATATTATCAGCAGGTTCATCAGTCTGCTGTAATACCAATCAGTCTGCTGAACAGCAATTTTCTGTGTGTCAAATACAATGCAGCTGATTTCTTTTATCTAACTTTTATTTGTGAAGTTAGATTACACCTTTTTAATTATAACCAAGTTCCAATTAACATCCAACTTATGGAACTTAGACCTTCTACACAAGGTATATGTAATTAGTTTAGGTCATCACAGACTTGCCTAAATTCTGATTACATATCCTTGACTTTAATTACTAAGTTTGATCCCTTAGCCTTCATTAACTGAGTTTGAGCCCTCAGCCTTCGTCTTCAGCAGATTCCAGAAAAGTCTACTGACCTAACTACCCTACTGATATTGACCAGTTTGCTGATATAAATCAGCTGACCATTACAGTGCTTGTTTGATCAAACCTATTCAAAAATCAAACTTTAATAAACCTATACATTTGATCTAGACATCTTTTTGCCTTTGCACTATAACAGCTAGTCTGACACTCATCATCAAAACATAAAAATAAGTCCAACAGTTGAAAACTCCGTGAGATATCGTAGAAAGCCTCTCTGGATCCTCTCTTGCTCTCAGCAGCGTTTTCTCAAGAACGTGGGAGAGAAATTATGATTTCTAATAGGTTTAGTGTATAATGGGAATTATTTTTCCTTAAATAAGTTTTCCCAAAAATAACATATTTTCTTAATTACCCTTAAAAAATCAGATTTCCTTAAATATATATATATATGCATATAAACTCTGTTAGGAAATCACTAGTTTAACGCAGCGGAATTTCAAATTTGATTTCCTTTTACTAGATCGTTCTTCGTTTAATGCAATAAACGCGTTAAGTAGTTTGACGGTTATACCTTAGATGATCTATAAGATCGTCGCTTTGACGGTCAACGGAGAGTAGTTCGGTGCGCAAGTCGTCCACACGTCCGGCCTCTATCGCTAATCCACACGAACCCCTTGCCGGAATCCTCCTTGGATTGCTATTGGAAAACTCCGATTGCTAAGTCATTTGTTTTGGCTTTCTTGTTATTTATATTAAGTATGTCAACATTCATATCTAATATGTAGAGACCATTGCTAAGTATGCCAGTACCATAAAAGATTCCATCACGTGAAAAAGAACAACATTTATTCTCAAACGTAAATGAAAAACCATCAACATCTAATGCAGAAATAGAAATAATGCTCTTTGTGAGAGCGGAAACAAAATAATAGTTATTAAGTTCTAGTAATAGCCCACTGGGCAATGAAAGAAAATAAACTCCTACGGCCAGCGCAGCAACACTTGCTCCATTTCCAACGCGTAGGTCCACCTCTCCTTTCCTCAGTTCTCTAGTTCTTCTTAGTGCTGCATATTCGTACAAATATGAGAACCACAACCAATATCTAATACCCAGTGGTTAGACTTAGAAGAAGCAATATTGATCTCAATCATAAATATACCTGAAGTTGAAGCATCAGAATGCTTCTTCTTGGTACTCAAGAAGCCTTTGCAGTTTCTCCTCCAATTTTCGGTCTCACTGCAATGGAAGCAATCATCATTGGATTTGTCTTTTGCTATCTTAGGCGTTGGCTTAGGTGCAGCCTTCGCCTTCTTGGACTTTTTCTGGGCTTTTGCCTTGCCCTTGCTTGAAGTGACCAACAACACTTGCTTTCCCTTCCCCACAGTGCCCTCAGCAGTTTTCAACATGTTCAATAGCTCCGCAAGGTAGCAATCTATCTTGTTCATGTGATAGTTCATCACGAACTGCGAGAATGAATCAGGTAGAGATTGCATAATCAAGTCAATACTCAACTCTCGTTCCAACTTGTGGCCCAGCTTCCCAAGCCTCTCTATATACCCGATCATATTAAGCACGTGTGACCCCACAGCAGTCCCAGATGCCATCTTACAACTAAACAGGGCCTTCGAGACCTCGTACCTCTCAGTACGGGACTGAGAAGCATAGAGTTCCTTCAGGTGGACCATGATTGTGTAGGCGTCCATAGACTCATGTTGTTTCTGCAGTTCAGATGTCATAGAAGCGCATGATACATGTAGCATCAGTATTGTCAGAACAGTGCTTGTTATACTTCTCGACAGCATCCGCAGCCGAACCCTCAGTGGGCTTTTCCGGTAGGGCCTCGTCCAAGACATAGCCAATCTTCTCGTGCCTCAAAACGATTTTGAGGTTTCTTTCCCAATCGAGAAAATTAGTTTCGTCAAGCTTGTTTTCAATGATAAAACGAAGGTTCAATTTGTTTGACATTTTTCTACAACAATAAATAAATATAGAATGAGTAAAAGCTCATGTATAAAAACCCTAAATTTTGCACTCAAAAGTTTTATAAGGTTTTACTCCCACTAGCCAACTACTTCCAATTGGCTTTCAAGAAAATAATTTCTTTAGTGGGCAAGATCCCATCGAACTACCTCGACCCCCAGCTTTGGCTGATGGGCCGAAAATAATTAGACAAGTGGACAACGATTTGTCGATCGTATCTTATACGTTTCTTGTTGTTTGACCAGTCAACTCTTTGACAATATTTCATCTTATGAAAATAGTCAAACCCTTGCCTCTAAAATCCAAACAACCCCGCTTTGGCTGGTGGCCGAGAGAATTCTTAGTCGAGTCATAACCCCAATATTCGTGAGATCTCTTTCGATCATATCTTGATAACGACGATATACCCGAGGTAGGTCAACCCCCGCTTTGGCTGGTGAGTTGGGTCCGAACAAGGGCTCTTCACTGTCGTTATAATATGGGGAGGCAATTTCGACTTTATTTTTGATGTGGGAATAATTTTAAATTAATTCACTTAATTAATTTGGTTTAATTATGGTCTCATCTACTATGTGCATATTACTACTGTATCATATAAAGTAAAACATACACAACATTCCGCGCACAAAATAACCGGTATGATCATGGACTTTTCCTAGGTGCGGTTTCGAATACAAACTGACGAAACCGCGGGTCACAAACTAAGGGTACCTGCAACCGCCAATAGGATCTTTATTGCTGTACACCAATGGGTTCTTTATCTCTCATTGGTCTTCAACTTCTTGCTCCGTTCTTGTTACATAATAATTTATCTAATAATTACACCCGCCGCAAACGGGGGAGCTAACGAGAATGAGATAAATGCAAAAAGTAAACTAGGTCACGTTCTTTATAACGCCCTAGGACAATTTTTCAAAAGACCAAAGCTCAAAGGGGGAGGGGGCAAGAACCATGCTTTCAGAGAAGTGGAGGTCCGAATCTTATCTGAACTGCAAGAATAACTGACTAAGCCGTGCTATAAGGGGTCATTCTCCAAACGGGACGGGGAAGAGCCGACGGTTGTTTAAGTAGGTTGGGTGACGGATCGGCCATAGGAGTACTCCGGGATATAAACCAGGGCAACAAAAGTGGACGACGATGCCGCCCGTTTTCATTTCGTGAAAGTCACCGGCGAGAGAAAGGGTCATTGTAGGTGATAGCGCGTTCGCTTCTTATCTAGAGAGGGGGGCCGAAATCCTTTCTATTGGTTCGTGCGTGGCAGCTGGTATAGATGAAGAAAACATTCTCATCTATCATATTGGTCGAGTCCATGATCAATCGGGGTCCTTATAATCACATTATATCTACACATCTAATCCATACAATTTTATCTTATTAAAAAGATTAAATTCTAATTTTAACTACTGATGCGTCTTTATTTTATCACATCAAATAATTAAATAACCTTTAATTAATTATATGACTTAATCGAAAATTAAAATTAACATTTAATTTCAAATCGATTTTAATTTCAATTAAATTTGAACTTTTCAAAATAAATTAAAATTATAAAGTCTCCTATTTGTTTCCTTTCCAAAACTAAATTTGGCTTAAGCCTGACCACTTTCCAAAATCAAAATTTTGGAAGTGGCCTAGGCCAAGGCCTTTTACAAATCAAATATTTGAAAAGGGCCTAGGCTTATTTCAAATCAAATATTTGGAAAGGCCAAATAATTTTAGTTTAGGCCTGGCCACTTTCCAAAATCAAAATTTTGGAAGTGGCCTAGGCCTAGGCCTTTTACAAATCAAATATTTGGAAAGGCCAACATGCCATATGGTTTCCCAATGGCCCAAATTATTTGTTTAATGCAATAAACACGTTAAGTAGTTTGATGGTTATACCTTAGATGATCTATAAGATCGTCGCTTTGACCGTCAACGGAGAGTAGTTCAGTGCGCAAGCCGTCCACGCGTCCGGCCTCTATCGCTAATCCACACGAACCCCTTGCCGGAATCCTCCTTGGATTGCTATTGGAAAACTCCGGTTGCTAGACCGGCCCTTTTCCTCTCTCACAAACTCACTATAGGCTGCTCTCTATTTTACACAAGAACTATGAGCTCTTGCAATTGTGATGTACAAAAGAGCTTGACAACCACCTCTTATTTATAGTGATAAGTGGCGCCCCTATAGTGTGGAAGAGAAGAAAACATTTTCCCAATAAAATAAGAAAATCTTCTAGATTGATTTATCTCTTTAATGATAATTAATTTTGCCAATATCTTATATTGAATATAATTATCTTATTACCATAAATCTATTTTTCCAAAATCAATTAATATCTTATATTAATATTATGGTAATCTTATTAATTAAAGTGCACAATCCAAATGTATCTCATACACTTAAAATTGGCGCCCCATTAGTCAATTATTTGACTTCCGGAATATTCTTTAATTAATATAATTTGTATATAATTAATATCTTGTATTTTATTTATTCTTAATAAATAAATACCACCATATTAATTTACCACTATAACCTTTATAGTCTAGAGATAAACTTTCCTTATTTGGTTATCAACTATAACCGCATTTTAATCCGACTCGATGTTCATATGTGTGTGACCCGATATGCTTCCGAATATGTTGGCCGTAGATACAAAGTGCAATTTACTAAAATGCCCTACATGCCTAACGATCACGGGATAGCGTCTAGCAACACACCGTGACCCCCAATCATCGGAATAGTCAAAAGCAATGACTACTACCTTTCATGTGAAGCAGTTACCGTGTAACTTACAATCCTATCGCTGTAATAATATCCATACGATCGTATCTCGAGTGTCAATACATTAACGATCGTATCTTATAATCTGGATATCATGCTCTCTCGGAATAAAATATTTACTCCCACTTTGCAAAAATTCTCGAGAGCTAGACATTCTTTATAAGAAGGCCATTTCGGATATTCGATCCCAATCATAGGATACGCGATTCTCGGACGACCAATCATATATACTCCGCATGCTTCAATATCACACCCAATCACTACCGCATGATCGCCCCGTGGTTAGGAGAAATCTCAATAGTGTCAAAGCATGACAATCCACACCGCGATGCCATGAAGACTCCGGTCAAAAGAATAATTACACAACCGCCACATAGTGTAACACTTAATGTGAGTGGGTCAGTCTAACGTACGCATTCTCTAATACACGTCCACATACAGTCCAAGTGTCTATACACTTTGATAGACGAGATCTATCCCTATCTTCTAAAAGATAGAAGACATTCAATACGTGCTAGTCTGATTATACTATCAATGTCCCATTTGATAATATGTAATACTAGAGACATTTGAGTACCAATCTTGTTATAGTGATTAGAGATCTCATCAACCATAATCACTATCATGGTTTCTCTATCACAGATTGATACTAGGGACGTTACTATATATATACAACAAATAACATGAAGATAAACAATATATAATAACATAAGTGCTTTTATTAATCATAATAAAGTTATTACATGAACTAAATAGACTGTAAATGACCCGATCCGGTTGGATCCGGTCCAACCCGATTGGGTTTAGGACACCTTTCCAACAAACTCGACATATACATATATAATTAATAAAATACTTAAACTCCGAATAAAAGGAACTGAACCCAATATCTCGTTTTCGCAAAATAACACGTCTGCCATTTCTCGAAAATCGGAATATTACAGTTGTGGCTGCATAATCGTGAGGTTCTGGGTAAGGGTGTAATCGACCCGAATCGAATCGGGCAACCCGTTATACCAGTGATGCTCGAAATCATGCTCGAGTTCATTCGACCAGGTAAAAAAATGCTCAAGATCGGCTCGATTGAGTTTTAACGTTCTTAAGTTCGGCTCAGGTATGCAAGATAAAATTTTGAGAAATTTTAAACTCAAACTGTAGCTCAAGAAGCTTGAAAAAAAATGTTTATGATTAAAAATGCTCGAGTTTAACTCATCGAAGAAATATAAATGAATATATTTTTTTAATATAATTTAAAAATACTCAATAATGCTCGTGAATATTTCAATTTGAACATTCGAGTGCTCGCGTTCGGCTCGCCAACATTGATGAACTACTCACACTCAACTCAAGATTGATTGAATCAAGTTTAAGCAAACATCTCATGAGCCAAGCATCCAGCTACTCACGAGCAACTCGGCTCGTTTTACACCCTTAGTCCCGAATTCAAGTCCCAATAACTATATATATGGGTTATGCATGTTCACGTATATAGTTGTCTACCGTAGTGGTTGTGCTAAGGCAATCGAGATGTCGGCAGCTACAACAACAACGAAACTAGCTTGAAGTATTGTGTCGCGATAGATGATATCAACACCAACATGTTTTTTTAATAACAATGGTCACTCGACAATATATATATAGATATATGTGTATGCTAGCTATTTTCCCACATAAACAAATACACTTCTGTGTCAAATATTTCAACACATATTACACCACAATATCTTTTTTTTTTTTTTTGGGTGGTGCACAAAAATTATCAACCAATGCTTTTATTTAAAGGGTCATAAATGGATGTATCTACTACTTCCCTTGAGAAAAAAATCTATGGAATCTGACATACATTTTCTTTCATTGAACCTTCCATATAAATTAATCATAAAATCTATAATAATTGTGTGTAATTTCACTACATTGCCCTTTCACTAAAAGTCATCTAATATTCCTTTTACAAGAATTATGTGTTTGTAGATTTGTTTTCATTTCGGCTTAAATTAAAACCCTTTTATTTTTTTTAGGAAAATTAAAACCCTTATGTTTTTGGGAATTAATAAGTTTTTCATCGACACGAAATTCCAAAAAACTCATGACCTAAACGTATATAAATCTAAACAACAAATACTCAGTTCGACTCGTTAATTAACAGCTCTACGAAAAACGGTCTCTCCCGTTTTTTGAATTGAAACAATTTGGACTTGTACTTATGGACGTAAGACTTTGGTCGTGAAGTAAATATTTAAGCGGTGGGTTCAAACTCTCACATTGGAAGCTCGTTTATGCATAATCTCCCTTCCATGCCATAAATAATGTGTCGCATTAGATACATCAATTAATATATATACTTCTCCGTCCTAATTTGTTTGAGGCATTTTGAAACTCATAATATGTAATGAGATATCTGGTCATTTAATAATTGACTAATTTACCATTTTATCATTTTTATGTGTAGCACATTTTAAAATACTTAATCCTCTTGTCATAGATACTGTAAATGTTTTTAAAACTGTATTTTAGAAACTGCAACATTCAGATTTAATAATAAAGATTGTACTCATATAGTGTATTTGCTACCATAAAATTTAAATTTTGTAAAATTTACTTTAATCTACCGCATTAATCTAATTTTGTAAAGTTTAGTATCTGATAACTTTGATATTTGATACTCCTTCCGTTTCTATTTAAATGTCGCAGTTCAAAAACACATATTAAGAAGAGTAGTTAATGCTTTGACTTAACATCAAAACAACAATAACACCCCTTGAATATAATTAATGTAATGTTGTTTTCAATCTTCACCCCTTAATAAATAATGGTAGATGTAGAAAAATACAATAAATAATGTTTTGGAAATGTACAACGACATATAAAAAATAATTTTTATTTTTGACAACTACGACAGTTAAATAGGAACGGGAGAGTAGAACTTTGTAAAATAAAAAAAGCGTAGTATTTGAAACTGTAAAATAAAGAATTTGTTGACAATATATGATGCAATTTTCTTATACCGTCAATAGCTCAATCTTTGAGATCGTATCTTTTAACATGTTGAATAAAATCATGTTTGGGACAACTCGTTATGAGAAAAAAGAAGAAAATGTGTAAAAACAGCCTAAACACAATGAATAACTGAGACACATTCATCGGTTTATCTCATTCGTAGTAGAGTCATTTCGTTTTTTGAGACCGACCACCCCCCCTTTTTTTTTTTTGTTAATTGAGCATTTACTTCACCAAGAGATTATACGGGTATATCACAATATATTTACGCTACTCTGAATCAACATTTTGAATTAATAATCGACTATCAAACAATTGAAGGTGAGAACAGACATTTTCAGAAAATCGAATTCGTCTCAAGAATCAAAATTTAAAAATGTCGATTCAGTATGATAAATACGTAAAGACAGTAAAATATCAATTCAGTGTGATAAATATGTAAAGTAAAATATCGATTGGTTAAGGTAAAAATAAAGCTGCCCTTATCAAATTAATTTGAATGCAATAGTATTACGGTAATAATAAATTTATTTTGTAAAAAAACACCATATTTTTAGCCAAATAATTAGTGTGAGAAAAAAAAGAATACATTAATCCGGTTGGTCGAAAAAAATCGCAGAAAAAAACCTCGGAAATTCGACCGTCTCTTTTTTTAATTTTATTTTTCCTTTTTGTATTTCTTCATCGACAGCTTCGATAATTGGCATTCATCAGAAATTACGAAGAAAAAATAAAAAAGATTTTCAAACCAAAAACCCTTCATTTGTTGCTTTCCCCTTCCCTTATTTTCCTTCGATTCTGATATATTTTGTAAGATTAGTATAGTAATTGTATAATAAGGATCGGGAAATTGAGGTGGAGATTGGAAATTGAGGTGGAGATTAAGGGAATTAGGGTTTTTATGCTACAGTATATGCTGGTTTGGAATGATTTTAATTTAGCTCGGGCTTTGAAGCTATGAATCTGAATTTTAGTTAGGGATTGGCATTTTGAAGAAGTAAAGTGAGAATATTATTAGATATATACAATTTATTAGCATGGATGTTGATTCGAATATGGCAGTATCTGATGATTCCGATCATGATCAAGCAACGAGTAATGGACCGAGTTTGGAGCAAAACGAGCAGCTTCAGCAGCAGCAAGGGAGTAGTGGAGGAGGAGGTAGTCCGGTGGTGGGGCCGAGATGTGCGCCAATGTATTCGGTTGTTAATGCGATTATAGATAAACCAGAGGATGGACCTGGGCCGAGATGTGGACATACTCTAACTTCAGTGCCTGCTGTTGGAGAGGAAGGTTCGCCGGGGTATATTGGTCCGAGGTTGATTTTGTTTGGTGGTGCAACTTCTTTGGAAGGGAATTCTGCTTCTGCTGGAACTCCTTCTTCTGCTGGAAGTGCTGGAATTAGTACGTGTGTTTTTTTTTTTTTTTTTTTTTTTTTTTTTTTTTTGTAGTCTTGTTTGTGGTCCTGATAATGGTAATGGTGCTTGCTTTTCAGCTGCATTTATTTTTCAACTAGTATTTTTTGCTATTTCTGGTGAAATGGACATGAAGAAGTTGAATACTTCGTGATTTATTTTAGTTTCCCAGTTGTGTAAGCTCAATTAGAGTATATTTAGAGCTTACAGGTACTGTACTAGGTACATGGCATTTTCCATGATGTCACTTGAAACGGAAACGGAAACGGAAACTTACTTGGTTATATACTTGACTGCAGGATTAGCTGGGGCAACCGCTGATGTGCATAGTTACGATGTATTGACAAATAAATGGTCAAGGTACTCCTCTAATTTAGTTTGAAGATTAGGTGGCTCTTTGGTCTTGACAACTTATTGTGCTTTCTCTTACTTGTGCGAATTACTCCCGTTGGAGAACCACCTACACCGAGAGCGACTCATGTGGCTACTGCTATCGGGACAATGGTTGTTATCCGGTGGGTTGACGACTTGGTTGAGATTCAAAATTAAGCTCGTTCAATGGTGACATTTGATATTAGTGCGGGGTGGTATGGGTCCAAAGGTGGTTTGTCTACCGAGGATCCGCATGTTCGGATCGACACAACGAAGCCCCGGTGGCACGGGTTAGCCTCGAAACGAATAGACATATTCTTTAACGCCGACAGGAATGAGGGGTTATGGTAATATATGTAGTATTAGTTATGTGGTCGTCTTACTATGAAGTTTAATTGATCGATTTGGTCCATTAAGGTATAATTATCACATGAGATTTTAAGAGAGGACATCTGTTTTTCTTAGGGTGGTTGTTCAAGGCCCTGGACCGGTCCTCTCGTATGGACATGTTATGGCTCGGTGGGACAAAGATATCTCATGGCAATCGGTGGAGATGATGGTTAGTTGCTTTGTATTCTTTCTCATTCTATCACCGGTTTCTTTTACCGTCGTATGTGTTCATTCATTTTGTGCTTCACGAAAGCGACCTTTAGGCGATGTGTGGGCCTTAGACACTGCGACCAAGCCTTATGAATGGAGGAAATTAGAGCCGAAGGTGAAGGTCCTCCTCCCCGCATGTGGCTTTATGCGTTTAATTGTCTCTCTACTTGTATATTTTCCTTTGATCGTTGGGATGTGTTTATGATCGGTACTTTTTTTGGATGCTATCGACAGGTATGCAACTCGCGCGATTGCAAGATCCGACGGTCTACTTCGCTTTGTGGTGGAAGGGATGCCAATAGTGTGGTGAGCTCGACTCTTATTACGTTAGATCAGTGTTCTAAAAGTCGCTAGGCGCCAGTCGGGCGGCCGGGTGGGGAGTTGGTAGTAGTCGGCTAGGCGGGGGCGGGGGGACTAGTCGGGGACTAGGCGGATGTGAATTTTTTTAAATTATTTTATTAATAATATTAATAATAATGGACTTGTCAAAAACCAAAAAAACAAAATACTACTACAAACCCCCAAAAATAATGATACAACTACCCTAGTAAGTACTAACATATCATAAGTCTAAAAATTCAAGTCACAAAATAAAGACATACAAACATACATGATACGTCATACGTCCAAACTCGAAAATAAACACATTCAAAGTCACGTAGTCAAGTTAAGTTTAAACTGAAAGTGTGACACAAATTCAAATAAATTCTCCATTTTCATCCACTAAGTCTTCATTTTTTTTTATTTAATTAGGGCTTCCCAAAAAAATATCTAAATATATAAAGACTTACCGAAAAAAAAATATTATATAAAGCTTTCTCCGAGTTGGCCGAGTTTGACCGAGTTTCCCGCCTTGAACCCGACTTGAACCTGCCCAGCCCGACTTCCCGCCTGCCTAGACAAGGCCGAGTGGTGTAAATTCGGGTCGGTTGAGGGCCGACTTGGCCGATTTTTAGAACACTGCGTTAGATGATGTTAATTTTGATTGACTATTTTCCTTTGTTAATTTCCTTGATTTTAATAGTTCTCTCTCTTTTTAACTTTGCTATTCTTGTTTTGCTAATATACTTATATGGGCCCATGCCAAGGAACTCCACCACCTTTGCTTCCTCATTTTCTATTTCCCTTTTCCTGCATGCAAGGTTTCTGGTAGTTTATCCGATTTCCCTTTTCCTGCATGCAAGGTTTCTGGTAGTTTATCCGATTTAATTGGTTGCCCTGTGTGTCCAATTGTTTGGTTTGTTCTTTTGCATGCACTTGATGCGTTTTTTTCCTGTTTAGACTTTCTCCAAAACAATTAGCGCTCAAGGACATGTGTGCAAAACATGTCTGGACGATCATTTCGCTCCATCTTTGTTATACAATATTTACCTTTTCAATCCACGAAGTTCTCGATTCTTAGGGGGTGCATCTTAGGTTCGTTACTGTTCTTAAACAAAATCCACTTGCATTTACAATTTTGTACAGCTTTTCTAAATGATTTTCTATCCGACCTTTCTTTGCGTGCGCCTCTCATAGGTGAATAGTTAACATTAGGGTATTGGTGATTGTAGCACTTCGATCTTCATGTTTTTACCTTAAACCCACTCTGTGCTATGGTTACTTGTGGTTGCAGCCACTGGCAAGTGCATACAGTCTCGCCAAACATATAGATGGTCGTTGGGAATGGGCTATTGCTCCTGGAGTGTCTCCTTCTCCTAGATATCAGCATGCTGCGGTAAGTTGTTGTGGATCTATGCTTTCATATATACGTTGTTGTTTATATATAGTCAAATAATAGATGAGGAATATTTAACTTCTCTCGTTTCTAGGTCTTTGTCAATGCCAGGCTTCACGTTTTTGGTGGGTCCCTTGGTGGCGGTCGATTGGTGGATGACTCATCGAGTGTGGCAGGTGATTTTTTTTTTGAGTTCCAACAAATCGGTCAACTATGAGGGTCTAGAATGTTTTTTTTCTCTCTCTCTCTGTGTAGTACTGGATACTGCAGCAGGTGTTTGGTGTGATACAAAATCTGTTGTTACTACTCCCAGGATCGGCGGTTTCGGTCGACACCGCGGTGGCGATGCCGCGCAGTTGAACGATTAGACGCCGCAGGCATGCTTCTTCTTCTTGTTGGTGACCCGATATTTATTTATGGTGGCCTTCGTGGCGGTAAGAAATAACTTTTCTCGAAACAACAGTTTCTTCTACATGTAACCATTCATTTTTTACTTTTGTGGTGTTTGGGAAACACCCGACCTCGGCTATGCTAGAGTTTTGTGTAGCTAGATCAAACTCAGTCCTTGTTTGGTATTGCTTTATTAAATTTTAAAAATAACTAGCTCTTCATCAACCCCATTTTACCCGGACATCGTTATTGGGAGAAAACCTACTTACAGCAGCAGTAACCTTTTCTCCGCTAAACCTATTTTGCAGAAAAAAAAAGTATAAGAAAATCGTATCTAGTCTGCAATTATTTGTATGAATACGGGTTTCGTAGTTAGCTTATCACCCATACTGATTTTCAACATGTAGAGTGCCACTTAAAAAGGCAGCCCAATGCATAGCATTAGCAGCATCCGCCTATGTGGGATCTGCAGGGAGGTCGGGCTAATTCGGCTTACTGTTGGCTGTTTTAGCTTATATTTTTCTATAAGAGTCTGTTTCCCCTTTTCAATCTGCCGTAATTATGTACTCAGAGAAACGCAGATAGTAAGAAATAGAGAACAGGATTTCTTGATACTTTGTTTGGCCATGACGATACTACTTGTTGAATTGATGATGTTCGTAAAAAGTGCTACAATTAAAATAGAAGTTACGACTTCTGCTTGACAAAAGTCCAGTGTGTGGGTATTTATTTGGCCATTGCATTACTTACTAAGTCAAATGAGGAATTGGTTCCTACTATTGAAACATTTTTTTATATGATAGAAAAACATAGAACTTGTCCAACGCATAGCAAAAAAGTGTACCGTCACAGTCTCAACATAAGCTACTTTATTAGTTTATTAAGTGAAACAAGATTTGGATCAATACTCGATTAGACAGAACCAGCTCAATACAAACCTAGCTAGATGAGGTTGGTTTCAATCCAACACAACCTAGCTTTAAACAGTCTTGTTTGATATTCGGTATGGATCGGTTAAGTTATTTAAAGTTCGATCGTTCATAGTTTTATCTTCCGTATGGTTTCTTAGGTCAGGTGCTTTGCTAATATGGGCAGTAAATATTTGTTTTCTCATGCTGCTTATTCTGGTTAAAGGTGTGTTGCTGGATGACTTGCTCGCTGCTGAAGATCTTTCTGCCTCAGAAACAACAACGGCAGCTTCACAAGCTGCAGCATATAATGTGCAGGGTGAGAGGTTACCTGGAAGATATGTTGATGATAGAATGAGGCAAACACTTTCCGAAGCAGGCACTGATGGTGCAGTTGTGCTTGGTAATCCTGTTGCTCCCCCAGTGAATGGTGATATGTTTACTGACATCAGCACTGAAAACGCAATGCTTCAGGGCTCTCGGTAAGTAATGGATGAAGATATTTCTGTGTTTTGCATCAACTTCCTCGATAGGCTGGAAATATATGGAGTGGAATTGTTTCAGGAGAATGAACAACGGTGTAGATTACTTGGTCGAGGCCTCGGCTGCTGAAGCTGAGGCTATCACTGCCACACTAGCCGCTGCTAAAGCTCGGCAAGGACAAGCTAATGGAGAAATGGACAGGGTGTTCATGCGCCAGCTTCCCATTGACATGAACAGAGCGATCATGATCTCCAGAGGAATAGATGATGTGGCCCCGCTGAGGCATTTAAGGTGGAGCCTCCCCAACCCTATTCAGTTGGACATTGGCCGCAATATTGCGAATCGGATTGTGTTGGCAGATCAGACCGATCCTCGCCGTCCCTTTCTTCAGAATATCGAGGATCTGTGGGGTTTGTACGGGGCCACGGTGAGCATGGTAAACTCCCATTCCTTCTTTGTTTTGCTTTTTCCTTATCTTTTGTTCTCCAATCTATTTGCTTAAATCCTCAACCTTTGCTTTTCAGGTCGGCACCGGTCTTCTTCAGTTCATAAATGATTACAGGAGCACAGTATCGTCGAGCACGGATGCTACCATGGCATTCAACGCCGCCAGAGAAGTTGGGAACGATCTGCGAGTACGGCTTAGTGCTGCTGAAGCTGAAAATGCCGAACTAAAGAAGCAGCTCGTTGAAAATGCCGAACTAAAGAAGCAGCTCGCTGAAAGTGACAATCTGAAGAAACAGCTCGCTGAAGCGGAGAAGTTGCTGCAAGAGGCTCAAGCGAACACCGAGCGTCTAGAGAAGCTCAACTTTGAACTTGCGGAGAAAGATAGAGCGGCCGATCAGGCAATGAAGGATATGCAGCAGCGGGTTGGTGAGGCCAGGGGCCATTGGAAAGCCGAACAAAAGGTGACCGCTGATCTGAAGAAGGGTAGAGGCTGCAAGAAAGGCGGCTGCTGCTGGTGATAACTTCCTGATGGGATATGATCAAGGATTTTATCACATTGCAAGTTGTGTGTGGGCTCGCGGCGGCGACACTCCAGACCTTGAAACTTTGCGGGATTGGATCATTACTCCTTCTTTCTCTGACCACTTGAGGGGTTTCCACCCGCGCATCCCTTTCTCCGAGATCGAGCTGCAAACCTATGCTGACGGTTGGGAGGCACCCCTAGTCGAAGAGGAGAATCTCAGGGAGTTGGTGCTGCGCGCAACCCGATGAGAGGCTGCGGATGAAGCAGAAGCCGAGCAAACAGAGTCCGATGCGAACGCCGACAAGATGCTGCATCCTTCACTTAGCGCAGAGAACGTTGGCGACGATGATATGCGGCCAGAAGATTCTTAAATTTATTTCTGTCTTGTATAAACAATATTTTGAGGTAAGAACCTTTGATTCCGCTTTGTTTTGTATAACTTTCTTCATTCCTCACTTGTAATGACATTTCCCTTATTTTCTCTCTCTGAGTATATGAAGTTTCTTTTGTGTTCGCATGTATGTTTATATCGAGCTCGGCCCTTGGCGTGTCCGATATTGTAGTACCCGGCCCCCTTTGTTTTAGATAAGATCCCGCGTTGAAAATTGACTGAACTATTTGAAATAACTATCCACTTGTAACTCGAAGTCACTTTGTAGTCGTAAATGGACGGACTTATCTGAAATAGTTGCCCGATTGTAGCGTGAAAATTCCCCACAATATGGCCCCTTTGCTTCAGATAGGATTCGGAGTCGAAAACTTGCGATTTTGAAATTTTTTCGGGGTATGACCCCCATTGTTTTAGATAAAGCTTGGAGTGGTAAACTTGCGGGCTTATCTGGAATAACTTGTCCGATTGTGTGTTAAATAAATTTCTAGAGTATGGCCCCCATTTTTAACAAAGTCTGAGATGTACCCGAGGTCTTTGTTGAAAATTTTGTCGAAATTTACCCTCATACGCACAGCGGACACATTTGACAGACATGATAACATGTAATTTTAAAAGATAATTGTAAAATCGGTTTGTTAAGTTCGCCTCACCCCGCTAGGTGAGTGAAAGTTACAAGAAAGAAAGTCTAACCACTCACGTCGTAAACGAGAGGATAGCCATAACCCTAGCCGATTATTACATATAGTACTTCTTGAGATTATCTGCATGCCACGACATGTTGAGTTCGAAACCCTGTTGGTTCTTGAGGACATAAGTCCCTTTCTTGATCTCTCTCGTGACCTGGTAAGGGCCTTCCCAGTTTGCCGTAAGCTTGCCTTTATCGGGCTGAAGACCGGTGGCTTTCCTATTTCGAAGAACGAAGTCGCCGACCTTGAAGGAGTGGTCGCAGATTCGTTTGTCGTGCTGTCGTTTAGCGGCCTGCTTGTAATTCACGAGCCGATGATACGTTGCTAACCTTTTCTCCTCTGCTAGATCTAGGTCGATCTGCTTGTTGAGTAGATTGTCCGCTGGGTCGTACACAACGAACCTGATGCTTGGGAGCGCCATTTCAATAGGTGTCATGGCCTCCGATCCGTAAGTTAGAGCAAACGGTGTTTCTCCGGTGGGTGTTTTGATTGTGGTGCGGAGTGCCCATAGTATGGCGGGCAGCTCGTCGACCCAACCGCCTCAGCTTGGCCATTGCCTTGGGAGTAGGCTACGGATGCTTTTGCTTTCTCACTTACGCTCTTTTTAAGCATCTTGATTATTTGCTTATTGCCGGCCTCAGCTTGGCCATTGCCCTGGGGTAGGCTACGGATGATTGCCAATGTTTGACCTTGTACTCCTCGCAAAAACTTGAGAATTCCTTTCTGAACTGCAGTCCGTGATCCATCACCACTGCCCGCGGGATGCCGAAACGAGACCATATATGATCGTGTAGAAAGTAAAATGCATCATTTGCCCCTATGTTGACAAAAGGCTTGGCCTCAATCTACTTTGTGAAGTAATCCACGGCCACCATGATAACTTTGCATGCACTCCTTCCCGATGGGAAGGGTCCGATAAGATCGAGCCCCCACATGTCGAAAGGCCAAGGTGCGACCCCGATGCTCTGTTCAACCGATGGTAGCCTTGGGACGTCCGCATGTTTTTGGCACTCTGGACATTCTCTGACTAGCTTCTCTGAATCCTTAAGGATTGTCGGCCAGTAATACCCCGCTGTTAAAACCTTCTGGGCCAAGGAACGACTAGCGGGATGACCCCCACACACTCCTTGGTGAAGCTCCATAAGTATTTTTTCCCTTTCCTCCTTTCGGACACATCTCAATAAAGGCTTAGTGACGGACCTCCGGTAAAGCATTCCGTCATGTATGACGTACCTTGCTGCTCTTTTTTTGAGTGCGCGAGATTTATCCGCATCAGCGGGCATTCTATGTAAGCTTGAATCTCGTCAATCCAGCACGGAGTCGGCGTTGGTGTATCGATCTCCATGATTTCTGTTATTTCAACGGTGGGTACTGCAAGATATTCTATCATTATTGAAGGGTCCGCGATTTCTTCCTCAAGAGATAGCTTAGAGAGATAATCTGCCCGCTCGTTATCCTCTCTTCGAACTCTGATGAATTCGCAATAGTTGAATTCGGATCTCAGTCGTCTGACAATCTCACTGTATTTTTCAAGGATGCCGCAACGCGTCCCATAGTCCTCTGAGATTTGGTTGACGATGAGCTGAGAATCACAGTAGACTTCAATATTTTCCACTTTTAATTTTTTCGCAAGTTTAAGTCCGGCTATAACTGCTTCATACTCGGCTTGATTATTTGTGGCCGGGAACTTTTACCTAACAGGTTTTTGATTTCTTCGGTTGTCCCGGGCTTCATCAGAATAACTCCGGCCCCACATCCGTTTCGACTTGATGCTCCATCAACATATAACTGCCAGCATTGATCGGGGTTGTTTGGGGCCGCAACGGGCTCAAGTGGTATAGACGAACTCGGTTGAGTCGAGCTGAAACTCGTCTCAACAATGAAATCTGGCAATGCTTGAGCTTTGATAGCTTTTCTGGGTTGATACCGAATATCGAACTTAGTGATTTCGATTGCCTATCGGAGCAGCCGACCTGAAAGGTCCAGTCTGTGTAGAATTTGATGTATTGGGCTATCCGTTAAGACAATTATAGTGTGCAAAGTAAAGTAGCCCCTGAGTTTGCGGGCAGCGATAACAAGCGCGTAGACTAACTTTTCAACATTAAAATAACGACTCTCCACCAGAATGAGAGCCTTGCTTCCATAATAAACATGATTTTGGAGGGATCTGGCCTCCTTGACAAGAACGTCGGCAACAGCCCGGTCCGAGGCCACCAAGTACAAAACAAAACATCTCCTTCTACAGGGCTAACCAAAAGAGGTGTCTTCCCTAAATTCTCCTTGAGGGTTTGAAAAGCTTGAGAACACTGCTCATTCCACGAGAAAGATTTGTAATTTTGAAGAAGGGAAGACATTTTTCCGCTGATTTGGAAATAAAACGACCCAAGGCGATGATTCTGCCGTTGAGCCTCTGAACTTCCTTGATCGTAGTTGGTTCTTGCATGTCGAGCAAAGCTTGAATTTTTTCGGGGTTAGCCTCGATCCCCCGGCGACTAACCATGAACCCCAGAAACTTGCCTGCCTGGACACCAAATGTACATTTGGCCGGATTTCATAGAGTGTTTCCGAACATTGCTAAAAGTCTCATGAAGGTCGGCGGCACGACCGTCACCTGCGGATTTGACAACAATATCATCTATGTAAGCCTCCATGTTTTTACCAATCTGCGAACTGAAAACCTTGTTGACCATCCTCTGGTAAGTTGAACCCACATTTTTCAGCCCGAAGGATCATCTCGTAATAGTATAGGCCTCCAGTAGCTCTGAAAGCCGTTTTTTCTTTGTTGGAATCAGCCATCCGCACCTGATGATACCCCGGATATGCGTCCAGAAAACTAAGAATCTCAAAACCAGAGATGGAATCCACTAACCGATCGATTAAAGGGAGTTGATAAGGATCCTTCGGACAAGCCTTGTTGATGTTGGTGAAGTCAACACATATTCTCCACTTGCCATCGTGCTTCTTCACCATAACTACGTTCTCCAACCAAGTGGGGTAGGCTAGCTCTTTGATAATTCCCGCCTGAAGAAGCTTTCCAACCTATACCTTAACCGCAGCCTCTTTTTTCGTCGTGAACTGTCGAGCCCACTGTTGTATCGGTTTGAAGGTAGAGTCGACGTTGAGATGGTGGAGGGCGACGTCGGCCTCAACTTCTCTCATATCCGTAACCACCCAGGCAAATGCATCTAGGTTTTCTTTGAGAAGCTTAATCAGAATTTCTTTCTCGGAGGGGGTTAGGCGGGCCCCTATCTTGATCGTTTGATCGGGATACTCGTCGTTAACGATCACCTCGACCAACTCATCCTCTGCCGTAAAATCAGGCTCATCCCTGACTTGCAAAATTTCTTATTCTACCTTGATAGGTAAGGGTTCTCATACCACCCGGATCATATTGATGTTTTCCATGCCCTTGGGCTGTTCGATGCGAGCTTTCTTGTTTCCAGTTCTCATTTCATGAATAAAGGTGAGAACGGTCGCAGGTTCGCTGACCGACACCACAACTTTATCTCCGACATAAAACTTTGCCCACTGATATGGGATGAATGTAACCATCTGAAACCGTTTCAATGCCGGCGTTCCGATTATCATGTTGTAGTTTGATTGAAGATCGACTACGAGAAATGTTACCTTTTCAGTTCGGAAATGTGTGTAATCTCCCATCTGCACGTCCAGGTCGATGGCCCCCTTGACCCGCATTCTGTGGCTGGTGAAGCCCTCAATGGTGCCATTATGTGGCCTCAAATTGGATTCGCTGAATCCCAGCTCTTTGAAGCAATTGTAGACAAACTATCCCGACATGCTTCGGTGTCAATCATAACTCTGTTGACGCAAGTCCGATTGACTACCACTGAAATACAAAGACACATGTCCTCCACATTGATGGAAGTCGCCAGCTCGCTTCGGGTAAAAGCAAGAGGTTGCTCATTCCCACGCAGGACAACTGGCTTCTCCACATGTTTGTTAATGGATCCGATACGGCTTTTGATTTGATTGTTGCTGGGGGGAGTTTCTGTGATCATTTGGATTTGTCTGTTGAACTGACGGGCTTGTTGATTCTTTCTGTCCGGCCCTCATCATCTATTTTGTAATGATCATGATTGCCGCGAGAGAGTAACTTTTCAATCGCTATTTTGAATTGCATGCACTCGTCGGTGGTATGACCTTTGTCCCTATGATACCCGCAATACTTGGTGGTGTCACGGCGTGGGTCTGGCACCATTAGGTAAGGCTCAGGAGTTCGTCCCTTACTTCATTTAATATCTGAGTGTATGAGATTCTGAGAGGATTGAAGGTCTCCTCCTTAAATCTCTCGGGCTTTTTGATTTCTCGGTCACGATTCCTATGACTATCCCTGGGCGGGCTACGCTCAGCCCTCTGTTTGCCCCCGTTGGACGTCGATGAGCCCTCATTCCCCGCCGTCGCGATGTACTTCCTCGTTGAACTCAGCATTTCTTAGAGGTTCGACGGCGGCGTTAAAGCGAAATATGATTTCAGATAACCGGGATTCAGCCCTGTTTCAAAGCTGCTCATCACAACGTTGTCCGCTAAGATCCTTGTCAGCTCGTATACCTTGTAAAACTGCTCATAGTAGCTGCGGGTACCTTTATTCTCACCTTGTCGGACCTCGTGAAGGTCGATGTGTGTCTTTTTGGGCCCCCTACTGACTTGAACTCAACTATGAACTTGCTTATCAAATCGTCCCAAGATAGGATCGAACCCGGAGGAAGACCGTGAATCCATGATGCCACTATATACTGATTTTGCTTTCGAAGGGAGAAAGCCAATCCAAAGGATCCGTCGTTCCGTGATAATTGGTGAAATTTGGGTAGTGAGTACCACCTCTATGAGCCGCCTTTAGGATGTTAGGATGAAGGACGTTGGTACCCCAGGTAGGATTAGCTTTCGTTCCGGTCCTACCCGTTTGCAATTCCTCTTTGATGTCTTTTCATTATGCCCATCTCATCCTGATTTTCTGGGATAGTGGGGAGTGGGGTATAACTTTCTGCGGCCTGTGATTCTCCTTGTCCTTCAACACGGGTACGGACCTTTCGGGGATTCCTTGGTCAGCCTGGGGCTGCACCGCGGTCGTCGACCACGGGCCCTAGGCGAACTAAGGCTGATCTCCTTCCCACTTTAGGCAGTGAAGTGGTATGACTGCTTTCCTCTACCTCTGTCCGCTACGTTTGAATTGTTTTTTGCGGATTCAGAGTGGGTTGTATCTCCGTTGGTGTGGGTATGGGGGGAATAAAGTTGCCGACGGGTTGAGGAGGTAAACCCTCTGCAATGAGTAGCATGTTACCCACGCGCATTTGCTTTACATAATCCATATGCGCTTGAAGGGCTATCGTGTAAGAACTTTGCTGTAGGGGCGTCCCCCTGCTGAGACCGCTTCCTTCTCATTATTCGTACGAGAGGCCCCAGCAATACCTTTCCCACGGCTTTTTCTGACCGCCGCCTCATGTATCTCGTGAGCTCGGGTCCTTTCCCTTATAAAGCCCGCATTTCGGGTTTGATGTCCTGTCCGGCATCAGCCCCTGCGGACAATACCCTTCTACTCTCTTCTTCACGTGTTGTGTCCGCTCCACGTGAAGGACCCTGACGTCCCGCTTTAGTCGGTGTAGTAGGTGTCATGTTTTTCGCGCCAGTCATGTTTGACTAAGATACTTTGGAGATATTTTGGCTAGATATTTTTTCCGACTAAGATTCCAATACCAATTCCAAAGGTGCAATCTCCAGGTGGTTTCAACAAGCAACCAATTCTCTTATTACTTGAAGAGCTGAAACTGACCAAAAGCGTATACCAACCTGGGTATTACGAGGGGCTCGTGTGCGAGTTATGAAGATGGCGTTGAAGACGTTCCTTCAAGTTGAGCCGATTCTGATGAAATCCCCAAGTTCCTTCTGCCGGCGACGCCGTGAAGCTGAATTTACGGCGGAGCAAATGATCCGAAGAGGTTGAATGACAATGATCTTCCCGGTAACGGAGCCAACTGATATGGTCGGATATACCTGATTTGCGGTAACAGTATTATATAGAGGATACAAGGCTGTATATGTGTGATTTCTCCGGAGAGAAGGTGGTGGCTATCAAGAACAAGGTTGCCGGACTAATGCTTATGAGAGAAAACACGAGTGAGTCGACAAATTGACAGAGTAGCTCTGTGTATATTAGTTTTTGGATCATTTCTATTACATTGTGATCCCATATATATAGGCAAACACTAAGTCGGTTGAGACTATTCATGACAAGACAATAAAAGGATATAATTAAGGATAATAATACAAATAAATACAAGTGGACCGGCCAGCTGTTTGGATAAGTGATGTGATCGAAGATGAGACCTTGTGGCTTGGAGTCCACTTACGTTATCATTTATCCCACATTGTTTCCGTGGAAGATTTTATTAGAATTTTATTAGTATTTATTTCTTTTATTTTTATTTTTATTTCTGTTAAATAAGTTTGTCCCACATTGATTTGGGAGTAGTTTATTTATTTTATTCTAGCCTATAAAAAGGCTTTAGTTGTAATCTTTTTTAACAGACAAATTTTGATATATTATATTTGAAGCTTTTAAGCTTTGGTGAGTTTTCTCACGTTGGTTTTGGTGGATTCCAAACCGTTGTTTGGTGGATTCCAAACGGGACTTATCGAGGTTGTGAGCGAACCTTGTGGGTGTCCATTATACCAAGGTTTTTGGCTACGGGTTAGTCAAGGGTCGCGGTGCTCATCTTATTGGTGCATTCAGTCAAGTCCTCGGGCATTTTCGGATCTGATTCGATCACGGATCACATCAGTTGGTATCAGAGAGAGACACTGACGGTATCCAAATATCCCTTTTATTTTATTTTCTTTCCTTCCTAGTTCCTGCGTTCAAATATCCTTGTTCTTAATTTGTTCTTGCGTTTTATTTCTTTTCCTATTAAAAAAAAAATCATCAAATCTTGTGTATCATTATATTTTCGTTCCTGTTCTATTGTACTTTTACAAAAAAAATTCTAGCTTTTTCTTTCCAAAGCTATTTTCGTTCCTGATCTCCAAAAAAAAAAAAAAAAAAACAATAATACAGAAACCCAATCCGTTCCAGCTTCTTGTTCTGCGTCGACCTTGACCAATTCTCGGCCTATTTGATTTTTTTTTTATCTCCATTGGTTAACAAAAATAAAAAAAAAATCCAGCCCCTTATTTTATGTGGAACAACAAGAGTGGATCAGCTTTCAGGTGATGGTGGTAATTGCAAATTTGTGTTGAAAATTATTATTGTTGTTGGAATTATTGATGAATTTTGATCTTAAGTAATGTCAAGGGAGAGTACTATGGATGCCTATTTTCGGAATTTTGATGATATGATGGATCAACATTTGGAGAAAATAGAACGACGTTTTGATGATATGATGGATGAAATGAGGAATATGTTAAAGGGAGTAATTGAGCAATCTTATCATGGTGGTAGAGATACCCGATGTGGTAGAGATAATCGAGGTAGAGGAAACCGGGGTGGTACTGATATGGTTAAGAAAAATTCTATAGAGGTGTTTTCAGTATTTTGCGGTCATTGTAAAGGGAGTGGTCATCACTATTATGATTGCCCTAATTTATTGCAAGAACTACGTAGAATCGACGAGGAAGCTCGTTTGAAACATGAATCAGCACGAGAAAAAGACTTGGTTGAAGTGAAAAACAATGAAGATACGAGTGTGGTGGAGATGAATATTGAGAATGAGTCGAAAGTAGTGGAGATTGATGATGCACGTACACCTCCATTTGTGGCTGAGAACGTGGCGGAAGAGATAGAGGAAGCTGATTCTCTCTCATTAGTCTCTTGTTCGAGCTCTATCATATCTTTTTTGCAGGTACATGATGATCCTCTAGTTGAGGAGAAAACAGGGCTAACTGATATAGCCAATCCAGCCAATATATTGCCTATTGATGTTCTTATCCCAGTTGACATTGATGGAAAACCGAAGCACACCTTCATTGATCCTTTTGCAGTTTATCCGGATTCTCATCCTTCTGATTCTATTGCTGATCCAGAGAACATTATTTGCAATGCGCACTCACAACATTACTACTCATTGGTTTCCTTGGCGATGTATGCATCAACAACTCGAAGACCTATTGATTTGAAGTGGTATGTCCGCCTTGTATTTGATCCGGGCATATCAGTGATGTTCATTGTTGGTTCGACCTGTTTTGTCCTTGTTGCTACTTTCTACGACATCCTTCTGATTCGAGGTCGAATCCTTTCCAACCGGGAGGAAATGATGTGATCGAAGATGAGACCTTTTGGCTTGGAGTCCACTTACGTTATCATTTATCCCACATTGTTTCCGTGGAAGATTTTATTAGAATTTTATTAGTATTTATTTCTTTTATTTTTATTTTTATTTCTGTTAAATAAGTTTGTCCCACATTGATTTGGGAGTAGTTTATTTATTTTATTCTAGCCTATAAAAAGGCTTTAGTTGTAATCTTTTTTAACAGACAAATTTTGATATATTATATTTGAAGCTTTTAAGCTTTGGTGAGTTTTCTCACGTTGGTTTTGGTGGATTCCAAACCGTTGTTTGGTGGATTCCAAACGGGACTTATCGAGGTTGTGAGCGAACCTTGTGGGTGTCCATTATACCAAGGTTTTTGGCTACGGGTTAGTCAAGGGTCGCGGTGCTCATCTTATTGGTGCATTCAGTCAAGTCCTCGGGCATTTTCGGATCTGATTCGATCACGGATCACATCAATAAGTATGGCGGACAGCGGACTCGTATGTAGGTCGGACTCATATCTTCCTCGTCTTGATGTCAACCTGATAATATGGGAAGTTCCACTGTGCCCAAGATATCGGAGAGGAACTGGGTCCGACTTACAATCAGCGGACAGGATCCGGCTTAAGAATTGCAGACTGGGTCCGGCTTATGGATTGCGAACTAAGAGGATGGAGGCCCAAGATATGTTGTTGGGCTATGAAATAGGCCCAATCTGGATGAACAGGGCTCCAATCCGGTTCGGGTATATCAGTTTTCATTTCGGCTTAAATTAAAATCCTTATGTTTTTGGGAATTAAAAAGTTTTTCATCGACACGAAATTACGAACAAACTCATGACTTAAACGTATATAAATCTAAACAACAAATACTCACTTCGACTCGATAACAGCTCTACGACCGTTCTATGAATTGAAACAATTTGGACTTGTACTTATAGACGTAAGACTTTGGTCGTGAAGTAAATATTCATTTAAGCGGTGGGATCAAACTCTCACGTTTGAAGCTCGTTTATGCATAATCTCCCTTCCATGCCATAAATAATGTGTCGCATTAGATACATCAATTAATATATACTCCTCCCTCCCAATTTGTTTGTGATATTTTGAAACTCACAATATGTAAGAAGACATGTGGTCATTTAATACTTGACTAATTTACCTTTTTGTCCTTTTTATAAATAGCACAATTTTAAAATACTTAATACTCTTGTCATAGATACTGTAAATGTTTTTAAAACTGTATTTAAGAAACTGCAACATTCAGATTTAATAAAAAACATTGGATCATATAGTGTATTTGCTACCATAAAATATAAATTTTGTAAAATTTACTTTAAATCTACCGCATTAATCTAATTTTGTAAAGTTTAGTATCTGATACCTTTGATATTTGATACTCTTTCCGTTCCTATTTAAATGTCGCAGTTGCCAAAAACACATATTAAGAAGAGTAGTTAATGCTTTGATTTAACATCAAAATGACAATACCACCCCTTGAATATAATTAATGCAATGTTGTTTTCAATCTCCACGCCTTAATAAATAAGGGTAGATGTAGAAAAATACAATAAATAATGTTTTGAAAATGTAACTACGACAGATAAAAAAGAATTTTTATTTTAACAACTACGACAGTTAAATAGAAACGAAGGAAGTAGAACTTTGTAAAGTAAAAAAGCGTAGTATTTGAAACTTTAAAATAAAGAATTTGTTGACAATATATGATGCAATCTTTCTTATACTGTCAATAGCTCAATCTTTGAAATCGTATCGTTTAACATGTTGAATAAAATGAATGTTATGTACTACACTCGTCGTAAAATGTATGTCCGTTTCGTTTTTTAGTTTTGTCCAGTAATGTAAATCCATTTAAAAAACTAATTAATCATTTATTATATTTTTCTTATTTTATCTCTTATTTAATATATACTCACTCACTTTTCACTATTTTAATTAATAAATGGTCATTTTAGATATTTTAATTAAAATTAATATCACATAACCAATTCACCAACTATCTTAATCTATGCAAAAAATCAAAACAGATTTATATTTTAGGGACGAAGGTAGTACTATAATAAAGATAAATATGAAAGTATTAAAATAAAAGAGAATAATTGTATGTAATATAGATTTTTATATAAGTGCTTGACAATGCGACAATTTGTACATCCAAAGTACTAAATTCTCGTTATAATCGTCAATCTTTTTATGAACAATCGTTGTCCCGCCTTCCGGTACGGCGGCTCCGCCATTTATTGATTCTGCAATCTATTTTTTTTTTAAAATAATTTCTTTAAAAATAGAGTTTTGACTTATGTTTTATAATATAAAATATAAAAAAACAAAACTAGATTTTGTCAACTTATAAAATTTGGCATCTATTGTTTACACTTATGTTATGATGAAATAGTGGATTTTTCTTTTAGGATAGTAATAATATCTGATCGTTTTTTTTAAATAAAAAATTAAAAGTAATATCTGATCGTTCGTTTCTAAAAAAAAAAAGAAATTAGTGGATTTTCATGGCATAAAATCAAGGTAAAAGTGTCCAAAAACTGATTTTAATTAAACATATACATTAATAAATTGTTGGGGTTGGTTTAAAAGGAAAAAATAGAAATCAGGACAGTAGAAATATAATTTGGGTGATAAAGTCAAATCCACTGCTTGTTGCAGTGGAACTGACATCAAATCCAATATTTCACAATTTCACCGTTTATGTGTTTTTTTTTACAAAATTGACTTCGAAAATACCGTTGAAAAATTATCAAATAAGATGTCTAAATAAAGATGACGAAAAAATAAAAAATGTGATGAAAGAATTACCATGTTTCGACAGCCATATCAAAAGGTATTCGTTTTTGCAGTTAAATAGGAGAGAATTTAAATCACAGTGGAATAAGAAATGCTATTTTTATCCAAAAAAAACATTCAATGTGCTTTTTCCATATGTCCATGTTCAAATTGTCTTTTTTAACAATAAACCCTAAATTATTTTAGTAACTTCATTTTAAAATAAGTTAGGTTAACAATAGACGTGAATAAAATAATACATAAATAACGATTTGTTGTAATTTATCTTTTCAGATCATTTTATTTATCTTTTCTTACACTAAATTGTGTAAACATATCATTCTCTTAATTTTATTGTCATATTAGGGTTGACCTAAAACATTTATTATCCAAACACAATCGAGTCGAACAAGTGAGATACGGCGACTAAGCAAAATTGTCTTCAAAGATACACATATATAGTTTTCTAAAGCGAAATATGCGTATATAGTTTCCTAAATTGAAATGTTGAGTCGAAGAGGTTTGAGTATGCTCCACACGTGTTTCCAAGACTGAGAAAAGATAGTTTTACGTGTTACTTAAAGAACATCATATACATGTTGAAAACGGAATTTACAATTATGGGAATGTGTCTACGCCCGACACTTTAGCAGAATCCCAAAGAGCCCCAGTGAGAAGATTCAAATCATGTTTGAGACAACTCGTTATGAGAAAAAAGAAGAAAATGTGTAAAAACAGACTAAACACAATGAATAACCGAAATACATTCATCGGTTTATCTCATTCATAGTAGAGTCCTTTCGTTTTTTGAGACCGACCCCCCCCCCTTTTTTTTTGTTAATTGAGCATTTACTTCACCAAGAGATTATACAGGCATCTCACAATATATTTACACCACTCTGAATCAATATTTTGAATTAATAATCGACTTTCAAACAATTGAAGGAGGGAATAGACATTTTCAGAAAGTCGAATTCGTCTCAAGAATCAAAATTTAAAAATGTTGATTCAGTATGATAAATACGTAAAGACACTAAAATATCGATTTAGTATGAGAAATATTTAAAGTAAAATATCGATTCGTTGAGGTAAAAATAAAGCCGCCCAATATCAAATTAATTTGAATGCAATAGTATTACGGTAATAATAAATTTATTTTGTAAAAAAACACCATATTTTTAGCCAAATAATTAGTGTGAGAAAAAAAAGAATACATTAATCCGATTGGTCGAAAAAAATCGCAGAAAAAAACCTCGGAAATTCGACCGTCCCTTTTTTTAATTTTATTTTTCCTTTTTGTATTTCTTCATCGACAGCTTCGATAATTGGCATTCATCAGAAATTACGAAGAAAAAATAAAAAAGATTTTCAAACCAAAAACCCTTCATTTGTTGCTTTCCCCTTCCCTTATTTTCCTTCGATTCTGATATATTTTGTTAGTATAGTAATTGTATAATAAGGATCGGGAAATTGAGGTGGAGATTGGAAATTGAGGTGGAGATTAAGGGAATTAGGGTTTTGATGCTACAGTATATGCTGGTTTGGAATGATTTTAATTTAGCTCGGGCTTTGAAGCTATGAATCTGAATTTTAGTTAGGGATTGGTATTTTGAAGAAGTAAAGTGAGAATATTATTAGATATATACAATTTATTAGCATGGATGTTGATTCGAATATGGCAGTATCTGATGATTCCGATCATGATCAAGCAACGAGTAATGGACCGACTTTGGAGCAAAACGAGCAGCTTCAGCAGCAGCAAGGGAGTAGTGGAGGAGGAGGTAGTCCGGTGGTGGGGCCGAGATGTGCGCCAATGTATTCGGTTGTTAATGCGATTATAGATAAACCAGAGGATGGACCTGGGCCGAGATGTGGACATACTCTAACTTCAGTGCCTGCTGTTGGAGAGGAAGGTTCGCCGGGGTATATTGGTCCGAGGTTGATTTTGTTTGGTGGTGCAACTTCTTTGGAAGGGAATTCTGCTTCTGCTGGAACTCCTTCTTCTGCTGGAAGTGCTGGAATTAGTACGTGTTTTTTTTTTTTTTTTTTTTTTTTTTTGTAGTCTTGTTTGTGGTCCTGATATTGGTAATGGGGCTTGCTTTTCAGCTGCATTTATTTTTCAACTAGTATTTTTTGCTATTTCTGGTGAAATGGACATGAAGAAGTTGAATACTTCGTGATTTATTTTAGTTTCCCAGTTGAAGTAAGCTCAATTAGAGTATATTTAGAGCTTACAGGTACTGTACTAGGTACATGGCATTTTCCATGATGTCACTTGAAACGGAAACGGAAACGGAAACGGAAACTTACTTGGTTATATACTTGACTGCAGGATTAGCTGGGGCAACTGCTGATGTGCATAGTTACGATGTATTGACAAATAAATGGTCAAGGTACTCCTCTAATTTAGTTTGAAGATTAGGTGGCTCTTTGGTCTTGACAACTTATTGTGCTTTCTCTTACTTGTGCAGAATTACTCCCATTGGAGAACCACCTACACCGAGAGCAGCTCATGTGGCTACTGCTGTTGGGACAATGGTTGTTATCCAGGTGGGTTGACAGCTTGGTTGAGATTCAAAATTAAGCTGTTAATTGGTGATTCAACTCTTCAATGGTAACATTTGATATTAGTGCAGGGTGGTATTGGTCCAGCTGGGTTGTCTGCCGAGGATCTGCATGTTCTGGATCTGACACAACAGAAGCCCCGGTGGCACAGGTTAGCCTCGAAACAGAATAGACATTCTTTAACGCAGACAGGAATGAGGGGTTCTGGTAATATATGTAGTATTAGTTATGTGGTCGTCTTATTATGTTGTTTAATTGATCGATTTGGTCCATTAAGGTATAATTATCACATGAGATTTTAAGAGAGGACATCTGTTTTTCTTAGGGTGGTTGTTCAAGGCCCTGGACCAGGTCCTCGGTATGGACATGTTATGGCTTTGGTGGGACAAAGATATCTCATGGCAATCGGTGGAAATGATGGTTAGTTGCTTTGTATTCTTTCTCATTCTATCACCAGTTTCTTTTACTGTCTGTATGTGTTCATTCATTTTGTGCTTCACAGGAAAGCGACCTTTAGCTGATGTGTGGGCCTTAGACACTGCAGCCAAGCCTTATGAATGGAGGAAATTAGAGCCTGAAGGTGAAGGTCCTCCTCCCTGCATGTAAGTGTAGTCCATGGGATGTGGCTTTATGCGTTTAATTGTCTCTCTACTGTATATTTTCCTTTGATCGTTGGGATGTGTTTATGATCAGTACTTTTTGGATGCTATCGACAGGTATGCAACTGCCAGTGCAAGATCTGACGGTCTACTTCTGCTTTGTGGTGGAAGGGATGCCAATAGTGTGGTGAGCTCGACTCTTATTACGTTAGATGGTGTTAATTTTCCTTAACTATTTTCCTTGATTTTAATAATTCTCTCTTTTTAACTTTGTTATTCTTGTTATGCTAATAGACTTATATGGGCCCATGCCAAGGAACTCTACCACCTTTGCTGCCTCATTTTCTATTTCCCTTTTCCTGCATGCAAGGTTTCTGGTAGTTTATCCGATTTAATTGGTTGCCCTGTGTGTCCAATTGTTTGGTTTGTTCTTTTGCATGCACTTGATGCGTTTTTTTCTGTTTAGACTTTCTCCAAAACAATTAGCGCTCAAGGACATGTGTGCAAAACATGTCTGGATGATCATTTCGCTCTATCTTTGTGAATGTTATACAATATTTACCTTTTCAATCCACGAAGTTCTCGATTCTTAGGGGGTGCATCTTAGGTTCGTTACTGTTCTTAAATAAAATCCACTTGCATTTACAATTTTGTACAGCTTTTCTAAATGATTTTCTATCCGACCTTTCTTTGCGTGCGCCTCTCATAGGTGAATAGTTAACATTAGAGTATTGGTGATTGTAGCACTTCGATCTTCATGTTCTTTTACCTTAAACTCACTCTATGCTATGGTTACTTGTGGATGCAGCCACTGGCAAGTGCATACGGTCTCGCCAAACATAGAGATGGTCGTTGGGAATGGGCTATTGCTCCTGGAGTGTCTCCTTCTCCTAGATATCAGCATGCTGCAGTAAGTTGTTGCGGATCCATGCTTTCATACATACGTGCTTGTTTATATATAGTCAAATAATAGATGAGGAATATTTAACTTATCTCGTTTCTAGGTCTTTGTCAATGCTAGGCTTCATGTTTTTGGTGGGTCTCTTGGTGGCGGACGAATGGTGGATGACTCATCGAGTGTGGCAGGTGAATTTTTTTTTTTTTTTTGAGTTCCAAAAAATTGGTAAACTATGAAGGCCTAGAATGTTTTTTCTCTCTCTGCACCTTTTCTGACATGTCAACTTGGGTCCTTTGTGTAGTACTGGATACTGCAGCAGGTGTTTGGTGTGATACAAAATCTGTTGTTACTACTCCCAGGACTGGCAGGTTCAGTGCTGACGCCGCAGGTGGCGATGCTGCAGTTGAACTGATTAGACGCTGCAGGCATGCTGCTGCTGCTGTTGGTGACCTGATATTTATTTATGGTGGCCTTCGTGGCGGTAAGAAATAACTTTTCTCTGAAACAATAGTTTCTTCTACATGTAACCATTCATTTTTTACTTTTGTGGTGTTTGGGAAACACCCTGACCTGGCTATGCTAGAGTTTTGTGTAGCTAGATCAAACTCAGTCCTTGTTTGGTATTGCTTTATTAAATTTTAAAAATAACTAGCTCTTCATCAACCCCATTTTACCCGGACATCGTTTTTGGGAGAAAACCTACTTACAGCAGCAGTAACCTTTTCTCCTCTAAACCTATTTTGCAGAAAAAAAAAGTATAAGAAAATCGTATCTAGTCTGCAATTATTTGTATGAATACGGGTTTCGTAGTTAGGCTTATCACCCATACTGATTTTCAACATGTAGAATGCCACTTAAAAAGGCAGCCCAATGCATTGCATTAGCAGCATCCACCTATGTGGGATCTGCAGGGAGGTCGGGCTAATTCGGCTTACTGTTGGCTGTTTTAGCTTATATTTTTCTATAAGAGTCTGTTTCCCCTTTTCAATCTGCCGTAATTATGTACTCAGAGAAACGCAGATACTGTAAGAAATAGAGAACAGGATTTCTTGATAGTTTGTTTGGCCATGACGATACTACTTGTTGAATTGATGATGTTCGTAAAAAGTGCTACAATTAAAATAGAAGTTACTACTTCTGCTTGACAATAGTCCAGTGTGTGGGTATTTATTTGGCCATTGCATTACTTACCAAGTCAAATGAGGAATTGGTTCCTACTATTGAAACATTTTTTTATATGATAGAAAAACATAGAACTTGTCCAACGCATAGCAAAGAAGTGTACCGTCACAGTCTCAACATAAGCTACTTTATTAGTTTATTAAGTGAAACAAGATTTGGATCAATACTCGATTAGACAGAACCAGCTCAATACAAACCTAGCTAGATGAGGTTGGTTTCAATCCAACCCAACCTAGCTTTAAACAGTCTTGTTTGATATTCGGTATGGATCGGTTAAGTTATTTAAAGTTCGATCGTTCATAGTTTTATCTTCCGTATGGTTTCTTAGGTCAGGTGCTTTGCTAATATGGGCAGTAAATATTTGTTTTCTCATGCTGCTTGATCTGGTTAAAGGTGTGTTGCTGGATGACTTGCTCGCTGCTGAAGATCTTGCTGCCTCAGAAACAACAACGGCAGCTTCACTAGCTGCAGCATCTAATGTGCAGGGTGAGAGGTTACCTGGAAGATATGTTGATGATAGAATGAAGCAAACACTTTCCGAAGCAGGCACTGATGGTGCAGTTGTGCTTGGTAATCCTGTTGCTCCCCCAGTGAATGGTGATATGTTTACTGACATCAGCACTGAAAACGCAATGCTTCAGGGCTCTCGGTAAGTAATGGATGAAGATATTTCTGTGTTTTGCATCAACTTCCTCGATAGGCTGGAAATATATGGAGTGGAATTGTTTCAGGAGAATGAACAAAGGTGTGGATTACTTGGTCGAGGCCTCGGCTGCTGAAGCTGAGGCTATCACTGCCACACTAGCCGCTGCTAAAGCTCGGCAAGGACAAGCTAATGGAGAAATGGATTCACCAGATAGGCATGATCGTGGGCCGGAGGCTACTCCTAGTGGGAAGCACATACCTACCATGATAAAGCCTGAGTCTGCTCTGTCTAATAGTTCTACCCCGGCAGGAGTTAGGCTTCATCACCGTGCTGTATGTAACTAGTTATTGAATTTTTAGTCATTGGCAATTGTGCATTTGTACATTTTGAGACTTAGATTATGTCTTTAATTCGATTGCAGGTTGTCGTTGCTGCAGAAACAGGGGGTGCTTTGGGTGGCATGGTAAGATCACTTTCAATTGACCAGTTTGAAAATGAAGGCAGGAGGGTGAGCTATGGGACTCCTGAAAATGCAACAGCTGCAAGAAAGTTGTTAGATCGGCAAATGTCTATTAACAGTGTACCCAAAAAGGTATCTAATCTTTTCTTGTCATCCTTTGGATAATCAGTAGGAAGGTGGATGTGTGGTTCTTTTGTAGATCTTCCAATTATATGGAATCCTTTTGACATTTACCTAGCTAGGTTAAGTTGCTCCAGGGTGCATACATATTACCTCTTAAGATGTGATAAAATAGTGTGTCAACTGTATTTTATGCGCTTTATAAGTGGTAGGCATCCCTTAATCGGTGGATTTAGTCTTCTCTCCCCATTCTTCGGAGTTTTAGGAATGGCATAGTAAGGTGTGTGTGTGAGTACTGAACTTTTCAGTTGTTTGAAAAAGGATATTTGATCACATAGAGAGCTCTTGAAAGAGGATATTTGATCACCTAGCTCTTGGATTTTTTGTAACAAAATCTTAGGCAATCATCACATTTCATTCTGTCTGATGTTTCAGGTTATTGCCCATTTGTTAAAGCCTCGTGGTTGGAGGCCTCCTGTTAGACGTCAGTACTTTCTGGATTGCAACGAGATAGCAGATCTTTGTGACAGCGCTGAAAGAATATTTTCTGGTGAACCTACTGTTTTACAGCTCAAGGCTCCAATTAAAATATTTGGCGATTTGCACGGGCAATTCGGGGATCTTATGCGCCTTTTTGATGAATATGGATCCCCTTCAACCGCGGGGGATATTTCGTAAGTATCTTTGCGCCTTTACGATATTGTCTTAATGATTCTCTATGTGCTCAATTGTTCTAGATCATGATACTTAGAAACTTGCGCAAAATGGAAATCTTCATTTTATTTCTTGAATTCTTGATAAGAACTCAGCTTACCCACATCAGTTCAAATAGATAAGGTGGAGGGGTGGGGGTGTTTGATAGAAAGCTCCTTGTTCTCGATTCTTTTGGAATTTTCACTAGGCTCCTATTTTGGGGCATGGATTTGGATTTGCTTCAAGTTCTTTGTCTTTTACAAAAAGCACTAATATATAGTTTTTAATTACAATCAGATATATCGATTATCTCTTCTTGGGAGATTATGTTGACCGTGGCCAACATAGCTTGGAAACTATCACACTTCTGCTTGCATTAAAGGTATCAAGGGTTCTCCCTGAATCTCCATTGCATTCGTTCCCCTTCCTTGCTTTTAGCATGTTGTTAACTGGGTTTTCTTTCTAAATGTTGCCTAGGTTGAGTATCCCCACAATGTTCACTTAATTCGAGGGAATCATGAAGCTGCAGATATTAATGCACTTTTTGGCTTTAGGATCGAGTGCATAGAACGCATGGTGAGTGTTTTGCCAAGTAAAATTTAAATTTTGTTCTTTCTTCTGCCAAGAGAGAAGTTTTATATTTACGATCCTTGGATCAGGGCGAGAGAGATGGAATTTGGGCGTGGCACCGAATAAACAGATTGTTCAACTGGCTACCATTAGCTGCTTTGATTGAGAAAAAAATAATATGCATGCATGGCGGTATTGGAAGGTCAATAAATCACATTGAACAAATCGAGAGTATCCAGCGACCGATTACAATGGAAGCAGGCTCAATTGTACTCATGGATTTGTTATGGTGACCTCACTTATGTGCTTACAGTCTTTTACTCTTTATTTTTTTTTTTAAATTCTTGCTAACAATATTTACTGTTCTCCTGGTTGTAGGTCGGACCCCACAGAGAACGACAGTGTAGAAGGTTTACGACCAAATGCAAGAGGTCCCGGGCTAGTCACTTTTGGGGTGAGTGTTTGTTTTCCTAGTGGCTCGGGATATAGGCTCACATTTTTCTTCTTCTTAAAACAATGTTGTCAGGTTGCTATAGATGATATGTTTGAGTTGTGCGTTTCTGACATCGATCATTCTTATGAATATTGTTGTGTACTGCAGCCTGACCGCGTGATGGAATTCTGCAATAACAATGATCTTCAACTAATAGTTAGAGCGCATGAATGCGTGATGGATGGGTTCGAACGATTTGCTCAAGGGCATTTGATTACTCTTTTTTCAGCCACAAATTACTGTGGTTAGGGTTCTTCACTACCTCAACTGTCATGATGGTTTTTTATTCTCTGTTCATCATGGCTACACATAATTTTATCAAATCCCCCCCACCCCACGTGGTCGTCAAAAAACCATACGAAGAGGGTAATGCTGATCTGTAAATTTGATTTTTTCGCAGGTACTGCTAATAATGCGGGGGCAATATTAGTGTTGGGTAGAGACCTTGTGGTAGTTCCAAAGCTGATTCATCCATTGCCACCAGCAATCTCATCGCCAGAGACATCACCTGAACGGCATGTAGAAGATACTTGGATGCAGGTAGAAATAAATTTATCGTGTTTTAGTTTAATCTGCAAAGTGCCCTTTTGTCATGCATTATTTTACATGCTTAGACTGATGACATGGCGGGTTTCTTTGCTGTTTTATGTTGTATTATTAGGAGCTAAATGCCAACAGACCCCCGACACCAACTAGAGGCCGTCCTCAAGTGGCTAATAATAACGATCGAGGTTCTCTTGCTTGGACTTAGATATATATGTATATATACTACTAATACTTGCTGGTTCATTTCATGCTAACACTTTGGAATTTTCAGTGATTTGTACATAGCGTGATTTCGTATACACACTCAACAAGTCAAATAGAAGAAGCTACTATTGTGGTGAGCCATCTTCCACTCATTGTTTCAATGCTGGTGTTGATGAAAACCAAGTCGTCGTCAATCAGTCATGGGCGAACATCGATTCTTACACGGCACGTTTCTCGGTGGAACATGGTTGCAGGTGGAACCGAGTTGTATATGTGAGTTGCACTGCACACAGGAGAGCGACCGGGGATGATGACAGCGATGCTGCTTTTGGTAGTTTTTCTTCTTCTTTATAGTTCATTTTATACATAAATATATCTTTTTTTTATTTTTTATTTTTATATATTTGGTTTAGTTTTATTTTTGTTACAAAAATGGGACATAGGGGCTGGTCTCTATATGGTGATTGGTGGGGGATTTCTTGTATCATAGAGGAGGGGGTGTTGATTTGTAATTTGTGTGATTTGCCTTGTACAATAATAACTGGTGTGGAGTTTTAAAAAAAGTGTTTGTTTTTTTTCTTTCTTAAAGAACAAATGCAGTTGCTTCTCCGTTTAACGGCTTGTGAAATTGAAAAAGTTTGAGCCCCAACATCAATGGCCTTCTACTCTATAGTCTCTAGAGTTTTATGAACGATATAAATCGAGTGACGTGACTCAGTGCCCCAATGTGCGAAGGGCAATGTGTAAACCTCTTATTCTTGAATGAAGTTTTGATCATTTACGAAATCAAAACCTCACATCCTAATTCCTAACTTAAAGGTAAGACTGTAAATACTTATGTCCTGCTTTTGAACCCGTTAAGCTATGCCTCTTAAGAGTTTGCCCTGCTTTTGAACCCGTTAGTTTCTTAAGAGTTTGAAGCGGAGGGAGGGAGGGCGCGTCTTGTCAATTAATGTTGCCCAAGGTAGCTTTAAAGTTATAAAGCATGAGGAGTCTCTATTGAATCAAACCATCAGATGATTGCCGTATGTATAAAAAAAAAACACCGGCGTCAACTAAACATAACCCTGAAAATCGAGTTTAGTATTAAAGAGGATTACAAAACATATGACCATTCTTTGTAAGCAAGTATACGTCTCCTTAGAACTCAAGGTAGAACTCAAGGTTACAGAGGTACGAGTCGTACCTATAGAACAGATCCCGTTCAAGGTCGTTGTAAGCAAGTATATAATATCATACAAGCATTTGATGCAAACCTTCCTCTACACTAATCATATCATTAAGACCTTTGATATATCTTTGATACATGTGAATGATTTATAGTATGAGACAAAATCAACGAGTTAAAAAAGGCATTATATTTCTTGACAGAGAGGCAGATGTATCTTGAAAAACAACGAATATCATGGTCGCGTAAGAATAATACAAGTTCTACCCACGTTTCACCGGCCTTTGGACATAACTTTTGTTTGGATCCTCTGTTTTCAGCTTTGGCGGTCGGATTTCTCCCTTTTTAACCTGCCAATACTTTTAACTACTTAGAAACCTTTTGAAAATGTCACTCATTCAAGTAAAGGAAATGCAGAAAATAAGCATATTACCTTTTTCCCACCCTTCATGAAGTCTCTCCAACTGGAGACCTGATAGCAAGAGGAGGGTAAATCAGGTATTTTCCAAGAAATAGAACAAATATGCATACAAAGGTTTCATTTCATGTATCTATCCCAGTAAATTTTACATATTAGTTATTAATTAGCTGTTTTGTTGAATATACATATAAACACAGTCAAATAAAAGATACAAGGACTAAAATACCCTTTTCTTTAACATGGTTTTAATACTCATGGGGAAAAAAACAAAAATCTCGCAGGGTTTAGGAATGGATTTTGGTAGAATGCTAATAAGGGTTGAATAGGAAAAACAAAATTAGATACTGTACTGAATTGGTTTTTGAACAAGACTCGTATTATCGTACAAAACAGAAGGGCAAAAAAGACCCATAATACGGGATGGAGATAGTATAATGTGTGAAAATACGCGTACCCTATTTTCCCTTGTCCCTTCCCACTGCTCTTCATGCTCGCGTTTCCTTTTGAACATTTCCTTTGTTTCCTCCTCATCCTTCTTCAACCTTCCTTCTTCTTCTGATATCTAAAGCGACATGCAACAACACACAAATAGTAACAGTCAGTCCCAGAAACATGAGGGTTTTAACATGCAACTCCGCATACAGATTGACCACCTAATAATTCCCCCTACTTACACGCATTTGCATTTTTCTCCTACGCCATTCCTGGTCCGTTAATATTTCCCGAACCTTCAACTTGAGCTCCTTCTGGAATGCTTCCGATCGTTCATATTCTTCTTCGTATTTTCCCTGTGTGAAACAAAATTTATGAGCCTGCATTTCATTCTATATGCATTCTGCAATTGCAGACAGTAAGCAAGCACTAATAGGGATAACGACACTTTTGGTCCCTACATTTCATTTTGACACGAATAGGCATGCTGAATTTTGCATTTCTATCCCCCTATGTTTCAACTTGACACTTTTGCCCCTCATATAAGCATTTTTTTTCTGCCTTTTCAATCCATTTTTTGCCATGTGTTAAGGTTTTATTGGCTAGAGCATTTACCTTCTTCGTTTGATTTTAGACAGGCACTTTGGACTGAAAATGTAAAAAGAATTCGTAGATTAAGGACAGAAGTGCGCAGATGAAACATTGGGGATATGTAAAAGCAAAAACCGTAAAACAAAATCGACCAAAAATGTCTTTATACTTCTATTCATACGCGCACATCTTACAAATTTTTTTTCTCTTCATAATTATTACCTCATCTACTTTTGACTTCAACATGGAAGCATTGTCCTTTTTCAGCTGTTTCTTCCTCTTTGCTCTAAGCTCATCTGCAAATTATATACGAAAATAAAACTAAAACTACTTAGACATAGTAGACAAAATTACAGTCGGATAAACGCATATAAGAAGCATATCAGAAAAGAAACTCAATTTAGATAATAAAACATAAAAAACAATAAATCAAACCAACTTGAACAACTGATATTAATATACAGAACAAGGCAAACAAGCAATCCGATTCACCTTTTGCAGCGTTAACTTGTTTAAGAATATATTCCCTTTCCTGCGGGTCAAGAAGTAACTGTTGCGCTTTGGCCAAGGCTGCAAAAGAAAGGCAATGAATTCCACGCATTAGTAAGTTTTATAAACAGATAATAAAACACAACTATCGAACAAAACATACAAATCCATTTCATTTTAGTGTCATTTATTAACTGCATAAAGGCTTTGCCTCTTTAAAGATGTCAAAGAATGTACCTGAAAATGCTTCTTTCGCTTGCGGATGGTGGCACTTATCGGGGTGAACAAGCAAGGATAACTACGATATGGAGGAAGAGTGAAATGTATCGAGTCATGTAACAAAAAATATACGTTATACAATGAAAATTATAATGCACAACTTACGTACCTTACGGTATTGCTTTTTTACTTCATCAATAGATGAATCAAACGGAAGATTAAGATACTCAAACGCATTTAATTTGAAGCATGAAAGTATCCTGCAAGACAGTGAAAATTAAACCTCAACCCCCATTAAACTAAAGGAATCAATAAATGTCAGATAATTATAAGCATATTGCAAGTTTTACTGTTAAAAGTGTTGACTTTAACAATGAACACGTCCTTTTTACTAAACTACATCATTACGAAAGACAGAACTTACAATTATGATACATACTTCACTTCTACTGAATGATCCAAGGCAATTTTCGCCTTTCGGAAGGTCACCATCTACCAATACACAACTATTTTCTTAAATAAATCATTATGGTGTACAACGAGGTGCTAGGGACACACTATATCAAAAGTAAAAAATAAAAATTTATAGAACATTACAATCTCATAGAAAGCATTCATGCATCTCAGATTGGTGATGATTCTGGGATACAAGGGTACATGATTACACACGATACGGTGTCTGCGGATTCGCAAGTACAAAGACAGAAACAATAACATGCTGAGGTAAAACTCATAAAAGGCATACGAAAGAGCATCTACCATATCCTTCTATGACACCCCTTCTCACTCGGCACTCAAGTATCTAGTTATCACTATCACAACTTATGCGCAGAAACTCATTGGTAACTATGATTAAAATGTACAGGCTAAGACGCTAAAGGGGAAGTACTGCTCACTCCAGGGGCCTATAATTCAATACAAATACATTGACGGGCTTTCCATGTATAAAGTATTCAGGTCAACAAGAAACTCTCAAAAGGAAATTGATTCAACATTCATCTTGATTCGATTAGAGGTGAAATCTAGACATCCAAGCTTATTACATGAGAGCTAAGGTACTAATCTAGTAACGTGAATGCGGAAAGACAGGTTCTGGAACACAGTCTGAACTCCATGGCTGCTCAAAGCGTGAGGTCTCAGACCGAGATAAGATTTTTAGGCGTTTTTAACAAAATGATCCAATTACACATGAGCTCAGCTAATTAAAATTACAATTGTGAAATTATCAACCAATTGATACAGATGAATTTGAGGTGCAAGACGCATCTCAAAGCTAAAATGATAGCAGTAGAAATACGTTGTCCATTGTAATCATTGCAGTAAATTGGGAAGAAAAAAAAACCAACCTGACGACTTCGTTGTCGCGCTCAACTTCGCTGACCTCCGCAAAGAATTGCTTCAATAGATAATCGTCGCTGGCCGTCTTAGCGGCGGCGGCACCGTCGTCCCCCATCAGAGGAAGGATTAGCTATTTGTTTGTTGCTTTTGTTGATGATGAAATGTTTTTTTTTTTTTTTTTTTTTTCCAAATTAACCAAAACTTACAAAGTCCAAACACTACCTTGACAAAGTTCTGGCTCCAATTGGGTTTGGGAATGACTTGAAGACCTAAGATATTGGGTCGTTATTGGTTTACGTTACGACGTTTGATATACGATGTAATAAAGTAAATAAAATCACATATATCGTCGGTCATACCTTATGCTTGCGCCACCCAGTACCTACCCTCGCTCCACCTTAACCTTACCCTTGCCTTAACTACCTACCCTGACCTTATACCACCCCACTTCACCTATCCCACTACCACACTAACCTATCCATACCATTAACCCTACTCGCACTGCACTTCATGCTTCCTATCTCACCCACGCACCTTACCCACCACACTTCTATCTCAACCCCCTACTCACTCCACCGACTCCACCATCATCCTACCTTTACCCTTACCCCACCCACCCCTACTCTCACTAGCCTACCCACCCATCCCCACCTCATGCACCCTCACCGTAACCCTTATCCTACCCACCTCACTCCACCCACTGCTACCCACTTCATCCTCTACCCCTACCCTTACCAAACCCTACCTTCGTCCGCCTATCCTTCCCACCCCACTCCACTCTGCCTCCGCCTTATGCCATCTTTGTTAGAAAAACTATACGGGAATGCAACGGAATTCAATTTTTTTTTTAACCAGGATCGACTACGTTTAAGCAACAAACATAACAAGTTAGTAAACGGTGGTTACCTTGGTTGATCTAAAAGATCGACGCTTTGACCGTCTAAGGAGAGTAGCGATGCACGGAGCCGCCCAAGTGTTCGGCCTCTACCGCTAGTCCACACAAACAACCCGCTGGAATCCATCATTGGATTGCTACTAGAAAAATCCGGTTGCTAGACCGACATTTTTTCTCTCTCTAAATATCTCCAGAAGAAGCTCTCTATTTTTCACAAGAACTATTAGCTCTTGTAATTGTCATGTACAAAAGTGCTAGCCAAGCCTCCCTTAAATAGGGTGACCTGCGCCCCTATTGTTCCCAATCTGATTGGGATTAGCTTCTTAGTAGATTGAGGAGAAAGAAAACATTTTCCTAATAAAATAAGAAAAATCCATTTGATTGATTTATCTCATTTAATATTCAATATCTTATATTAAATATATTTCCAAGATATATATTGACAATATCTTATATCGAATATATCTTTATCTTATTACCATAAATCTATTTTCCAAAAATCAATTAATATCTAATATTAATATTATTGTAATCTTATTAATTAAATTGCACAATCCAAATGTATCATATACACAACTAAATCTGCACCCCATAGCCAATATTTTGGCATCCGGAATATTCTTTAATTAATATAATGCTATGATTAATTAATTCTCAAAATACATGTATATCATATATATACATATTTCGAAATATATGTATCAATATACATAATTAATTAATCAACACAATTAATATATTGTATTATATTTATTCCTAATAAATAAATACCACCATATTAATTTACCACTATAACATTTATAGTATGAGATAAATTCTTTCCTTATTTAGTTATCAACTATAACCACATTTTAATCCGACTTGATGTTCATATGTGTGTGACCCGATAGGCTTCCGAATATGTTGGCCGTACACATAAAGTTCAAATTAAGAAAATGACCTGCATACCTAACGATCATGGGATAGCGTCTAGCAACACACCGTGACCTCCAATCATCAGAAGGGTCAAATGCAATGACTACTACATTTTATGCGAAACAGTTACCGTGTAAATAAAATCCTATCGCTGTAATAATATCCATACGTTCATTGAGTGTCAAACATCAACGGCCGTATCTTATAATCTGGATATCATGCTCTCTCGAAGTAACTCATTTACTTCCACTTTGCAAAGATTCACGAGAGTATGACATTCCTTATAAGAAGACATTTTCGGATATTCACCTTTACTGATAGGGTACACGATTTCCGGACGACCAAACATGTATACTCCGTATGCTTCGGTATCACACCCAATCACTACCACATGATCGCCCCATGGCTAAGGGAAACCTCAATAGTGTCAAAGCATGACAATCGACACCGTGATGCCATGTAGAATCCGGTCCAAAGGATAATTACACAACCGCCACATAGTGTGACACTTAACAGTGTAAGTGGGTCAGTCTAACGTACGAATTCTCTAATACACGTCCACGTACAGTCCAAGTGTCTCTACACTCCGATAGACGAGATCTATCCCTGCCCTTAAAGACAGAAGACAACAAATACGTGCTAGTCTGTTCGTACTATCAATACCCTGTTTAATAGTACATCAGCCTAGAGACATTTATGTATCAAAATTATTAAGGTGATTAGAGATCTCATCAACCATAATCGCCTATCATGGTTTCTCTATCACAGTTTAATACTAAGGACATTATCATATAACAATTCATAATTGGTCCTTTAAAAGAACAAATATATGACAACAGAAAAGCCATTTAATATATGTATAAACATAAAGAAATAGTAGAAATGATCCGACCCGGTCGGATCCGGCCCAACCCGATTGGGTTTAGGACACTATTTCAACAATCTCCCACTTGGCCTAAAACCAATCACTCGCACACACAAGACCAAGTTGAAACACAAGAATCTCATGCAATGTGTTCGGAGGATTTTGCATCATTAAACAAAAACAATTTATAAACCCTAACCTATATGCAAAACTAACTCCTAACCGACCGAATATCGGGTAATTGATGTAAAGCGGGATAAGTAAGGGGTCGATCCACAGGGAATTGGGATGTTGAATCTAGTTTTATTAATTCCTTTCAATTGTTACTTATGAAAACAAATAAACGAAAGAACAAACATATAAACACATAGAACAGATAAAATAAATCTAAGCTATAACAACTAAGAAAAACATAGAAGAAAGATACATGGAATCAACCAATATACAAACCAAGTGATTTCAATCCAAGTTCATCTCATGATTTTAATTCGATATTGTGGTTTCACCTTTACACGAGATACGAACTCCTAATTCCTTAGTGAATCCGTTTCTCAAGCTATGAATTCCTAATTCCTTAGTGAATTCAATTATCGATCTCCCCTCTCTCGAATGTTGAGATCAATTTCATACAAAACGAAGGTGTAGATTCAAGTTAACTCTCGTATTTTAGAATCTAGCAACCTAGATAATTAATCAATTAATTTGTCACGAATTAACGATTAAAGATCCTATCTTTCTATTGTGATCTAGCCTAACAACGATTCTCATCTACGTTAGACAACAATTAGCAACCAATCTTTCGATCTAGTCACACAATAGCATCATAAATTATAGAAAGATACAAAACAAATCAAAGATCATAAAAATAAACAAAGGATTGAATAAATTAAAAGATAAACTCACATAGTTTGGTACAATGGATGATCTCCATGAATCAACAACGAAAAGAAAACATCCTAATCTAACCCGGATCACCCGAGCACATGGCTCGGGTGACCGGCCTTGGAACCCTCAGAGTGCGGCTGCTCTATGTATTTTGTGTATAAAAATCTGATGTAATTAGGGTTGGGGCGATGCGGCTATATATAGAATACTAAGTCGGCTGTGGTTAAGTCGGCCGTGGACGCCCGCCCGTCCGGACGCCCGTCCGGATGCGTTGAACTTTTGAGTCGGGCCGAGTCTTCGTCGACGCCCGTCCTATGCAATTCTGGACGCCAGTCCACTGAAAATCTGAACATCCTGAATGTAAAAGCTCCTCCTGGACGCTCGTCCAGCATGTCAAACGCCCGTCCTACCGGACGCCAGTTTGATGAATCTGGACGCCAGTCCAGCTGGTTCAACACTTGATTTCTTTCCTCATATCCTCTATTCTTCCATAAATCTGATTGATTCCTTTCCACTCGAATTCATCTCTTTAAAGATCATCTTTTCCATCAACAATGTGTATCTACAATGTAGGAAAACATACCAAAGCGTAACGATATTCCAAAATAATATAAAATCACAATTTAAGCACATAATTCGTTACGTTTTGCAATTTAACTATTGAAAACACCACTTGCTCAATATTTCAATTATAAAGCTCGATTTCTATGAAAAACATCCACATATGGGGGAAATTGATATAAAATATATCCTTATAAAACGTATAAAATCACCCTTAACACAATGCTCGCAACCAGCCCTAGCCGTGAATGGATCGCTATCCGTGGGGACTAAGACTATCTTCATACCATGCTCCAATGACCAAGTCAAAAGGAACCGCCTCAACACACACATGAATCTCTGACGAGACCCTGGTCCTTGGTTTAAGTAATGAATCCACTTACTATATCAGCTATATAGAAAAGGTGGAAGAACCGTACAAGGTTCAGGAATGAACCTTCTTAGATCCATGTACTGCTCCCGCTACGCCTCTAAGGCACTACTGTGTTTTGGATAAGTTGTAAAATTTAAAGTGACCCATAGCCAATAACATTTCCAGCTCATTGTATCACTTAATCAAAGTGACTGCAAACCCAGACCGTGGCTTCCACTCGCCTTCATAAGACTCAGGATATACGTCTGTATAACTATATTTATCTGATTCCAAGTTTTGAAGAACTAGGAAACCATCCTTAACTTGTTTAAGGATATCCTCGACATTCACCAGATTTACTTTCATACTTGCTCATGACTCTTCATGGACTATGAACATCTGGCATTACTTTTATGATGGATCCTATTGCAACAGAAAATGGAACCTTTCAGAAGCATCATCTTTCACCTTATCTTTAGGACTAACGTCCTAACATAGATAGATCTTGAGAACACCGGCGAGTTGTATCCCCTGTCGCGATCTATGCTAAACTCTTTTAGCATCACATCTATATAGGTAATCTATAAACCAACAGCAGTTAAATCTATCACTATAGATTCTTATTTCAAGAATAAGAACTGCTAATCCAAGTGCTTTCGTAAAGACCTTGAACTACCAAACATCATTTGACTGTGACATAGGGTGATGATTCCGAAGAGAGATATCCAATACCTTACTCAAAAATTGTAACACCCTCCCTCTATCCATCTTGCACATTGGACATATCCTCTTTTGACTAAATCAAACTCCTTTGATTATCAAACAAAGAAATCGTCCAGAGAAACTTGTTTGAGTCCATAAATGGATCTTATGGGTTTACATATCATGTTATCGTCTATAAACATCGGGCTGTTTGACCAACATCTTCAACACTATCATATAGCCATGATACGAAGTTATAACAAGCATAGTCTGAATAGAACTGGGCTCAGCTAGCGGCATAAAGACAATTACAAGGTTTACACCCCATACCCTTTAGCCGTCACTATAGCCTTGTGGTAATCATATTACTATCCATGTCAGCCTTTCAAGGACATTCCCTATAGGTGAGACAAACTAGGTTCACAGCCTGGTTGTCACTGATGGAATCTAATTCAGATATTATGGCTCCTGGCCATATCTCTCAATCTTGACTTTCAAACATTCCTTCATAAGTCGTGAGATATTCATTCTTCAAGATGAACATACCAGCACCCTTTTCAGGTTTGAGGTTATTCACAGACTTACAGAACTTTTGTGTGCACTGAGCAGTGTTCTACACCTCATCACTATGTGGCGTCTACTCATGTTCCAATGGTTGAATGTATCTTTGTGGTTCTCAAACTTTTTTGAGATCTAAATTCACTCCCACTGTTTCTTTTAGAAGAAACACTTCCTTTAGAAGACAACATGTTTGGAGATAAACAGTACTTGCTAAGATATTTCACAAAGTTGCATATGTCGTACTAGGCTCCAAGCCTTTCTGACTTTACCTATGACAACTTCAAATCATCGGTTAAGACAGATTCTGTTAGGAAATCACTAGTTTAACGCAGCGGAATTTAAAATTATGATTTCCTTTTCTAGATCGTCTTCGTTTAATGCAATAAACACGTTAAGTAGTTTGACGGAATATACCTTGGATGATCTATGAGATCGTGCTTTGACCGTCAATTGAGAGTAGTCCTGTGCGCAAGCCGTCCACGCGTACGGCCTCTATCGTTGATCCACATGAACTCCTCGCCGGAATCCTCATAGGATTGCTATCAGAAAAATCCGGCTGCTAGACCGGCCTTTCTCTCTCTCTCTCTCTCTTTAACTCTTTATATGAAGCTCTCTATTTTACACAAGAACTATTAGTTCTTGAACTTGTGATGTACAAAAGAGCTAGCCAACCCCTTTCTTATATAGGGGAGGTGGCGCCCCAAGTAGCCCTGATCTGATTAGGAGAAGCTTCCTAGAAGATAGATGAAAGAGAAAAACCTTTTCCCAATAAAATAAGGAAAATTGCTTTAATTGCTTTATCTCTTTTATTATAATATCTTATATTAAATAAAATCTAAATATTGCCAATATCTTATATTAAATATATTTATCTTATTACATAAATCTATTTTTCCAAAATCAATTAATATCCAATATTAATATTAATCTTATTAATTAAAGCGCACAATCCAAGTGTATCTAATACACATCAAGGTGGCGCCCCAAATGTCAATTAATTGGCATCCGGAATATTCTTTAATTAATATAATTTCTGTATAATTAATATTTTGTATTTTATTTATTCATAATAAATAAATACCACCATATTAATTTACCACTATAACCTTTATAGTCTAGAGATAAATTTTCCTTATTTGGTTATCAACTATAACTGCATTTTAATCCGACTCGAGTTCATATGTGTGTGACCCGATAGGCTTCCGAATATGTTGGCCGTTGATGAGAGATAAATTTATGATCATTATTATGACATTTCGCCCCAATATTGATACCATTTTGAGCATTATTGTATCAAATCAAGTCAAAATTACTAAGTTTTATTCAAATGTATAAGTAGTAGTTATTATATAAATTATCGTATTTTTATAAGTTTTTATAAGTTTTGTACCGGTTTAGTAACCGGAGTGTCGTGTCGGATTTACGTTTGGTATTTTGGTGGTTCATTGCAGGATTATATATTGACCAAGATTCCACGTAACGACATGTTTTGAGCCTTAAAGGAGGTATGTTAAGGTTAGAAGAAGGTGCCACAAGTTTACGAGTTCAACGGAACAAATTTTCCTAAGTACTTAAATCGTTACATATTTTCGATGGAGATTTGACCCAGCTTAGAGGCATTTTCAGGGGATGACTTCTTAATGAAAGTTGTAGATCTTCACATAATCTTTCCAACGCACTTTGAATCACGTCAATTGGAGTTCTACAACTCAAGTTATGGTCAAGTGACTAACCGATTCGGATTAGTAAAAATCCCGAAATATCTTCGTAATACGAATGTCTCATCAAAACGACATTTTCTGAAGAAGTTTCCTTAATAAAAGTTGTATATCTTCAAGAAATATTTCCAATGGATTTTGAATCAAGTCAATCGGACTTCTACAACTCAAATGGTGGTCAAGTGGCTAATTGATTTGTATTAGGGAAAATGTCGCAAAACGTTCGGAGTATGAATTGCTTATCAAGACGGCGTTTTCTGAAGAAGAGTCCTTCATGAAAGTTGAAGAATTTTCCGAGAGCTTAATTTTGACGTTTGAATCATAATTTTTGGAGGTCTACAACTCAAGATATGAATTTTAGAAGTTTTATTACAAATAAATACACAATCGAAGGATCTAGATCCAGCTGAGTCATCTAGCAATGATGACACCGGACCGGTCCGGTTCCCTTTCAGGACCGGTCCGGCCTTGATCAATTTGCCTATATATATGAGAGCAGATGCAACAGATCGTTTGCCCCTCTTCTTTCCCTTTCTCTGCTTTCTCTCCGTCTCTGTTCTTTTTATTTTTTTTGTTGTAGATCATATATACATATATATGATATATATATAGATCTATATCTCTTTTGTCTTTTAATTTTATTTTCGGGGCCCGTATATATACATATGTCTATGTATGTATATATATGTTTTTTATATATAAATAAATTAGTACCGTTGTAATGCTCGGGAAAATCTCGGAAGTTCGGTATTGCTGAAGTCGTTGTAATGTCCGGAAGAGTACAACCTCTGAATCAACAGCTGTAATCGGGTATTTTTCTAAAGTATTATGTTTGTTGTTTCTATATATATATATGAATAAAGTAGTTATAGTATCGTTATAATGGTAGAATAATTATCGAAGATTGTAGATCTGGCGGAAATGACCCCGATTCAACAGTTGTAATCGGTAATCTATTCTAATATTATGATGTATACTATATCTATAATAATGTTAAGCTAAAAATATATCTAGCCAAGATATAAATCTGAATTAGTTATTCTTTTTATAGATCTGGATGATTGACTATGGTAAAAATGATTAAAATTAATTATGATGAATCTCTTTCTATATTGAACTTAATGTACGGATAGAAAGACCGGAGGGTAAAATTGGCCGAGTGAAAACGTGACAACGGAATCCTATTTCCTACCCGGGGGCGATTTGTCCTAGAAAAACAAATCTTATTAAAATTTGTGCTCGAGATCTAATTACGTCAATTTATCTATTTCTAACGAAGATTCTAAAATATTGACCGCATGACAAAACGGTAGTGACCCGATCTTTTGAATGACGTAGGATAGTTAAATGGACATATGACAGTTTCATACGCTCGTGTGAGAAGGAACTGTTGAGCTGAGGAGTGCACCGTTTCACATAATTTACACCTTGAATAAAGGAAGATCTGTCTCATTTATTTCTACTAAAAAGATATTGATTCAGTAAAGTATTCTTGGCTAGATCCAAAAATATATATAATATTAGTATTTATTTGTTTTATTTTCTGTTTTACTAACATCTAACTCTAACATTACTAACTAATCTAACGATCTAATATCTAACCCGAGGAAAAAGTAAAACTGCGACTTAGATCGAGTTAATAATAGCTTCTTGGTGTTTAACCCCACTTAAAAGAATTACCATGTTTTCCCGAGGAATACGACCGACTCACCGTACTAGCAGCTACAATTTGACCCGGTACACTGCCGGTTAGGATCTGTATAGCCTAGGTAATGTCCGTCAGCTTTCTGGCGCCGTTTCCAAGGTTAGGTTTAGGTCTGTCAGCTTTTTGGCGCCGTTGCCGGGTAAAACGTCGCTAATTTCTTTCTTTGTGTCTAGGCGTTACTACTTGTATTAGCTCAAAATTCTCGAGGATAAGTCAACACTCTTCTTATCACATTTCTTTTTTATTTTCCGTTGGTATCTACCTTCTTTTAGTTACCAATTTTCTTCTTCTACAAAATTCGAGCATTTTCTATTTTCGTTAGTTGATGACCCCAAATCGGTAAGACCCCATTTAAACACGAAGGCGAGTTAAGAGTAGAGTGTAAACGCGGTCATATCGATCGGGAAATCCCGACCAAGTATCATCTTCAAATCGAAATACGAGAATGACCGAAATCGATAATGAAACACCGGAACAAGGGCTTGATCATGCCCAAAGGAATAGAAATAATCGAAATCGGAATAAGCATAATCACCCCAAACCCGAGACTTATTTGTGATCGGACCGTAAGAAGGTACCGGATTAATAATCCAATTCGTTTACCCAATAAAGGAGAAAATAATTTTGAAATAAAATCTCATCTTTTTGGTTTAATTGACACAAGAGCCCAATTTTTAGGAGAAGATGATGAGGATCCACATCATCATCTCTATCTTTTCGAAGAGTTGTGTAATACAGCCAAAAGTCATGGTGCTCATCGGGAATTAACGAGGATGTCTTTGTTTCCTTTTTCTTTAAAAGGAAGAGCACGAGATTGGTTTCTGTCACTTCCACATCATTCACTGACTAGTTGGGAGGATATTCAAACCGAGTTTTTGAAGCAATATTTTACTCCTGGTAAAAAATTGGAATTAATAGTCGAAATTGCCAACTTTAGACAAGGATCTGAAGAAACGCTTGGGAATGCTTGGGGAAGATTTAAAAAGCTACTAAGAGCTTGTCCCGATCATGGTTATTCCTTAGATATGCAAATCCAACTTTTCTGTCGTAAATTAAGGAAAGACTCACGTGCAGATGTAGATCACGCATGTGGTGGTTCGTTAATGATGAGTGAAGCTCAGATAGTTTACGATGCTATTGAAAAGATTTCCAAAAATAACAGAATGTGGGAAACCGGTTCTAGCACAAGAAAAGTAGCATTTGCAGGAGAATATACATCGAATACGGAAGTTCTAGCACACTTGGAGAATTTGAGTAGGAAATTTGACGGCTTATTAGCCGATAAAAATGTAAACTCGAAAATATCTTACCAAATGAATACTCAAGTCATGATAATGTGTCATTAGGGATGGAAGAACCAGAAGGCTATTCAAGGGAAAAGGTGAGTTTTTTAAAACAGCATAGGAATTTGAACGACGCGTATTCAAACTCGTTTAATGCTATTAAAAGAGATCACCCTACTTTTCGTTGGTCTGAAACCCCTAGTAAGCCAGGACAACCGATGTATCTAGTTCAATATAAGAATCCAGATCAAGGTTATCAAGGAGATACCATGAATCAAAATCTACAATCATTACCTAAACCATATCCACAACATACCACTCAAAGCATACCAGTAACTCAAAGTTCAACTCAACCTGAAGGAGTTGATAAATGGGAGAAATTAATCGAAAATCTGATGGGTATGATATCTACTCAAGCTCAGAATATGGAAACTATGATGACTTCTATAGGTACAGTCACTAAGGATATGAGTACGTTGAAAACATCTATAAGTGGACATGATACCAGAATGAGAATTGTAGAAGCTTCATTGAGGAATCTGGAATATCACTTGAGTAGAGAAGTAGAACGTAAAAACAGTAAACCCTCAGAAGGATTGCCAAGTAATATCGAAAGAAATCTGAGTGGGGTAAATGCTGTTATTACCAAGAGTGGAAGGATCTGTGGAAGTAATGGATTAGAAAAATTCGGGAATAATGAATTAGATGATGATTTAGATGGTAAATATAAGAAGAATATGGAATCTAAAGGGCCATTTCAAACCGAACCTTATCCGGCTCAACCTAAATTCTCATCGGTTCAACCTGGAAGGGCATCACCACATCCACTGCATATTTTGAAGAAAAAGGTACTGAATGATGACACACTATGTCTTCAAAAGGCACAATCATTCAAGGAAGCTTTACCATCTTCATCTAACGACAAGGGTAAGGGAGGTATTCATTCTAACCCTACTGATCTTGAATTACTTCCCCATTCCCCGAGAAATGAAATGAAAAAGATGAAGTTGGATAATAAGTATGCATATTTTCTTGACACTTTTCGGCACTTAACTATTAATACCCCTTTCATCGATGTTTGTAAGGGAGAGCTTAGTTTGGGAGTGAATGATGAGAGCGTTGTCTTCAACATTTACAATTCATTGAAATATCCATACATTACACTAGAATCTAGTTCTTGTGTAGACACTTTGTGTTCTCTTGTGGTGGATCGTACTAACACGCAGGTAACTGAAGAAGATGACTCCAGTAATAATGTGAAAGCTCGTAAACTCAAAGCTCGAAAATCAAAGGAAAAGGTCAAGAACCGTTGGATTCGACGGCATTGTCTAACCTCTGTTGGAAACCAGTATTGAAGAAGGATGCGGTGCGTGAGGATGACCCACCACCAGTGCCTTAAAAACTGAAGCAAGGTAAAGTCTGGCTATAGACTATAAATGTAGTCAATGACGGGTACTATCCTTCCTTTTTACTCCTTAAGCATTTATTTTTAGTGGATTATGTGCTTAATTGTTACGTGCTTTTGTGAGTAATTGTTAGAAGTATCCCGTTTTGTTTAGTATATTATATTAGTTAATCCTTATCATTTTGGTCGAGCAAACGACGTTAACCAAAAGCGCTACCGGGAGGCGACCCGCAAAAATGTTAAATATAATAATTACTCATACTTTGGATGATACTTTGCTAATACTTAGGATTGATTTTCATTTTGTTTCACCAAGTCTTAGGATGAATGTTTGAATGACATTAAACGGGAACGATTAGGTGGTTATCCGAAAATCCTGATGGATAACAAAGATAAAATTCAAATGCATCATTTCTTGGACTTAGATTGTTAGAACGATTTGAAATAACCCTTGAGGATCCGGGTATAAAAGACTCGAGAGTAATACTTTGCCATACGTTACATATCATGATCTAGTCTCGTTTTAAATTTCAAATAATGTGTGACATGTATTAGTTCAACTATCTATGGGAATATTGTGTGTTTTAAATCAATAAAAGTTTATGTGGTGTGTTTATCTACCCTTTTGCATTACACTCACACTCCACATACTTTTATTTTATTTGCACACACAACGGTCATAACTTTGACCCACCCACCCACCCTTTTTATCATCCGAGTATTTGTTTTGACTTGTTTTAGTGCACCATTGCTTTCCCAACAACTTATTTACACTCACTTTACATTGAGGACAATGTAAGTTCGTAAGTGGGGAGTGGAGTCGTTGGTCTAGCAATGGAATTAATGTTTATTTTGTATCAATAAATCCCTTAGTTTTCGATTTTTTTCCGAGCATTATTTAGTTGATTAAAATAAATTGTATAAGGTATATATTTCATGGATTTGAAGATATAATGATCAATTTGGATGTGTATAACCAATGTGAACCGTAAGTGCATTGTAATTCCAAATATATTTGTGTAACATGAATTCCTTCACGTAAGCCTTTGATATTGAAACGAAAATTTTAAACTGTATCCATTCAGTATCCTAGTGGTTATTCTACTTAGTACCTAACTTTTGAATGTGTACTGTGAATATCTGAAGGTTTGAATGTGATAGAAAGGATATAAGTTAAGTGGAATAAAAAGAAAAAAGAGAAAGAGATGAACTATTTATATGTCGGTTGTAGCTACCAATGATTTGAGTGCGGTAGGCGTTATCACGAAACGTCCTATATCACTATGAGGTTTAAAAGCTCCCGATCGCGCCGATGATGATAGTAGTCCAGCTAGGGTGTTATCACGAAACGTCCTATTGCTGGGAATGAAGGCATATGCTACACATGTGAAATTAAGTTCATCAAAAGAAAAAAAAAAATTTGTTTAAGCGTGGTTGAAAACTTAGCTATCTTCTGACTATCCCCAGTATAAACTGAATGATATGCTTTAGGGATTATCCTAATAAGTACACGGAAGAACTTTATGTGGAACTGTTACTGCTTATACCTAGGAAAGTCATTAGGGGGCATCGAATGGATATTTGTGTGTTTTGCTTGATTTATTCAAGAGAGGATAGTGGAAATTGAAAAGGCTTGTCACACACACACTCTGTTATACATTTATATTAAGGTTAACGCCTGGTTGTAATTCTAATGGTTGTATTATCTAGTTGTCCCTTATATCTTCTATCTTCATGAATTTATCTCTCATTCATTTTGTTTTATCGCTTGTTTTGATCGAGGACGACCAAAAGCTAAGTAGGGGGTTGTGATGAGAGATAAATTTATGATCATTATTATGACATTTCGCCCCAATATTGATACCATTTTGAGCATTATTGTATCAAATCAAGTCAAAATTACTAAGTTTTATTCAAATGTATAAGTAGTAGTTATTATATAAATTATCGTATTTTTATAAATTTCTATAAGTTTTGTACCGGTTTAGTAACCGGAGTGTCGTGTCGGATTTACGTTTGGTATTTTGGTGGTTCATTGCAGGATTATATATTGACCAAGATTCCACGTAACGACATGTTTTGAGCCTTAAAGGAGGTATGTTAAGGTTAGAAGAAGGTGCCACAAGTTTACGAGTTCAACGGAACAAATTTTCCTAAGTACTTAAATCGTTACATATTTTCGATGGAGATTTGACCCAGCTTAGAGGCATTTTCAGGGGATGACTTCTTAATGAAAGTTGTAGATCTTCACATAATCTTTCCAACGCACTTTGAATCACGTCAATTGGAGTTCTACAACTCAAGTTATGGTCAAGTGACTAACCGATTCGGATTAGTAAAAATCCCGAAATATCTTCGTAATACGAATGTCTCATCAAAACGACATTTTCTGAAGAAGTTTCCTTAATAAAAGTTGTATATCTTCAAGAAATATTTCCAATGGATTTTGAATCAAGTCAATCGGACTTCTACAACTCAAATGGTGGTCAAGTGGCTAATTGATTTGTATTAGGGAAAATGTCGCAAAACGTTCGGAGTATGAATTGCTTATCAAGACGGCGTTTTCTGAAGAAGAGTCCTTCATGAAAGTTGAAGAATTTTCCGAGAGCTTAATTTTGACGTTTGAATCATAATTTTTGGAGGTCTACAACTCAAGATATGAATTTTAGAAGTTTTATTACAAATAAATACACTATCGAAGGATCTAGATCCAGCTGAGTCATCTAGCAATGATGACACCGGACCGGTCCGGTTCCCTTTCAGGACCGGTCCGGCCTTGATCAATTTGCCTATATATATGAGAGCAGATGCAACAGATCGTTTGCCCCTCTTCTTTCCCTTTCTCTGCTTTCTCTCCGTCTCTGTTCTTTTTAATTTTTTTTGTTGTAGATCATATATACATATATATGATATATATATAGATCTATATCTCTTTTGTCTTTTTAATTTTATTTTCGGGGCCCGTATATATACATATGTCTATGTATGTATATATATGTTTTTTATATATAAATAAATTAGTACCGTTGTAATGCTCGGAAAAATCTCGGAAGTTCGGTATTGCTAAAGTCGTTGTAATGTCCGGAAGAGTACAACCTCTGAATCAACAGCTGTAATCGGGTATTTTTCTAAAGTATTATGTTTGTTGTTTCTATATATATATATGAATAAAGTAGTTATAGTATCGTTATAATGGTAGAATAATTATCGAAGATTGTAGATCGGCGGAAATGACCCCGATTCAACAAATTGTAATCGGTAATCTATTCTAATATTATGATGTATACTATATCTATAATAATGTTAAGCTAAAAATATATCTAGCCAAGATATAAATCTGAATTAGTTATTCTTTTTATAGATCTGGATGATTGACTATGGTAAAAATGATTAAAATTAATTATGATGAATCTCTTTCTATATTGAACTTAATGTACGGATAGAAAGACCGGAGGGTAAAATTGGCCGAGTGAAAACGTGACAACGGAATCCTATTTCCTACCCGGGGGCAGATTTGTCCTAGAAAAACAAATCTTATTAAAATTTGTGCTCGAGATCTAATTACGTCAATTTATCTATTTCTAACGAAGATTCTAAAATATTGACCGCATGACAAAACGGTAGTGACCCGATCTTTTGAATGACGTAGGATAGTTAAATGGGACATATGACAGTTTCATACGCTCGTGTGAGAAGGAACTGTTGAGCTGAGGAGTGCACCGTTTCACATAATTTACACCTTGAATAAAGGAAGATCTGTCTCATTTATTTCTACTAAAAAGATATTGATTTAGTAAAGTATTCTTGGCTAGATCCAAAAATATATATAATATTAGTATTTATTTGTTTTATTTTCTGTTTTACTAACATCTAACTCTAACATTACTAACTAATCTAACTGATCTAATAATCTAACCCAGGAAAAAGTAAAAACTGCGACTTAGATCGAGTTAATAATAGCTTCTTGGTGTTTAACCCCACTTAAAAGAATTACCATGTTTTCCCTGAGGAATACGACCTGACTCACCAGACTAGAGCTACAATTTGACCCGGTACACTGCCGGTTAGGATCTGTATAGCCTAGGTAATGTCCGTCAGCTTTCTGGCGCCGTTTCCAAGGTTAGGTTTAGGTCTGTCAGCCGTAGACACAAAGTGCAAATTACGAAAATGCCCTTTACACCTAACGATAACGGGATAACGTCTAGCAACACACCGCGACCCCCAATCACCGGAAGATTCAAATGCAATGACTACTGCCTATCATGTGAAACATTTACCGTGTAAATTACAATCCTATCGCTGTAATAATATCCATACGATCGTTTATAATCTGGATATCATGCTCACTTAGAATAACACAATTACTCCCACTTTGCAAAGATTCTCGTGAGCTAGACATTCATTATAAGAAGGCCATTTCGGTTATTCAATCCCATCCTAGGATACGCGATTCCCGGATGACCAATCATGTATACTCCACATGCTTCAGTATCACACTGATCACTACCCCATGTGTTGGTCCCAGAGAAGGTAAAACTACAGTCAGAGGAGGGGGGGGGGGTGAATGACTATACTGGAGTTTCAAAAACTTTTCTTGTATTTAAAAGCTTTTGGGCAGCGGATAAGTCCCTTCTTAATATGTTGTGTCAAAGTAGTTTATGCAATCACAGATGTATTATATAATTTAAGCAATTTTAATCAATGCAGTAAGGTAAATTGCTGAAAGTAAATTGACACAAGGATTATAGTGGTTCAGGGTGGTGTAATCCCTTAATCCACTCTTCTCCTGTGATGATTGGAGGAGTTTCACTATTGTTTTCACAGATACAATAGCCTGATTGTCCTTGACTACACAAGCTTCACAATCTTCAAGACTATCACTCCCTGACTGCAACAGCTTCAGTGACTCAGTCTCTTTCACTGCTCCTTGGGAACAAATCCTTCAGCAGCTATCACAAACACAACTCCTTCTCAGACGGCTCTGATTCAGTTTCTTGATTGAAGTGAATTGGATTCACAAAACTTGCTGATCAGACTCAAAGCTTGATGTTGGAATTGTAGTTCTGAGTTTTGAGTTGATCACTAGATATTCCTTTTTAATCACAGATGAAGGTTCTTTGATTTGACAAGGTTTCTGCTTGTAAATTCTCAGACTTGATCATTCTCTTGTGTTTTTTTTCTTGTCTGCCAATGCCTTCAATTTATAGCCTTGATGAACCTTGATTTGAATTTCCGTCCGTTGACTATATTAATGAGGGGAATAATCCTTGATTTTATTCTTGATTCCCCCTTAATTAAATCCTCTTTGATTTTAGTGATCGGATTTTTCTTCAAACGTTTATCAGAAAATCCGTCCTTGATTGATCCTCAATTGATTGTGCATTTAATGCTTGATCCTCTGAATCTTCTTCATAATTCAAAATCTGATCAAGTAAAGTTTACTTGGCCGTTCCCTGAACGGTTAAGTGATCTTTCTGACTTACCGATTAGATCTTCCTTCACTGCTTTGTTATTACTAAGCCGATAGTCAGTTTACTTTGCCGATTCACTGTTTCCTTCATTCTTTTTAGTTTTAGGAGAATCTTTGTACTTCACTGATACTTGATGTGTGTGGGATCAGTGTACACCATATTTGAACTTTAAGTTTCATCACTTGGAATGTAACTTAGACTTATCCAAGGTCATCACAGACTTCTTTGGTTATAAGTCAGACCATAATGTCTTCATGCTTCTTTGCTGGTACTTGGCTGGCTTCACTCTGCTGGATTTTTGTTTTACTTTGTCATTCTACCAACTAGTACAATGCTTGTCTGACTCAACTTATACAATATGTCAGACTCTAAGTAAAGGCTTATACAGAGAGTTTTAACTTATTTTCAGGCTTTCTATAACAGCTAGTATGACCATCATCAAAACATAATAAAATGTTCCTAACAGCATGATCGCCTCGTGGATAAGGGAAACCTCAATAGTGTCAAAGTGTGACAATCAACACCGTGATGCCATTAAGACTCCGGTCTTTAAGGATAACTACACAACTTCCACATAGTGCGACACTTAATGTAAGTGGGTCAGTCCAACGTACGCATTCTCTAATACACGTCCACGTACAGTCCAAGTGTCTCTACACTTTGATAGAAAAGATCTATCCCTACCTTCTATAAGATTGAAGACATCCAATACGTGCTAGTCTTATCATACTATCAATTTCCCATTTGACGGTACATACGACTAGAGACATTTAAGTACCAAACTTGTTAAAGCGATTAGAGATCTCGTCAACCATAATCACTATCATGGTTTCTCTATCACAGTTTGACACTAGGGACGTTACTATATATATACAACCAATAACATGGATATAAACAATATATAATAACAAAAGTGTTTTTATTAATCATAATAAAGTTATTACATGAACTAAAACAGACTGTAAACTACCCGACCCGGTCGGATCCGTCCAACCCGATTGGGTTTAGGACACCTATTCAACAATCTCCCACTTGGCCTAAATCCAATCACCCATATGCCTAAGCCCTTGCTTGTGAACATGTTTCTCATGCTTTGTTTGTGACAATGCCTTGGTTAACGGATCAGCTATGTTATCATCCGTGTGGACTTTATCTATCTTTACATCTCCTCTACTACTATTTCTCTAATCAAGTGATAGCACCGTAGCACATGTTTGGACTTTTGATGAGACCTTGGCTCCTTTGACTGAGATATCGCCCCATTGTTATCACAGTACAGTGGCACTGGACCTTCAATGGAGGGAACCACACCAAGTTCAGCAATGAATTTCTTCATCCAAACTGCTTTCTTTGCCGCCTCCGAGGCTGCTGTGTATTCGGCTTCCGTTGTAGAGTCCGCAGTAGTCTCCTGCTTGGAACTCTTCCAGATCACTGCTCCGCCGTTAAGCGTGAAAGAAAATCCAGATTGTGACCTGAAGTCATCCTTGTCAGTTTGGAAACTGGCATCTGTATAACCTTGTAATACTATCGTTCCCGAAAACCAGGAACATATCCCTAGTACGTCTCATATACTTGAGAATATTCTTGACTGCAACCCAGTGACTGTCACCTGGGTTGGACTGGTACCTACTAGTCATACTAAGAGGGTACGAGACATCTGGTCTAGTGTACAACATGGCGTACATGATGGATCCAATAGCTAAAGCGTAAGTGATGTAGAAGATCTACAATAACGGATAAAACGAGCTAATCCAAGCTCAAAGATAATTCATTCTCAACATAGAAAATAGATTCCAGATTACATCATATCCTTAATTCTTAGGCAACTTGACTATTTATAGGCTTAAAAGCCTATTTAGGAGAAACCAAACACTTAAAAGCCCGCATAAATACTTACTAATTTAAACACAAGAATTATTGACCATTAGCTTAATATGATGTCCTACATCATCTCAATCCCTCTACTCCAAAAGCTCGTCCACGAGCGAAGTCGTAGGGATCCCCATAGACGCCTCACAAGCACCATCGAAATCCATCGGCAGGTCGAGCCCATTCACCACCTTGTGAAACAATTTCATAGGCTCTCTCGATTGTCCATTCTGGCACAAAACGCTCAAATAAGAAGAGATTGTGACAACACTTAGCTTAACTTCAATGGTATCGTAGTTGTCTACGTCATTCCAACCCTCCCAAGGAATAGCTCGTCCACAAGCTAGATTGGAGCAGTAGTCTGGATGTCTGCTGAATATAAAAGGAAACATCACAACTTGAAAGGGTGTCATGGACAAGCACCGCATAAATAGGGGAATATTATTCGCACCACGCCAATTCTACCGCTGCACCACAATTTTATGAAAAATATGTCATTTACCTCTTATACCACACTTATTATTTTAATAAATAAAAATCTACCACTACACCACAGTCACTTTTCAAAACTTGTATAAAAAACATCATATTGCCAATATTTTTTTACTATTTCAAGATTTAAATATTTATATATATATCCTAAACTTTAAAAAATACAAAACACCCCCTCCCCCACCAAATCTCTCCTCAAACACGTCCCCCCCAACCCCCCTCAATTCTCAAACCAAAAACTACCCATTTCTTCTCCTTCTTCCCATCTTCTTCTCCTTCTTCCCATCATCTTCTTTTCCAATTGTAAAAAACCCCACCATTTCATCTTCTTTCCCAACTAATTTTTTTACATTTCTCACACAAAACCCACCCCCCTCTTCCACCTTCTTCTCCAATTTCCTCTTCTTCATTTCTTCAAAAAACCCATTTGAATTTCATATTTTCAACTTCACCAATCAAGAAGTACAAGATCAATTTTCATTGCTTCAAAGGTGTTAAACAAGGTACGTATACGTTTATATAGTGTTTATCATCTTTCATTTAACGTATTTTGATAGCCATTGTTAGGTTTCTTCAAGTTATTTTATATGCTTACCAAGTGTTTGTTAAAATGCTTAAGAGAATGGATCATGCACAAGTAGTAATTTTGTTGATGCACATAGTTATGTTATGAATGTATAAAGATGCTAGAAGCAAGAAACTACTTTGATGATGTCGATTGTAAACAAAGAATTGAGCTTTACACGTGTGTAGAAAAAAATGGGAGTGTTGACATGCGACCTTGTGGGGGTCGCATGTCTTGTGTGTAAAGCGACCACACCATTGTCGCATCACTGAGGAACGACTTTGCGTAAGGTCGTTTCTACTAGTTTCGACCATGGTAATGTCGTTTCTCCTTGGAACCAGTTTTTATTATTTTGTGAAAATGATTAGATCATGAAACCAATATCATTAATGATTGTAGCTTGTGTTTAAGTAAATGAGAAATGACATGAACTTGTCTTTTCATCTTTGTGTGCAGATGGGTAGGACAAGGGGCCAAAGTAGGTCTATGAATGATGAGGAGTCATCAAAAAGACGTCAACCAATGACTCGCCTCTTATAGAAAAGGAAAAACAAGTACACATTTGGAAGGAACAGGGGGTAAACTTGTGGGGAGAAAAGTGTTAATACTTGAAGCAAGGGAAAAAATACGTAATGAAGATACTGACGAAGAAGAAAGAAACCGGGAAACAAAAGATTCTGAAGAAGAAGATAGTGGTGGAGAGGAGGGTAGTGAAGACGAAGATAATGAAATTGAAGGCGTTGAAGAAGAGAGAGATGAAGAGAGAAGTGAAGGGAGCGATGATCGGAATGAAGAAGAAAGTGATGAAGGGAGACATGACGAGGATGAAGAAGAAAGCGATGAAGAGGGTTTTGAGGGGAGTGGAGAAGAAGACGATGATGACGTGTTTAACTATGAACTCGTACGATAAAAAGCATGATCACGTAGCACATCATCTACTGAAGAAGGAGGTAAACATATGTTATCTCTTACAATGTAAACGTTTTAATTATGATATGGATTTGATTAACGACATCTACCATTTTTACTTTGCTTTGAAAGGATCGTGGATTTATTACGTGCAAGCAATACACAAACAAAATGCATACTTGGGATTTGTACGAGGAGTTAGAGGCCACACGCAATATGATTAAAAAAACGATTTTGTATCGCCTGTATAATGGTTCTTATAAGTCGGCGAATAAGGTTCTTGTGTCGGCCTTTGTTGAGCGTTGGCATCCTGAAACAACATCATTTCACATGCCTTTCGGTGAGGCGACTATAACTTTGGACGATGTTGAATAATTGTTAGAAATCCCTATAATTGGAAAGACGATGGAGGAAGTGAAATGGCCGGAAGTTGTTACGTTGGATGTCTGGATATCAAATCTTCTTGGAATACCTGTCCAAAATGTGAAGGAAGAACTGGCTCGTTGCTCAGGATATTCTCTGAGGACATCATGGATTATTAACAATTTGTCAAGGTCTAAAAACAGACGTTGCAATGCTTCTGCCGAGCAAATCACGAGAGGTTTTTTGTTGGTACTTTTGGGATGCACTTTATTTCAAGACAGATCGGGGATAAAGTGAAGGTAAAATATCTTTACTATTTACAAGATTTGAAGCAATTGGATAAATGGGCGTGGGGTGCGGGCACATTGGCCTATTTATATAGGATGCTTAGCAAAGCATCCACTTATGAGACCAAAGGTGTATGTGGATATCTCACTTTGTTGGAGGTACATCTAAATTTTTACTTTTTTTGTCTTCATTATAATTATGAAGAAAATCTCATGAGAAATGTGGTATTTTCTTCTTTCAGGCATGGATATACGAACATTGTCCCAAACAACGGCCTCCAAAAAGGAGAGCGATCACCCACGAGGATATCGTAACACGTAAATGGAATCCGTCATTCCACATGGCGGATGAAGCCGCAAATAAACAATTGAAGTATGTGAGGGGGGAGTTGGACAATATGACAAAGGAAGATGTAAGTTTTGTACGTACTTATAAACTGGAGTTTAAGTGAACAAACACACTTATGACTTTTGTTATCCTTATCTTATTCTTTGTAGTTTCTTTGGACCCCGTATCGTAAAAGGAGTGAGGATCCACACGAGGTTGCTTGGTTTCGTGGATGTCTGGTTGTTGACAACATGAAAGAGCCGTATCATCCAAACAGAGTTGTGAGACAATTTGGCCGTGTGCAGGACACGCCTGGATGTCCTATTCTTGCAAAGAGAACATCTCGTTTGAAAGTCCGAGCTTACCTTGCAAAGTTTGATAATCGGGACAAAGATTTTGAGGAATATACTTACCATCTTATTCCCAAAATTTGAGAGGCCCACGTGCGAAGAAGAATGGGCAATGCACTAAGGAATACGATGAATGGTACCAATCATCCGCAATAATCAAACTTAATCATGAATTGCCTTCGTCGGTCTTTGAAAGTGGTGGATACGAACAAGTATGGATCTATACACTTGGTAATATATTAATTTTCTCGAATAATGCTTAAATCTTACTTATTTCACTTGCATAGGGTCGTTGGATGAGGAAAGCTATCGACTTGGGTGATGAATACTTGAAAAAGGGCTTAAAGCCAACAAAGAATGAGTTGTATCAAGCATTGCAGTCAGTAGTGGACGTACTCAAAGAAGGGGTTTGCTTCGGAACTGCTGATATGGAGATTGGTGAGACATCATCGGGTGTGACAAAGAAAAAGCAGTCTACAATTGTTGCAGATGCCGAGAAAAAAAAAGAGCAAATCTAATTTTGAGAAGGAAAAAGGAAAAAGGAAGCTCAACGATGACATAGATACCGGGAAAAAGAAGAGTAAATCCGTCAGGAATCCCGGTGGTATTAAAATATGCGAACCATCCGATGTTGGAAGAGACAAATGTAAGGATGATGCCAAAGCAGGAAAGGGGAAGGCAATTCTATTGGAGAAGGGAAACCGAAAGACAAAAAGAAAATGATTGTACTTCGATAACTACATATGACCTTAATTTATTTTGTGACAAATTTCGTATGCTTTGACTATTTTGTATTAAACTTGTCTTTGATCGCCCGTATGGCTTTGACTATTCTGTATTGAACATGGCTTTGATCGCCCGTAAGGCTTTGACTATTATGGAAACCTCAAAAATCTTGTTGTCTACGTGTTATAAGTGTTAAGCAAAGAAGGACACAAATATTTCATGTTCTTTAATAGAAACGACCTTAATACAGTCGAATATAGAACATTCGACCTACTAGGTGTCGAGTCTAGGAGATCCGACTTTGCGTGAAGTCGCATCTTCATACAGAGTTGTTTTCGACCACCACAAGGTCGCTTCTATCTATTTTCGACCCCATGAGGGTCGTTTCTAATGGGTTCGACCTCATGGGGGTCGCTTGTACCTGTTTTTTCGATTTTTGTTACACCACAACCATTTCGACCTCCTGGGTGTCGATTGTATGAGATACGACTTTACGAAAAGTCGCTTCCCGATACAGAGTTGTTTTCGACCTCAATTGGGTCGAATCTATTTGTTTTCGACCTCATGGGGGTCGTGTCTACTAGTTTCGACCTCATTGAGGTCGGTTCTCCCTGTTTTTTCCCTTTTAGAATACTCAAACATTTACGAGCTGTATGTAAAGATGAAAATAAGGCATACAAGATAAAATACAAAAGTGAGTTTTGTTTACAAAATGAACTTCCACCAACAACATAGTTCAAAAGGATGGTGGATCAAAAGTGAAATTGGCAAAATGACACATAAGATAATGCCTACATCCGAAATCCATCAATCTTTTACGTCAACCCGACTGCGGAGCGACCATTAGGATATAACGCCTCTCTCCCTTGTCAACCCTTTCTCCAAACATTTGTAGCCATGCTATGCTGACTTCTTCCGACACTTTAGGGGCTTCTTCCTTCCACGGATTGATCATAGGAGGTAGTGGACAATCATCTTTCATCATAACACACGCGTAGTGATGATTCTTGAACAAAAGTATGATATTCAAGGGATGAGGGGTTCTCGGCTTCTTTTTTGTTGGAAAACACGTTACAGTGTCGCCGTTAGATTGAGGACAAAACAAAGTCACAACGGCGTTGTACTTTTCCGATATAACCCAGTTCATTGGTGTTGTCTTCATCCAAAATTTCTCCGAGCATCTTCCTTTGCCTTTAAAATCGATTCCCTTTAAAGGTTGAACACTCAAGCCTTTCATCCTAAACAATTTGTCATAGTGTTCCTCATTTCCTTTAAGCTCCAAAAACAAATCTCGCCTAATCTTAGGCCATTCATTCTCAGGCAAACCGATTGCCACAGCAATAGCTCGATATCCACAGTTACCATCACCTTTTACATCAATGACACACTCGATGAATTCTTGAAATGGATCGGGTATATCTATACTCCTCATGATAAGATTCTCCACTTTTGTGGAATCAACACTCGTCATACCGTCCTCCACTTTATTGCTCGCCTTGCATGTTCTTGATCTTTTACTTCTTTTATTTTCTTCTTTCACCTCATTTTGATTTTTCTCATCCACGTGTTCATGCAATGAGGGCAATCTTGTTGTTGAACGCTCGTCATTTGCCATCCTACGTTTAGCTGTTGCCTTCGCTTTCGGCCTCCCTCGAAGATTTATCTTCACTTTTGGTTGACTAAGCGTTGTTTTAGCCGGATCAACCACTTCTACCAGTCGTTGGACCATCTCCATTTGTTGTGTATTGGTTGAACTGTTAAACACTTCAACAAAACGAGCAATATGTGGCGTTGGATCAATGATATCATCTCTTGACGGCCCATCCAATGATAACGTTTTCCAATGGTCATGAACACAAGCCCGAGGTAGGGTTTCACTGGTCTGTAAGATGCGAAAAATCTCGTGTGCACAAGGTATCCCGTGCGTTTTCCTACAAACACACTCACAATCTGTTGAGTCCAAAGCAACTTTCTTCGACCTATCCACCTCTTCCTCGATCAAAGTCAAAGCTTCTAGTGACACATACCCACGTAGATTGCGACACCACGTTTTCCCATCTAACTTCGAAGGCCACTTTGTTCTTGATGTTTCAAATGACGCCATTATGTTTCGAAACTGTTGCACACACATGTTGGACACCGATTTCCACCCGGTTGCCATGTCGCAATTTGAAGTACGTAACCAATTCTTTAAAACTGCATGAGCAGACTCAACCTTGCTAGTGTGGGTGATCCCAAGATGGAACACTTTATTCGTCCAAACATTCACGTATTGTTCTTTGCAATCGCCTAACCAATTTTCCTCCAAATAATTGAATACACTCACGCTTACGTTGGTCTTTATTTCAGCCACTCCAGCCAAGTAATCTTCTTCGGTGTCACTATATATAATTCTCTTCCACATCTTCTCAATCTCAGCGGATGCTTCTACACTTAATGACTGTCTAAGCTTCGCTTGCACTGCTTTCTCTACGTGCCATTGACACAAAAGATTTTTACATGTTGGAAATACTGTGCGAATGGCAGACATTAAAGCTTGTTCTTTGTCAGTAACAATCACTTTAACCGGAGTGTCAACGGTGATAAGTGCCTCGTGAAGCTTTCGTAAGGCCCATTCGTAACTCGAAGTTGTCTCATTTGCTAGAAAAGCAAAACCAATTGAGAATGTCATGTTGGTAGAGGTGACCCCAACAATCAGAAAGGGAAACTTATACTTATTTGTCTTGTAAGTACGATCGATCGTGTACACATGTGGAAAATTCTTCACCAATGAGAATGAGTCCTTTGGAACCCAAAACACATGTGTTACTTGTTTCTCCATCTTTTAAGTAACGAAAAAACACTTCCTCTTCACGAGCCTTGAAAAAGACCTCTTGAATTACTGTCCGATTGTTTCTCTCTAATTTTTTCAACTTAACTCTTTGATTGTAGATTGTTTGCACAGAAGTTGCATTCTTTCCATTCCTATCCCTCAATGCCTTGAGTATATCTCAGGGCATGCTCCGCTCTTCGTCATACTCTTAACAAGGTCTATCTCATCTTTTGACAAACGCCCGCTTGAACGAATGTCCCAAATCGATTTGTTCAAATCATGGTTGTGATAACCATTTTTCACACTCACCCGCCATCCGCCGACTGCCTTCTCACTCTTCAATAACAAAAGGAATGGACACCCACATTTTTTTGTGAAAGTATTCCGGGGCTTACCTTTCCCAACACCTCCATCCTTCTTCACATAGTTCTTGCGCACGTCGCCACCCCTTTCACAAGCGTATTTCACATAAGGACTTCGATCTTTTGAGTAGTCGACTTCCACCGATTAGTACAATCCCAATGTTGCTTGCAACTTCTTTCATCCATTCAATAGCTTCTATGTCGTTGTTGACTACCTACACATGTCATTATTACCAACAATTAGCGATCGTGGGATTATGTTTTCACATCTAACGTCACATCGGTGAATATATAATTACCCGTTCGCATTGAATGCATCACCGGTAAAAGTATTGAGAGGTGTATTTTCATCTACTACCACTAACGCCATGTTTTGGTTCAACATTTCTAGTGCGATCATTTCATCCTCACTAGGTACGTTGTCATCACGACCATCATTATGGCTAATGTTGTCGTCCACCTGTAATGTTATAAACTATCGTCAAATCATGAATAATAGGGTGAAAATCATGAATAATAAGGGCAAAATCAAGGATAATAGGGTGCAAAGTCGATTGTTACACGTAAAAAACGCCATAATAGGGTGCACATATCTTGGACAATGTCCAAGTGTGAAACAATTTAGACATTCGACCCTGAGAAGGTCGAAATATCCATATTCGATCCTGAAAAGGTCGAACTAGCCCACACGTGCGACCCTAACGGTGTCGCATAAACTCGTGAGAATCGACCATACCGGGTCGAATATATGAAATCCGACATTGGTATGGTTGTATCGATCTGGGCGAAATCTACGTAGCAAAAGGCTTAAACTTGGCTACAAATCATTCCCCAAACAAAAAATGACAGTTCAATATCCTCATTTCATTTACATTATTGCATTTTGAAATGCTAATTTAAGGAAAAGAACATCAAATAGGTTATTGATTTCAAAAGTACCTTCTCATCCATGGTGTTGGAAACCCTATTTTGTCCAAGATGTGATTTTGATTCCTTGTCATCATCCATTGAAAATTGTTATAACCCTCCAAAGAAGCTTTTTTTTTGGTTGTGCTATTGAATGATTTGGTGTAGATATGATTATGAGGAAAAAAAATTGGTGAGGATGATGAAATTGATGAAGATGAAACAAATGTGTTGATGAAGAAGATGGAGAAGAAGAAGATTAGAAGATGAATTTTTTTTTTTGAGAAAGTGATGTGGATTTATGATGATGATGAAGATGAAAGATTTGTGAAATGGTGATACTATGTGAAGATGCAAGGTTTGTGATATGGGTTTAATGAAGAAGAAAGGTGTTTATGGGGGGAAATTTTGGGGTTTGTAGGTAGAGGTGTGTGATATAAGGTAGGTAAAAATAGGGGGACTAATTCGTAATAAACATAAATTGGTGTGGAAATAGTTATAAAGTGTGGTGTAAAAGTAGAAATTGTGGTGTAAATAAAGAGTTAAATAAGTTACAAAATCATTGTGGTGTAAAGGTAGATTTTTCTTTTAAGCTGTGGTGCAAACTATAAAGTGGTGCAGCGGTAGAATTGGCGTGGTGCGAATAAAAGCCCCCCATAAATAAGGGCTGAAAAGTTTTGATGCCCACTTGATGACAAGAGGCCGTAAGTTCCGCCCCAGTGAAAAGAGGTCTAGCAATTGACTGTTGCACAGCACTTGACAATCTAGAACATTTGTTTTATTTCCAGCCCAAATAAGAAACATGTACCACCATTGATCACCAAGGGTGGGCTTCCCTTCTCTTTCCTAAATCATGGAGTCAACTTTGTCAAATTTAGCCACGTCTTTTGTCTCTGCCTCACGTATGGAAAAGTTTCTTCCAAACACTAGGCAACAGTCTATAGTGGCAACCCGAAGAAAAAGACGACGAGAAAGTACAACATGAACACTGATTTCCTCTGTTTATCGATCACATTTGGTCCAATTTTTCCATTGCCACCAGGATCAAATTTCTTGATTAGAATCTTCCTTAACACCCCAATGTTACACAACTGACCCACATAATAGTTATAATCTCAAGTATCAGGCCTGCAATCTTCATACCCCTTCAAGTCATGAACAATTTCAACAGCTTGAGGACCAAAGTCCATTAACTCACATACATTCTCCAGCAAGTTGAAGTTACTACTATGATCAATTAAGCAATAACAGTAAGTTTCCCCATCACCTCCCCAACTATTTGAAACTTTTCATCCAATACCATACCTCACTTCACAGCCTCACTAAAACCATCACCATCCCTAATCACACTTAAGGCCCGTTGAGGATTATGACCATAAACTGTGTCTAGTGGATGAGAACCTTGACAGTTTAGAATTGCAATATTTGATTCTAAGTAACACTGTTCATTGGTGAATTTAAGGTTACCTTGTCCAGATGCACACAAAAAGTTTCCATCCTTACATAGCAAAACACTTGTTTCCACAAGTTTGGTTGGTAGCAGCCCACCATTTTCCCCGAATGCAATTGGTGTTTCGACAACGGCTGTGCAATTTTCGCTCTTAGTATCTTCACCCTCATCAGATTCCTCGGTTGGGGAAGTATTCAAAGCAACAAACGGACTCATGTTCTGATGTGGTGGTTGTTCGGTCATTGCGTCTCCAAGCCCGAATTCTTCTGTAATGGTCATAGTTGGGAAGGACTCTTCACATTCATAATCCTTACACATATTTAAGCCCAAAAAGTTGTGTATTTCAGAAGCAGGAATCCTATACGCATAAAGAATATCTCCATCATCCTTCTTATTTGGTTTGCTGCTGTTTGGTTCACAAGGGACTTCTATCGAACACGTTGGGGGCGAAAATCTGGAGATAACAAGTTTCTTCATTGTAGGCCATGAACTGATTTCTTCCCTGCCATGTTTGTTTCGGTCACACTGAATTTATTTCCACCAATAATATGCAGCCCCTTCATTTTATACCAAACAATTTTGCACTTTATATGTTCTGGTGGATTGATTTCTTCAAAGAAGTCTTCTATTGCATCAATCCAGCTCATGAGATCTTCCGTGTGTCAAAATCCATCAAAAGCGGGTAAATTTCTCTTGAATCTCACTATAATGGATTCCGATTCGGTATTTCTACGGTAAACCCTAAGAAAAGGCGCTTCCTTTTCTTCGTATTTGTAGAACCATCGTTCAACTTCATCAAAGCTTGAAGTGAAGCTGATGGGCTTCAAAAATTGTTGTTCAACGGTCGATCTTCGAGGAAAAACTCGCTCCACGCCGTGAACCAATTGCTTGAACTTCCTCTCTTCGTGTTTCACTCCATGTCGCAACTCCATTGTAAAAGTATCCCGAAGGATCTTCGAATCTCGAACACCGTTGCGGATCCGGCTATCTTCCTTGCTCATTATGGTTATCGACGAGCAAAGGAAAAACCTACGCTCTGATACCAAATGATGTAGAAGATCTACAATAACGGATAAAACGAGCTAATCCAAGTTCAAAGATAATTCATTCTCAACAGAGAAAATAGATTCAAGATTACATCATATCCCTAATTCTTAGGTAACTTAGACTATTTATAGGCTTAAAAGCCCATTTAGGAGAAACCAAACACTTAAAAGCCCACATAAATATTTACTAATTTAAAAACCAGAATAATAGACCATTAGCTTAATATGATGTCCTACATCGGTAAGGGACCTTACTCATTTGCGCCATATCCTCCTCTGTCTTAGGACTCATTCCTTTTGACAGATAGACCCCATGTGACATGGGCAGCAATCCTCTTTTGGACTGCTCCATGCTGAATCTCTTCAGCATCTTGTCTATATAGGTGGATTGCGACAGACCGAGCAACCTCTTAGATCTATCTCTATAGATCTTGATTCCTAGAATTTAGCCGCCTCACCCAAGTCCTTTATGGAGAAGTTCTTGGATAACCAAGCTTTGATTGACTGTAACATAGGCACTGTTAAGTAGCGCCCGAAAGACAATTTATGTAATTATTTTTATAATTAATAAATAACAAATTTATTCTCATCTTATTATTTTTGTGCTTATAAATAATACATACTACTGAAAACCCCAAGTCGTATCATATGTAGCCATATAAATTAGTGTGTGTCACACGTGAGGATTAAGTTTAAGGTGATACACTTGAATTATTAGTTCGTGGTGAACTTAATCAAAGTATGAGGTCTATTGATTAAACCACCATTAATGCGCACAGAACACTTTATGGTGTGAGCGTCTTATCCGGACCGTCGACATTGGTTGTCGAAGTGGGGCATTTATATATGATGAGAGTCAGATAGGACTTGACCGATTTAATATGTGTTTCTCATATAATTCCGTGATTGAGAAATCTTATTAAATCACAAGATGATCATATATGGATTAACCTTAATCCTGAAGTGATTATAGACTCCTACTTGTTTCAGGATAGGGTTTGATGTGTTCGTTAAGGATCGCTAAGAGGCGCGGTCCGAATCACTTTCACGTTGGCACTGTTCTGGAATGAGTGAGAAGTGTGTGTCTCACAGATATGGAATCCATCCCTTCATGCGGGAAGTAGAAAGACAATCCCCTTATTTGTTAATCCTAGAAACTGATCATTCCGCGGAGTTCGTATTGGTTATGAACTAATTGATCACTAGTGGGTTAATGGTAAATATTGATAAGTTGTATTGAAGAAGGTTTACGGAAATAATCCCACTTCATTACGGATAGTCTATGGAGGGTTAGTTTGTATGTAATGATTATATCAATGGACACTTATCGACTCGACTCGACGTTTTGAGAATAAGTTATATCTATAACCGATAGAGTTCAGTTTCGGATTTATGGTGACGTTATTCCGGAGTTAATAAGTTGAGTAGAAATATTCTGTTCGATGAATATTTTATTCATTTTATTGTAGCTACCAGTTATAGGTCCATGGTACCCGGGTTGACTCCTAACACGCGAGTGTTTTCTCGTTTTATGGAACCTCGAGAATAAATTAAATAGTTGGTTTATTTAATGATTATGTAATATTATTTATTTGGTAAATAATATATAAAATATTTTCTATTAAATTAATGACATAAGTGGCGCCCCAATGTGATAAATTAGGAAAATAAATTTTCCTAGATTATGTCACATGTGTAAATTAATTAATTATTTATTTGTTAGATAATTAATGGAAAAGAGATAAGAGATTGATTTTTTGGGAATTATCTCTTATCTTATGACAAATATTTCCTCTTATCTTATGACAAATATTTCTTTTCTTTATGAGAATAGGTAATTGTGGTGTGAAAAGGATAACTCTCTCTTGACTAGATATTTTCCTATATAAAGAGAGTTCATCCCAACACAATTTTATTCAATAATTCCGCCACTTATTACCAAATAGAAAAGAAAAATTAGTTTCTTGTTCTAGTCATTAAGAGAAGAAAAACCTAGGGTTTTTCTTAGGCATATTCGAGGAGGTTCTGCGGCGAGGATCGACGTCCACCAGTCGTCTTTATGAGATACAATCCGGAAGACTGCGGCTTCTCCCTCTCTGTCGATTTACTATTCCTCTTAAATAAAGTAAATCTTCAACCTTCTCATAGTTGTATTAATTATTTGTGGATCATATCGTAGTAAAATCGCATGTGAATTTATTCGTAGCTTCCGCTGTGCATGATCGAGCGTCTCGATCGGTGCTGTGAATCAGATCTGACAATCCAATTATGGATCGGATCCGGATTCGGGTTTCTGTATATCCAACATGTGGTATCAGAGCCAGGTTAAAGTGATTTTACGATCTTGATTGCATAATTAATTAATAAGGAGTGTAATTGAATAAATATTGCATCTTTTATATGTTTTTTTTATATAAATGCGTGGTTGAATGATTTGGTTAACGAGATGGATTGGGGTTGACACTTGTTTACCGTTAGATCTGTTGTAAACCCATATTTTTCTGGGTATAAGAAATTATATAATTTATTTTTTTGTAATTTAATTTACTAGTAGCTAGAAAAATTAGAAAAGTTGCGGCCCTGTAGTATTTATTTATTTTCGAAGAAGATCAAACATCCTGCAGCACCGTCCAGGTGGTCAAGGCATTGAATCACCAAATTGCAGACCCGATTTCAAATCCCTTTGGCCGGATCAAATTTTGAATTTTTATTTTCTTTATTCCCTATTCGATTTTTTTTCCTGAACGGAAAAAAAAACGAAACGAAAAAAGGGAGGGGGGGGGGGGGGGGGGGGGATTGAACTCGGGTAATGAAGATGAAGGAAGAAGGAGTTTTACCAACTCGGCTGGAGCACTTTTGTTCAGAAAACGGAGCAGAAAATTAAAATACTGGGCGGCGGCGGCGGCTGGACATTGAAGACTTGTAATTTTTATTCTCTACTTAGGGTTTATTTAATCTATAGATTAGATACGGGGGTACCAACGGTCCATCTCAGTGGTTTATTTTTCGCATTTAATTTCTTTTGTGATTATTTATGTGATATAGCCATGCCATGCATCATATTCATGAATTCCACTCCTAGCATATGCATATATGTAGAAAATTAATATTGACATTAATTAGACATGTATGAATGCGATAATTAATTTGGATTAATAATAAATTAAATTAATTAAAGGAAACAGAATTTTATCGGGATATAAAATTCACATGATAAGCTTAATTTAGGGTTATGAATCCTTCAGGGTTTTGGTTATGTAGTGTCTACATAAATTAGAATTTTGATAATCAAAAATTGGAAAATCATGAAAAATTGGACACCAACTAGACGGTATTTGAAACCGATAAGATTGGTGGTTGTTTTTCTAGATTTATTGTTTTTCGATTTATTGGGAAAAATTCTATAATCCTAAAACTTTTATCATGACTAATTAGGACTATAAAAATTTATTGGTGAATTTTTTGTTGTTTAGGACTATAAAATTTTTAATAGGTTGAAAATCATTTAATTGACATTAGTTAGACGGTATTTGGAACCGATAAACTAATGGGAACTTAAAATAATTTGAAAAGAAAATTCATGAATTCCTAATGGATTAGATAAAATTTTTGGAATTTTAATTGTGTAGTCAAAATCGAGAAATTGGAAAGTCATGAGTAAGTGACATTAGTTAGACGGTATTTGGAACCGATAAACTAGTGGGATGATTAAATTAAATATTCATGATCTATTGATTTTGGATTGTTAGAAAATTCTAAAATCCTAATGAGACTACCTAGTTTTCAAAATAACGAGTGGGAGCGGGGAAGGTGACAACCGACCCCTCGGCCTCTACTGTTGACACAAGCATGTGAGAGAATGGTGACGGCTCGTGCCACTTTGATTTCGGCCCCCTACGGATGGCCTTCACCGCTATCAAAATTAAAGGCTTGGTCTTCGAAAGGATAGGATTTTGAGTACTCGTCGGGTCACACTACAAAAAACTGGACTTTTTGCGACGGAAGGTTACCGTCGCAAAATAGGATTATTTCGTCGCAAACCCTAATTTGCGACGGTTTTTATTTGTCGCATTTTTTTGTCGCAAAACTGAGTTTGTGCGACGGTTTATCCGTCGCAAATGATTTGCGACGGATAATAACGTATTTTATTTTTTTTAAAAAATATAATTTCCGTCGCAACAAAATATATAATCCGTCGCAAACAATTGTATAATCCGTCGCAAAAATATATAATCCGTCGCAAAAAAATTTTATAATCCGTCGCAAAAATTGTATAACCCGTCGCAAAAATTGTATAATCCGTCGCAAATATTTTTTATTAAATAATTTATTTATTTTTAGATCCTTACATATCCGTCGCAATTACACTTTTTCCGTCGCAAATACAACTTTGCGACGGAATATTTCCGTTGCAAAAATTAAAATTAATTAGAAAATTATGGCTGTTTTGCAGCAGCCGGCCAAACCACCGCCGCAAAACAACCATAATTTTCCCCGGTAGCATTACAATTGCTACCGGCTATCAACAACAACAATATAAAAGGGGATACGATACCAAAATAAATAAAACGATATGTCAAAGGGGATATGTCAAAGAGGATATGTCAAAGGGGATATGTCAAAGAGGATATGTCAAAGGGGATAAAACGATATGTTAAAGGGGATACGATAAGCCAAAATAAATAAAAATGTATAAAGCAATATGTCACCCAGTCAGACCCGGTGTACTACCTAAACCCATGTCACCTCCTCCAGGTCCGTGATCGGATCGGTCATCTCGTGTCGCCTCGTACCCGGGTTGCATCCCTCCGGAGGGATGCGCCAACCACCGGGTAATCCACTCCTCCATCCGCGCTAGTCCGTCTTCCCGACGCTTTCGTCTCTCTCTAGCTCCTACAACCTCGCCCGTGTTTCGCATTAATCTGTCTTTCTCTCGCCATCTCCCTGGGTGAGACGGGTGAGTATGCCCGGAGAGTATGTCTCGGCGGATGAGTGTCGAGCGATGGCGAGCTGTCGTAGTACATGGAGGCAAACGACCCCATGCCAAAAACTCTCCCCTTCTTGTCGTAACCACCGGCGGCTTCGTAATAAAGACACGACTCGTCGACAGGGGTGTCAGGCTGCGTCTCCTGGGCTTTCGCCTTCTTCGAGGTGAAGACGTCCTGCAAAGTATGATATAAATTTGTTAGTAACAATAATTACATGATATATATATATATATAATGTATATATAATATTTAGAATACATAACGTACCAAGATTTTCTCAAACTTCCTCGAGACGAAGTTGCCCGACTTCTTCTTCTTCGAACTAGTCACCAGATCTCCGACTGATAGGGGCACTTCTCTATTGTCCTCCATGGCCCGAGCGAAATCGATAACGCCGCGTCTGCCCATAGCATGTGTCCCAGGGATCTTCCCTTCCTCACCGGATCCAGAAGCTCGGTTTATCTTCTTTTTCGCAGATGTTTCCTTGAATGCCTATTCCGACATAAGATAAACAAGTTAGTACATATATATATATAAAACACAAGTATTATTAATTAAATATTGAATAATTGCTTACGGGACTCCCAATCCACTCCTCGAACTGACGGAGAATATCTGGGGTCATCCAAAACCGAGCACGGGGGTTTGTTTGAGCCCGATACATATAATCACGGACCCTGTTGATAGCATACCGCTCAAAAGCTTCCCTAACCAGGCGCTCGTGGCGTAACTCGAAGCCGAAATGACTCGCAACATAGTTATATATATGTTATATGTATAGTTATAATTATAGTTATATTTATATATAGTTATATTTATATGAACGACGTACCCTAAATGCGTGCCACCACCTATCCCGTTTGCTCCCGGGCGGCATTATGCCACGTGGTGGCAAAAGTGTTGAAGCCGCCGATTATGGCGGTCTTGGCCATTTTCTTGACATAGTTGTCGGTAAACTGTCATATTGAAAACAATAAGTTGTTAATATATTTGGTTAATCAAAATATAAATAAAAATACAAACAAATTAAAGCAAGATATGTATTAACTTACCATCTCCCCTCGGGATCCAAAACCGGCAATCCAAGGTCACCATTGACAATGACACCCAAATCCTCCTCGGTCATCCGGTGTATCTCATCATCCAAACCGTGAGTTCGTGTGGAGGAAGACGCTCCGGGGGAGGGGAACTACCCCTACCGCGTCTACCTCTACCTCTACCTCTACCCGACATCTATTTGACACGAAAATGACGTTTATACTAATCTAAATGCAATTATAATAAAAAGGCGTTTATACTAATTAATAATAAATTACAATGTTTAATACATTATTATTCACTATAATGACAAAATAAAATATTTAATACATTATTATTCACTATCACTACTAGAATGGAAGAGTTCTTCCTCCTCTTCATCGCATATCTAGATCATCAAACGATTCTTCTTCCTCTCCATCTTCTTGTTGAATGAAATCCGCCATCTCATCATCATCCAAGTCATTATCCCCAACATCGGAGTCAACATCGACATCAAGATCTTGGTGGACAATGTTAAGAGGATCGATAATCGGGAAACATCATTGATAACTTGTTCTTGGAAAACGGTTTCCTCGACGGGAGCATCGATAGTCGATCTTGCCTTTGTTTTGAAAACAACCGACCATTGATCTTTGTCTTTTTTCAAACTTGGATATGGAGCATAGTAGACTTGCTCGACTTGATAAGCTAGAACAAATGGATCATAAGCGCCATATTTCCTACCACGATGAACTTCAACTATCTTATAATCTTTATGCACATTCATGCCCCGTTCAGAATTATCAAACCAATCACATTTGAACAATATGGCTTTGTAGACAGTCGAATGTCCATAATACACCAACTCAATGATTTCATTTAAAGTGCCATAATAGTCGGCACCTTCCGTGGAACTGACACAAACTCCGTTGTTGACTGAAGATTTACCAATATCAGTTGCCCGGTTGAATGTCCGAAAGATTTACCAAGATCACTAACCTACCCTACGGCGGCATCTCGGGGCATACTTAAAAATCTGAAACAGTATGTCACACTCACAAGGATATTTTTTGGAAATATCTTGGCTGAAAAAGGAAGGTAATCAACAACTAAACGGAGATGTTTGATTCTCAATGGTTTAAATATTGAGAGTGATTGTCTCAATTTAATTGTCACCTTTTTGACCTACCCTTCAGCGGCACTGATGTGTGAGATTAAATCTTTGGAATGGTAGGATAAACTGCATGCATGACATCACGTTTATAATTCCGAAAATTTATTATTTTTTATGGTGTATGATTTGATTTATATTTCTGTCATAATTATTTTCGCAACTACATATCATCTCAAGGTATCTAAACTGCTAAACATGATTAAAATTGACTAATGATGACTTCGTAAAAGTGGAAAAGTAACAAGAACGTTAAAATCATTAATCGAATGCAATTAATTTTCGGTAGATGATTCTCCTCTTGGGCCTTCGAACTTAAGTGACATTGATAAGTGTGTCACTACTGTCACTCGTGTTGAATGGGAGACAAATTAAAATTAGTTCAAATATGACGAGAATGATTTGGTATCAATCTCACTAGACATCCCACAGTTCACGAGTAGTGTCTACTCAAATGAACAGCTAGTTTGCGGCCATTTCCTTTAAAGAAAGCCAAGAATGAGAAGGTAAATGTCTACAAGTGTAAGTCATCTAAAACTAAATAAGTTAAAGGGTAAACCGAAATATTAATAAAAGAAAATATAGGATATGCACAGTGATTTCGGATCGCCATCCTATGAATCCTTAGAGACTTTCTTAACCGGGATTTTGACACGGAAACTAAAGTTCTTTTGTAAGAACAAGGTAGCTAGGCATTCATGCTGAAGAGTAGACAACGGGCAGTTATTTCAGCTAAAATAGTGGGAGTTATATAAGGAAACAATTTTCGGATTTTAATCCTTAAATATCACAGAAATTTAATTTCTGTTTTCAGATTCGTTGGAACGAATGGATTCACTTTCAAATCGATAATATAGTTGCCTTAAAGAAAGTGTATATGACATTTGTATACGATTCTGAGACTCGGACTTTTGTCTGATAAAGTAAGAACTACTAAATAATGCTGAAAAGGTATATGTAACACGTCATAAACTATTAAGACAAATGGTTTATGTATTTAGATAAACGATTCTTCGGCATCTATTAATCAGTGCTGTTGGACTTATTTCTAGGTTTTAGTGATGAGTGCCAGACTAACTGTTATAGTGCAAAGGCAAAAAGATGTCTAGATCAAATGTATAGGTTTATTAGAGTTTGATCTTTGTATATGTTTGATCAAACAAGCACTTTGTAAAGGTCGGTACCGACCGAGTTCGACGGACTAGTTCGAGTCGAGGGGTAGTTAGGTCAGTAGACTTATCAGGAACCTACTGAAGACTGAAGGCTGAGGGCTCAAACTCAGTTAATGAAGGCTAAGGGATCAAACTTAGTAATTAAAGTCAAGGATATGGAATCAGAACTTAGGCAAGTATGTGATGACTTAAACTGATTACATATACCTTGTGTAGAAGGTCTAAGTTCCTTAAGTTGGATGGTGATTGGAACTTTGTTATTTGAAAAAAGGTGTAATCTAACTTCACAAATAAAAGTTAGATAACAGAAATCAGCTGCATTGCATTTGATACACGACAAATTGTCGTTCAAATAGATCGATTGGTATTACGACGGATGATGAACCTGCTGATAATATACCTCGATTAATTCAAGATTACATTGGAAGATTACATGGAAAATGACAGCTAACAACCTCTGACTTATCAAACAAATCGGTGGTTGAGATTAAAAGGACGTTGGGATGATTCGAAATTTTATCCAATGGATATAAGTCAAGGGTGGACAGACTGCACTGTCAAAAAGGATTCTGACAGTGTCAGTCCTATGAATAGTGACAGAAAGCAAGTCAAATGAGACAAAACAAGGAACGGCTATATTTGAATTTCAAATACAAGTCACATGCCATCCTACCTATATAAATAGAGGACTTCCAACTCAGAAAAAGATGATGATTGATGAATTTTAAGAGAAAAATATAAGAGATATTTCTGAGCTGAAAAACACCCTGCTGAACCTACTGAGCCTAAAGCTACTGATCCAGAGAAAATCTTCAAGTGTATTCTGTATTCAAGCTACATCAAGTTTACACACTTGAAGACTGCAAGCTGCTGATTATATCATCCTAATCAAGCTGCTGCAACTGAATCATTTACTTGATTCAATCTTTATTTTATAAAGAACCCGTCGAAGACAAGAAGCATCCGTTGGGTGTGAAAGATCGTTGTTTGTGGTGGAGCTGGTGAAGAGGCAATTCTACCCTTCAAGGACCAAGTGGAAGACTTTGGAGCAAAGAATCCTACCCGTTCCAAGTGTTCGGTTGTGAAGCCATAGTTATTGGTGAAGGACAAGCAACTTAGGAATCTTTGTAACAGCTACATCAAAGATCTCTAGTGAATTACCTCTAACATCATAGGAGAAGAGTGGACTGACAGGAGTACACCACCTGGAACCACTATAAAATTTGCCTACTTACTTTCTGCACTTACATTCTGCATTTAGTTTACTATACACATCAACCTACTGAATCTAGCAACTGAAATCACACACATACAATACTGAGTATCTATTACTTAGTATCATATTTAACAACAAGTAATAAGGCTTAATTTTTGATATAATTCCGCTGCACAAATTCAGTAAACTCAACGTCGGTCGCAGACTACGTGTATCGACGACACTGCGAGGTATCGCGGACTCGAGGTATCGCCGGTCGCCGCGAGGTATCGCGGTTGTCGAAGTTGCTGAGTTTGTTAACTCCAAAAGTTTTAAGTGTTAAGTTTATTCACCCCCTCTAAACTTAACCAAAGCCTTTTCAAGGGACCAACAATTGGTATCGGAGCAGTGCTTCTGTTTTGAAGTAATCCTACTTGTTGTACTTGAGAAAATACTTTGAAACTTTTTCAAATCACTGATTTTCAAAGACTTGCATCATGGATAACATCCAGTATGCTAGAACTATGCTGATTTGTTCTCTAGATAGATTTGATGAATATAAACGTCGAATGCATGCTTACCTTGCTGCAACTCATGATGAAATGATGGACGTGCTGACAGATGGACCACTGGAGATTGTCAAAGCTGTAACAGTTGGAGATGAGACTCAATACATTCCAAAACCAAAAAGAGAATTGAATGCTGAAGATAGAAAGAGAGAAAACCTCAACAATATTGCTATTGATATCATTTATAGAACCTTGGATAGCAATATGGTGATAGAACATGGCTTGGATTTGGAACTCAACAATCCAAAAATAGTGGATCCAGTAAGGCTACTGAACCTAGTGCCAGAATTGGTCCTAAGTTTGTACCTGCACAAGATCCAACTCCCAGTAAGGTTGCTGAGGCAGTAAAACCTACTGAGAATGCTTCAAGGAAGCAAAATCAGAAGTCAAAGAAGTCAACAGCTCCTAATAAAAGGAACAAATCCAAAAATAGGACTGCTGTGCCTTCTAGACCTGCTGATAGCAGACCTGCTACCTGTAGGATGCAGGTTCTTAGATCTAAACGAGTTAGATCTACGCGCAGCGGATGGATCATGACTTATACATCACAATACATAATTAAAGGACTTAAACTACTACAAGGGGGTTAAGATCATGTTACCAATAGTAGGAAGAGAAGCCAAGATCTTCCGATGTGTTCTCCAAACGGCGGTTGGTGGACACCCTTCTTGATACACGAACCTCCTTGATATGCAACACCAAGAAAAACTTGTAGTTTTTCTTCTTCTAAAAACCCAAGACTAGAAAACTAATTTTTCTCTATCTTTTTAGTGATGTGGCCGAAATTTTTCCTTGTGTTTTTACACTTGGAATAGCTCTCCTTTTATAGGAGAGTAAATCCTTGGTCTCCAAGTTTTAATTAATTAACTAAATAAATAATTAAACAAAATAAAAAGATATTTTCCTTAATGACTAATTGTGACATGTATTGACCAATAGGAAATCAAATAACAAGTCATCCAACCAATCACATAACAAGAATATCTTTTATTTTCCATAACACAAAAAAAACAATTCTTGTGCTAAAGGAGATCATCCATGCGCCACTTACCTAGGGTTTTAGCCCACATAAAATGTCTTTTATGTGTATTATTTAGCCCAACTAAATAATATCCATGCATATCAATTAATTGACCCAGCCAATTAATTATTTTTGAGGCCCAAATAACAAGAATATTAGTCCGAATTACAGAAGCCACATCGGGGACCATGGACCTATAACCAGTAGCTCCAATAATTAATTATTCATCGAACAAAATAAGTACATTAATTATTAATTCCGGGATTACGCCACCATAAACCCGAAACTGAACTCTACCGATTATAGATGTATACTTATACTCAACCCATAGAGTGAATAAGCGTCCATTGATATAATCACTACATACGGATTAACCCTCCATAGACTGTCCATTCTGAGTGGAAGTCTTCATGAACCCGACTCAGAATATCTTATCCTTATTTACCATTAACCCCCTGATGATCAATTAGTACACATATCCGACTAGTAGCTAATTAGTCAAATGTGAACTCCCGGGATCGATCACTTTCTTAGGGCTAACAAATAAGGGGATCGTCTCTCTACTTCCCGCAGGAAGGAATGGATTCCATGTCCGTGAAAATCGAACTACTCACTCATCGGGAGATAGTGCCAATGAGAAGTGGCTTGGAACACATATTTAAGTGAACCGTAACTAACACATCAAACACTACCCCGAGACAAGCGGCACCCCGTGATCACCTCGGATTAAGGTTGATCCACATATGATCATCTAATGATTTAATAAGATTCCTCGATTACGGAATTATACCGAGAAATACGATTAAATCGGTCCAAATTCTATATGAATGCCATCATATATAAATGCCCCACGTAGGTACCCTCTACCGACAAACCGGATAAGACAATCACACCCTAAGGTGTTCGGGCGCATTATTGGTGTTTTAATCAAGAGACCCTAAACTCGATTAAGTTCACCACGGACTAACAAGCTTTAAGCATATCTCCACTAACTCAATCCTCACATGTAATCCATACACCGAGTTAAGTGGTTACATACGATATACTTAGGGTTTGCGTAGTAGTGTATTACTTACAAGCACAAAGCAAGTAATAAGGTGAGATAAATTCTGTCATCCATTAAAAACAATTACACAAATTGTCTTTCGGGCACTACACCTAACAATCTCCCACTTGCACGAAATGACAAGCAACGATTGTTTTTTGAGCACACCCTTTCTCATCTTATTCACAACACTCTCCCACTTGCTCTAAAAGTAGATGAGACATATCCATCAATGCCGTACCCTCCAAGCACTCGACTTGGTACATTGATTAGCTAGGTTGTCGACTCGAGACGATCTTTAGGATTGAAACGTAGCCGGTCCTTCCAATCAGGCGGTACTCTCTCTCAATATGCTTTTGACTCCTTATGACTGAGAAGATCCTTCTAAGCTATCTCTTCACTGTTTTCACGATGAAGTGATATCGGCTTATCAGACCTGGAATTACTTCCAGACCAAAAAGGAAATTCTAAGCACTATGAGTAAACACTTAGCCCGAGATCAACTTAATGATCATCCTTAATCTGATTACAAGTCAGAATCAGTGCAGTCAACCATATTCAAGTTTGCACCTGAATATACAAGAATATGATTCCTCGTTCTCTAAAGATACTTGAGGACGTACTAAACCGCTATTCAATGCTCGAATCCGAGATTTGATTGCAATTGACTCGTGTTAAGCCGACTTGCCCTTATCCCGAGAGACTCTATCCCATTTTCTCTTTATCTGAAGATTTGGAGAATCATTCCTGAGAGGTAGGGTAGGACAACTCTCGATGAATGCTGCAACCATATATGCATAATCATCTTATTCAATAAGATCGGTGGGATAGCCAATGACTCATTCTCATGAATTTGACCGAATCAGATTCTTAGAACATAGTCCAATTCTCTCATCCAGAGAATCTTGGCGTGTCAGTTTCCGACTTCAGATAACACTCATGCTGTTTCCAACTGTTTCAGTGTTACCTTTCGCGAACACTAATTCTACTATTTTACCAATACTGATACCCAGTCTACAAAAGACTTATCAATATTCTAGTCAAGTCCACATATTTCAGAACATGCGACTTTTAATGACCGAGAGGTTCTCTTACATCCACAAAGGACATAAGTCCCGGCAGTCAACCTGCCATTTGTTCTAACCAAGACCCTTCTGTTCCGAATGAATATAGACTCCGTTTTATGGAAAGAAAGTCTCAGGGAATCACCCCTATTTTCTGCTTTCTAACGAAATCAAGACTGAGTGGTGAGAGAGTTCAAGGTCTGGTTAACTCTCTACTTTTTAGGGAATCACCCCTAGACCACTCAGCTTTGTGCTGAAAGTTAAACTTTCCTATTCATTCGACTCTTTTCGGTGTAGAACCAATTACTCCCACTGGGCCTGAGACACTCAGGTGGTTCTACAAGACGCTGAACAGAACTGGAGTACCAAAACTCCATTCACAGGGATAAGGTTTTCGAACCAACCTCTCTGATCAGAATCCTATACAGCCCACAAAGAGCCACAGGTTATCAATCACCCCAGCAGACTATAAAGTCCACAAAACCATAATGGGTCAATACTCCCACTGCGTTCTGGGTGGATTGACATTCTGATCTAGTAGTATTTATCAGTGTAATCACCAACAACCGATGTTGGACGTGGTCTGATTAAATCAGATAGTAACTTCCTTTGGGTAACCGTACTCCAAGGTCTAAGGCTATTACTTATAGATTCTATCAGAAGCCTTGTGACAGTCCAACTGTCACTTTCTGATCTCAAGAATCTTACAACCAACCTTCACTCGTCTCATTAAGGCATTTCACGAACAGTCAAAATCTGAACGTATGCGCAAAATCTCCAGTCCTACCTTCAAGCATTAAATGCTAAATGCCTACATTTACGGAAGTGGTGTGAACCGAATTCACTCCTTATCCATAAATTCACTAGCATCTTCTAGGTAGACTTCTCGGTTTACATAATAATGTTGACCGTTATTTTGCAACCAATTATCTTAATCGAGTTTAGCACTGTATTGTAGTACATCAATAACTATATAGGGCAAGTCTATGGTTTCTTTCTCAGTGAGAAACATTCCACTAGGACGCAGGCTGAGCATCAGTCCCAAGACTATGCTATGAGCATGGAATACTCTTATTCTCTGCTAAAATCAGAGACTCCTCCTCGTATTCTTTTGATAAACTAAATCGCGTTTCGAGTAGTTATCAGACAAAATGTCACCACTCAAAAACTCCCACTAGCTTGTGTCTCTCACTAGACCCCGAAGGTCATGATGAACAAGCTATGTTACCCCTTCAAATCTATTACCCTCTCCCGATTGAAAGGAAACTTAGTCATTGTTCCTTTGAGATAGTGTTCTTAGACCGGGAGATAGGAATCACCCTTAGCCAGTCGTCAGGTCTTATCTCTAGGATATATGCACTAATTAATAGATATTGAAGGGTCGTTTATCTGAATACGGAAACCTTTTACCTTTAATAGTTTTAGATGTGTTACACATACCTATTCAGCTTTTCTTAGTGGTTCTGTCTTTATCAAACAAAAGTCCGAGTCACAGATTTGTACTACAAATGTCATCTTCACTTTGTTTAAGGCAACTGTAGTATCGAGATGAAAGTGAATCCATTTGTTTCAACGAATCTGTAAACAGAAAAATAAATTTTTCTGTGATATTCAAGGATAGAATCCGAAATTCATTTCCTTATATCACTCCCACTATTATAGCTGAAATAACTGCCCGTTGTCTACTTTATTAATTGTTAATGCACAGCTTCCTTGTTCTTCCAAAGAACTAAGCTACCGAGTCGAGTTACTCGGTTTAAGAAAGTCGCTAAGGATTCATTGGTTAAGTGATTCGAAATCACTTTCCTTATCCTATACTTTCTATAATTAATTTTTCGGTTTAGCCTCAAAACTTTAGTTAAGATGATTAACACTTATAGACATTCTTTCCCATTCTCAACTTTCCTTAAAAGGAAATAGTCTTGAACTAGCAGTTCAATTGAGTAGACACTACTCGTGAACTGTGGGATGACTAATGAAAGCATTACCCAGTGGGACTAATTTTCTAATAAATTAGAAAAACAACAGATAAAAGCTCCCACTAGTTTATCGGTTCAAAATACCGTCTAACTAGCGACACTTTAATTTATGATTCTCTAATTTTTCTATTAGAAAATTTCTCGTGTAGACACTACACAATTAAAATTCACTAGAAGAATTTTATCGTCCCAATCATCTTTCAAACTAACTATGGTTGTCTCTCGTTCAACACGAGTGACAAAGATGACATACTTATTTACGTCACTTAAGTCTTGAAGGCTCAAGAGAAATATCTCTTCCGAAAAATTAATCACATGTAAGATCAATAAGTACAACGTTCTAGTTACTTACCACTTTTTAACGAAGTCATTACTAGTCAATTTTACACTAGCAGTCTAGCACCCTAGAGAGATATATAAATAGTTGTAAATAAAATTGACAGAAAATAAATCCAAATCATACACTACTAATAAATTTTAGGAACATAAACTAAGTACTTATAGTCTATCCTACCGTTTCAAGGATTTAATCTAATGCCTCAGTGCCGCCTTAGGGTAGGTCAAAGAGGTTTCGATTAATATTGAAGATCAGATTGAGAATCGAACATCTCATTTGTGATCGTCAATCACCTTTCCTTTTTCAGCCAAGGTACTTCCAAAAATACCCTTTATGAGTGTGACCTACTGTCTCAGATTTTTAGGTAGACCCCGAGTGTGCCGCCTTAGGGTCGGTCAGTGACCCGGCAAGTACCCAAAATCCTATCCTTTCGGAGACCAAGCCTTGAATTTTGATAGCGGTGAAGGCCTTCCTTAGGGGGCCGAAATCAAAGCCGGCACGAGGCGTCACCATTCTCTCACGTTGCTTGTGTCAACAGTAGAGGCCGTGGGGTCGGCTGTCGCCTCTCCCGCTCCCACTCAATATTTTGAAAAAAGTGGTGGGTTTACTGATCACGTTTTTGGACTTGATGTTACATTAAGGAACAATAAATCATAGGCCCAAATGTTGTCGGTTACGTGGGCTAGCCCACCCGACCTATTCGTTGGAACATATGTGGCCGTCGGACGGGTCAAGACTAGGGGAGCTCCGTTGAGCCGTAGTGGTTCTTCGGATGGCTCAGCCTTGCCAGACCCCCGTGCAAACGCCACACGTGGAGGGTGAAGTCGATCGAGCCGTAGCTACTGTTGACCACCCAACCGTGGTTAAACCACTTTCGAACCATGTTTGCCCGTGATTATCCAATCCTTAAACATCAAACTTTCACGTAGACACTACGGAACAAAAACGTAATCTCGTCTAGGTAAGGTGGAATTCACCGATAATCCAACACCTTAACCACGAGGTTTCGGGATTTTACTCCTTATGCTTTCGCAGAGTGGGATTCACCGAGAATCCATCACCCAACCTCGACGATTGAAAAAACCCGTGTTCCTCGGTTTTTACCCTAATTAGTTTCTAATTAATATCAAACAATTAATTAAAACTAATTGCGTGTTTTATACATGCCTAACTAATTTCTCGAATTAATTTCTACATGTATGCATATGGAGTGGAATTCATGATATGATGCATGTCATGGCAATTTTCCGGTTCTACACATACAATCTAAACATGTATACTAGTGCGGAAAACAAACACCGAGATGGACCGTTGGCACCCCCGTAACTAATCTATTAGAAAATAAATAACCAAAACCCTAACTAGGGTTTACTACTTTCTAACATAATCTGCAGCTGTTCAAAATCTTCGACAATCGACAAACCAAACGAACTCGGATCGCAACGAAACTTTCCAGATCTGTTCCTCACTCCTTGGGCTTCATTATGGACGGTTGGATCGGAGTTTTGACTTGTCAATTTTCTCCAGTGAGCCGCCCAACTTGCTGCTGGATCTGACTTTTACAGCAGCGCATCAATGACTTCCTGAGGCCGATTGGGATTTGAGATGAATCCCGATCGACCTGAAATTTTTATCCCACGTCAAAAACTCCATATTTTTCGATCTGACCAGTTGGATTTGCGTTTAAACGGTCAAAAATCTTCTAGAAATTCGAGGAAGTCACATGTAGGGTTTCTGTGAATCCTGCGTTTTTCTGTTACAGCTGCTTCTTTGCAGCAACGAACGGATATCAAAATGGACTCCGATCGACGCCAAATTTTGTGTAATTGTTCATCATCTTCCAATCTTGATTCTGACCGGAGGGATCATCGTTTCAACTGCTTGATCAACAGGAAAAACGAAATAACTAAACAGCTACTAAACAGATCTATTTTCTGGAAATTAAAATTGCAATAAAAATAAATTACATAATTTCCTATAGTCATATGAACGAATTTTCATCGTTTATATGAGTTTACAATAGATCTAACGGGTAAACAGTGCCAACCCCAAATCCATCTCTTCAACCATAGCAATTAATCATTATCAATGCATAAAACAGTAAATAAAATTTACCTACATGCAATTCCACTCATTTAAATCGTTTAATTATGATTATGACTATATAAATCGTAGAACCTGTCTCTGATACCCCATGTTGGATGCAGGTTCTTAGATCTAAACGAGTTTGATCTACGCGCAGCGGATGGATCACGACTTATACATCACAATACATAATTAAAGGACTTAAACTACTACAAGGGGGTTAAGATCATGTTACCAATAGTAGGAAGAGAAGCCAAGATCTTCCGATGTGTTCTCCAAACGACGGTTGGTGGACACCCTTCTTGATACACGAACCTCCTTGATATGCAACACCAAGAAAAATTGTAGTTTTTCTTCTTCTAAAAACCCAAGACTAGAAAACTAATTTTTCTCTATCTTTTTAGTGATGTGGCCGAAATTTTTCCTTGTGTTTTTACACTTGGAATAGCTCTCCTTTTATAGGAGAGTAAATCCTTGGTCTCCAAGTTTTAATTAATTAAATAAATAATTAATTAAACAAAATAAAAAGATATTTTCCTTAATGACTAATTGTGACATGTATTGACCAATAGAAAATCAAATAACAAGTCATCCAACCAATCACATAACAAGAATATCTTTTATTTTCCATAACACAAAAAAAAAACAATTCTTGTGCTAAAGGAGATCATCCATGCGCCACTTACCTAGGGTTTTAGCCCACATAAAATGTCTTTTATGTGTATTATTTAGCCCAACTAAATAATATCCATGTATATCAATTAATTGACCCAACCAATTAATTATTTTTGAGGCCCAAATAACAAGAATATTAGTCCGAATTACAGAAGACACATCGGGGACCATGGACCTATAACCAGTAGCTCCAATAATTAATTATTCACCGAACAGAATAAGTACATTAATTATTAATTCCGGGATTACGCCACCATAAACCCGAAACCGAACTCTACGATTATAGATGTATACTTATACTCAACCCATAGAGTGAATAAGCGTCCATTGATATAATCACTACATACGGATTAACCCTCCATAGATCGTCCATTCGAGTGGGAAGTCTCCGTGAACCCGACTCGAATATCTTATCCTTATTTACCATTAACCCCCGATGATCAATTAGTACACATATCGACTAGTAGCTAATTAGTCAAATGTGAACTCCCGGGATCGATCACTTTCTTAGGGCTAACAAATAAGGGGATCGTCTCTCTACTTCCCGCGGGAAGGAATGGATTCCATGTCCGTGAAAATCGAACTACTCACTCGTCGGAGATAGTGCCAATGAGAAGTGGCTTGGAACACATATTTAAGTGAACCGTAACTAACACATCAAACACTACCCCGAGACAAGCGGCACCCCGTGATCACCTCGGGATTAAGGTTGATCCATATATGATCATCTAATGATTTAATAAGATTCCTCGATTACGGAATTATACCCGAGAAATACGATTAAATCGGTCCAAATCCTATATGAATGCCATCATATGTAAATGCCCCACGTAGGTACCCTCTACCGACAAACCGGATAAGACTATCACACCCTAAGGTGTTCGGGCGCATTGTTGGTGTTTTAATCAAGAGACCCTAAACTCGATTAAGTTCACCACGGACTAACGCTTTAAGCATATCTCCACTAACTCAATCCTCACATGTAATCCATACACCGAGTTAAGTGGTTACATACAGATATACTTAGGGTTTGCAGTAGTGTATTACTTACAAGTACAAAGCAAGTAATAAGGTGAGATAAATTCTGTCATCCATTAAAAACAATTACACAAATTGTCTTTCGGGCACTACACCTAACACTACCAAGTCTGCTGGACCACAGAAGGGTAAGAAATAGAAATACTCCAAGGATAAGAATCCTAAACTCAAAAATGTTAATCATTCAAGGGATACTTATCTCAGGGGGAAAGGTAGACTGTTTCCTACTGATGATGATTGGAATATTCCTGTATCTAATGCTAGAAACAGTAAGAATAACCATGTTGCTAGGGTAAAACCTAAGCAATGGGATCAGCAGAGGACTTATACAAGACCTCAGCAGACTCAATACTACGAGTACGTTCCTAACAGACAGCAAACTAATGGTTATGCTAATGCTTCTAACAACAAAAGTCACTTCAAACAAGCATTATAAACCAAAAGGCCGTAAAACATATGTGAATCCTACACAACCTACTTGTTAGAACCTATGGATGTGTGGAATACATGTATGAACCAAAGTATGACACTTTTAGGAGAAGACCTTATGGAAACATCCCAGGGGTCATGCTTACCACTGACCATTATGGACCCAAACATGTTTGGGTACCTAAAATGTATTAACTTTGTTTTGTAGGGTGTCTGGTACTTTGACAGTGGATGTTCCAGACATATGACAAAGAATAAACACTGTTTGTCAAATTTTGTAAAGGATGGTCCAAGGGTGAATTTTGGCAACAAAATACACCTGGATATACAAGAGGATATGGCACACTTATGAGGAATGGACTTACAATCAAGAATGTTGCATATGTGGAAGGACTGGACTACAACTTGCTGAGCACTGGACAATTCTGTGACATGGGATACAAAGTCACTTTTGACAAAAACAACTGTACTGTCATTAGTGAAAGAGGAGCTCAAGTTGTATTGGCTGGTAGAAGACAACAAAACATGTATGTTGTGGATTGGTCTACTGCAGTTCCAGAAACCTGTCTGTTTGTGCATACCAAGTCAGAACTCAATTGGTTATGGCACAAAAAGTTGAATCATTTAAATTTTGATGACATCAATCAGTTGGTGAAGAAGAAACTGGTGATTGGTTTACCTGAGATCACATTCAAGAAAGATACTATATGTGATGCATGTCAGCAAGGTAAACAGACTAAATCAAGCTTCAAATCAAAGACTAAGCAATCAACTAATAGAGTCTTGGAGCTGATGCATATGGATCTATTTGGACCAGTTACACCAACAAGTGTTACAGGAAAGAAATACACTTTAGTAGTTGTGGATGATTTTTCTAGATACACTTGGGTGATATTTATGAACAAGAAAAGTGAAACACTCAAGATGATGCCAGATCTTTTGAAGAGATTACAAAATGAGAAAAGTTTGACAAGAGTAAAGATAAGATCGACAAAGTTTCTCAATAAAGTTATAAGAGAATATCGTGAACAAACTACATCAACTTGGTTGTGGTACACCTCAGCAAAATAGGGTTGCTGAAAGAAGAAACATGACCTTAAAGGAAGTAGGAAGGACTATGATTTGTGAAGCATTACGCCTGAAAGGTACTGGGCTGAAGCAGTTAATACAGCATGCTACACACAAAACAGAACCTCAGTGAACAAGAAGCTGCTGAAGACACCTTATGAGATTTGGAATGGAAGGAAACCAAATATATCATATTTTCATCCATTTAGAAGCAAATGTTTTATCTTGAATCATAAGGAGCATTTTAAGACATTCCAAGCAAAGTCAGATGAAGGAATTTTCTTGAGATATTCTTCAGTCAGCAAGGCATTCAGGGTACTGAACAAAAGGTCACTGAAACATGAAGAAACTATACATGTTGTGTTTGATGAACCTAAGTTCACTGGTATGGAAGATGAAGGTTGTGAACCTGCTGAGAACCTACAAGTCACTGATCCAGATTGTGTTGAAGTCTTGGAAAGGGTTAATGACTTAAAAGTTTCTGATACTGCCCCTGCTGAACACCCTGCTGGTGATACTACTGATGCAACAACTGAAGCAATTCAAGGATCTGCTGAACCCCCTATTGATGAAGCAACAACAAATCCTACTGAAGATAAGGTTCCTGAGAATCAAACTAACCAGAATCCACAATGGTTAAGGGATCACCCTGCTGAACAAGTTATTGGCAATGTACAGCAAGGTGTGAGGACTAGAAAACAATTAGAAGCAATGTTTACTTGTTTTCTATCTCAAATTGAACCTAAAGTTGTTGAAGAAGCAATTTCAGATCCAGATTGGATAATTGCTATGTAAGAAGAGTTAAATGAATTTGAAAGAAATCAAGTTTGCACACTAGTTGAAAGGCCTAGTCATGCAAATATCATTGGTACTAAATGGGTATACAGAAACAAACTTGATGAATCTGGTACCATGTGAGGAATAAGGCCAGACTAGTTGCAAAAGGCTATTCTCAAGCTGAAGGAATAGATTTTGATGAAACTTATGCACCTATTGCAAATGAATACAAATGGATGTCAAAAGTGCATTTTTGAATGACATTCTAGAGGAGGAAGTATATGTTCAGCAACCACCTGGATTTGAAGTTAAAGATCAAGAAGATAAAGTGTATAGACTCAATAAAGCACTTCATGGCTTGAAACAAGCACCAAGAGCATGGTATGAGACTCTATCTCAATTCTTGGTGGACAATGGCTTTACAAAAGGCACCATTGATAAGACTCTTTTTAGAATCAATGAGAAGGACAGCACCCTGCTGGTACAGATTTATGTTGATGACATAATCTTTGGTTCTCAAAATGAATTGCTATGTGAAAAGTTTGCAAATCTAATGAAGAGCAAATTCCAAATGAGTATGATGGGAGAAATGAACTACTTTTTGGGATTGCAAGTTAAACAGATGAAGGATGAAATCTTTATTCATCAAACCAAGTACACCAAGGAGCTGCTGAAGAAGTTTGGTATGGAAAATAGTACCAGGATATCAACTCCTATGAGTACAAATATCAGATTGGATGAAGATAAAGAAGGCAAAGATGTTGATCAGACCTTATACAGAAGGATGATAGGCAGTCTGCTGTACCTTACTGCCGCGTAGACTTGATATATCCTTTGCTATAGGTGTTTGTGCAAGGTTTCAATCTAGACCTAAAGTAAGTCACTTAGGTGCAGTTAAGAGAGTTCTCAAGTATCTAAAAGAGACTTTGGGAGTAGGGATATGGTATTCCAAAGATGAAAGCTTCAAAGTTATATCCTACTCATATTCTGATTATGCTGGATGCAAGATTGATAGAAAAATCACCACAGGAACCTGTCAGTTAATGGGAAATATACTGGTTTCCTGGTTTAGCAAGAAACAGAACTCAATATCAACTTCCACTGCTGAAGCTGAATACATTGCTGCTGGAAGTTGCTGTGCACAAGTACTATGGCTAAGACAACAATTAAGGGATTGTGGAATTGAGGAGAAAGAAATTCCAATAATGTGTGACAACACGAGTGCAATTGTTATCACAGAAAATCCTGTCTTGCACTCAAGAACCAAGCACATTGATGTGAGACATCATTTTATAAGAGATCATGTTGAAAAGAAGGATGTGGTGGTTCTGTATATCCCTATTGAAGATCAACTTGCTGACATTTTCACTAAACCACTTGATGGTGAAAGATTTGCTAAACTAAGGACTGAACTTGGAATTATCAAGATTGACTGATAATCAGCAGTGTACTGGAATTCACCAAGGGGATTAGTCTTTGCTATGTTGGGTGAGCTCACTTAGCAGATTAGTCATTGGTATCAACAATTCCATGTACTTATGTTTGGACAATTGAGCAAATGAGGTTGCCAAGAGGATTGGTCTTTGTCATGTTGGGTGAGCTCACTTGACAGATCAGTCATTGGTATTAAACTTCATCTTGTATTATCAATTGAACAAAACAAGAAGAAATCAAGGATCAACAGACTTACTATGTCAGTAGGCTACTGAAGCATCTTTATCAGCAGGCTGCTGAGCCAACCCTGCTGAGGACAACCCTGCTGAATGGAACGTTACACAGTCAAACTTATTAAAGTCAAAAAGTAGATTGGCGGGATATTTATTCTATCTTTTATAACCGCAGTTAACATGATCCAACGGTTACAAACGTTATGGAGATGTAATAGGCCACGTGTCAAGTCAGCATTTACTCAGCTTAATCGTGATTAATGTGGATGTATGTGCACTGACAGTTACGACCTCTCCCTGTCTATTTATACAGACCTATCATAGCAGATATTCTCTACTTGCAAAATCTCAGATCTATACTCTCTGTTTTTACACTGTGTGAACACAGATTTACAATCTATCTTCTTCATCTTATATTTCTTATAACAATGGCGGAAAAGATTGATGTTCAGATTGGAACAAGCCAAAGTGTTAGAGGTTTTGTTGTTGATGCTAATAAAACTGAACTAGCAATCAACATTGGTCGAAGAATAAGGAGGTATGAAGGTCTGGAGAATGTGCTTAACATAAGACTGGAAACAATCTCATACATAAATGTTGTGAGCTTTTGGAAGAACATTGTGATTAAAGAAGGAACAGAGGCATTCAAAACAACTGTAAATGCCCAGGAGATTGAGGTTTCCCCAAGTCTACTAAGGGAAGTTTTTGGTTTTGAAGAAGTAGTAGATTGTCCAGTAAATCTTGAGGAAATGGGATTGTCCAAGATGGATTTTGTTGATAAAATCAAGACAAATAAGGACACCAAATCAATTCATGGCATCAATGTTAGACACATTGGGAATGAGTACAACCTGCTGAGCAAAATCATTGCAAAGAATATATTAGGGCTGATTGGAAGTATGGATACTCTGTCAGGACCTAAGATAGAACTGCTGATGATTATTTGCAGAAGTATGAAGTTTGATTGGGCTGGGTATTTCATTCACTACATGAAGAAGGTTGCAAATGAGGAAAGAGAAGGAAAGAGGAAATCCAAGGCCTTGCCCTTAGGATTAATGATTCAGACCCTGCTGAATCATTTGGAGATTCCTGATGTAGCACCTGAAAAGATTAATCAATCTAGATACAAGAAAGAGATTGATTATGCTATCCCTGGTCTGGATGATGATGAAGAAGGTGTTGCTGAAGCTGCTGATAGTGATGACAATGGAGATGATGGTGATACTGGTGGTGAGCAAGTCAAGCAAACTGTTAACAAATCTATTAAACCTGCTGCACCAAAGAAGGTTACTGAGAAGAGAAAGGCTGCTGACACAAGAAAGAAAACTGAGATGTTAAATCCTAAAAGAACAAGGAAGCAAACAACACAGACTGCTGAGAAGACTCAATTCAATATCAAGATGGATTTGACACTGAGGACACCCTGACCAAAACTGCAAACTTGCTAAGAAGGATCACTGATATGGGGAAATTTCAACAAGAAAATATGGACATCTTCCCTGATCAAGTTGTTGTGGCATTCATTGCACAAGATCCAAGAGTTGAAGAGGAGGTACAGGATGCTGAGTTACAAACAGCACCTGGACACAGGTTGGGACTGGAGGTACAGGTTGCTGAGTTGCAAACAGCACATGGACACAAGTTGGAACAATCTTTGGGTTTGGAGGAAACCCCGGTTGTCTCAGTACAGGCTGCTGTAGTGGAGCCTACTGGAGACAAGGCCACTGTAGGGAAAGATAGTCAGCAGGCTGCTGTTGTTGACGAGGAAGAACAGATGCTGGACTATGATTACAGTGATGAAGAATTTCAGATTGAAGGGTCAGCTGATGAAGAACAAGTGATTGAAGAACCTGCAATTGATCCTATTCTGGATGAGTATCAAGGACCACACCCTGCTGGAAGGGATATGAGTTATGCTGTGGTGATCAGCAATCAGAGGCAACAATATAATGTGGAGGAGCCTGCTGATGGTACTGATGGAAGAATGACTGGTGGAGTACCAGTAGAAGTGTTGAATGAGTTGAGGACTGTCAGGAATGACATGCAACAGTTAAGAACTCAACTGGATAGACAAGAACAAAGATTTGAAGAACGGATGAAGCTGGTGAATGACAACAGACAATCTACTGAAACAGTTGCTTCAAATTTCACATCTACTCAAAATGCTGTTAATGATATGATGCTAGATGTGAGGGGAATCAAGCAAGGAAATACACTGAAAGAGAAGTTTTTGAAAGACCAACTTGCTTCTATCCATGAAAAACTTGATAAACTTGCTGAAACTCCCAAGCCTGCTGAGGCTGCTGGAACATCTCAACCTGCTGGATTGGATCCTAAGCTTACTGAGAGGATCAATCTACTGGAACAAACTCTGCAATCAAGGATTACTGCAGTTGATACAAGAACTAAAATTATGGAAGGACAACTGAGTAATCTGGTTATCACACAGGAGAGTGTTCATGGTCTACCGTCCCGTTTTGTTGATGATGTCACTAAGGGGGAAGAGGGCCAAACAGCAGTAGCAAAAGAGGCTGCAAGGATTTTCGCTAAGAAGAAATGGGAGAATGAAACAAATGCATTCAGGGAACCTGCACTTGGCAGAGTTCAACTTACGGATGATCTCCTTAAACAATACAAGAATGAGTACTTGTCTCGGATTTTATTTAATGAAAAATAAACAAGTAATAAAAATAATCCGGTTTACCCCAAGTGCAGGGATCGTAGTATAGTAGTTACAACCAGAGTCGAATCACAGGGAATCGAGGTTGTTTATCTAGTTTATTAATTCTTCTTAAATTTGTCACGACTAAAATAACACAAAACAGAACTAAAAAAAACAATAAACTGGACAGCGGGTTGTCAATCCAAAGCCAGGGAAGATAGTTGCGAAACCTAAACCTAAACTATAAACTAGAAAAGAAAACAATAAACAACTATAAAGTTGTGACGATGATCATGGTGATTAAACAACGAACAAGCAATGATCCACCGTTCCCGCAACCCTCAATTTCCTCTCTAAGGCTATCTTGTGAAGATTTAACTAAAATTTTGATTCACCTATCAAAGGTATGAATTCCTACTCTCGTAGATAATTCGCCTATTAATCTTCCATCTCTCGATCTTAAAGATTAACGCTTCCATAACAAAGGTGTAAGATTTATTCAATCTAGCAACCTAGATTTCTAACCTAACAACTCTCGTTATATATAGGTTAAAGATCCAATCTTTCCTATGGTGATCTAGGTTTACACCGACTCTCGTCACATAGTAAACATCAACAACAATACATCTCTCGATTTAAATTGCATAACAATAATAAGCATATAGAAAATATACGACTTTAATTAAAATCATAAAATAAACCAAAGATTGAAAATAAAGAACCTGCTGAAACGGTTTCACAGAACTTGAACAAACTGCTCAGCCCCCAGTCATCATCACAATCCAGGAACGGAACAAAATAAAAAAAAAAAAATAAAACAACCCTCGGTCGACCGAGCACCAGGGCTCGGTCGACCGAGCACCAGGGCTCGGTCGACCGAGCCTAACTTTGCTCGGTTTAGGGTTTTCTCAATGTATGGTGTGTAATTGTGGTATCTTTAGGGTTTAAGCAATACGCATATATATAGAAAAATAAGTCGGTTCTGCTAAGTCGGCCACTGGACGCTCATTCACTATGCTGGACGCCCGTCCTATTTGCTTGAAATCTTCGAGTCGGGCCGAGCTGGATCAGACGCCCGTCCTATGTATTATCAGACGCTCGTTCGGTAAAAATCATGCTTTCCTGAATCCAACAGCTCCTCTGGACGCTCGTCCACTTCTTCTGGACGCCAGTCCACTGGACGGATGGAGCAAACGCACGTTCAGCTCATCATATCTTCATTCTACCTTCGACTTGCATCTCCTTCCTTCCATTTAATCTTCAATCAAACATCTTTTCAGCTCATTCCTTGCCATGCAAATTGTACCTACAAGATAATAGAAACGTGCAAAATGTAGAACCATATATATTGAAGAAAAATCACTAATAAAATCACGTAATAAGCTCGAGTTTGCACTTTAACCGTTTCAATACGCATTCTTGCAATATTCCATTTAAACCCTCACTTTTCTATAAAAAGTAATAAAACACGAAGGAAATTGCTACGAAATAATATCATATATATCGTAAAAATCACCGTCAACAACTCCCCCACACTTATCTTTTGCTCGTCCCGAGCAAAACAAAACAAGATAAAGGCTCGGAAAAAAAAAGATAGACACTTCAGCAAATATAACGCGTATTCAATAAATTAGAGGTTCACCCCGGTGTGTGTGCAAAGCCATAGCAAACTTCCACTAAGTCCCAACTTGAAATTTATTCAAATCAACTAGCCAATATCCCATTTAAACTAGAAATAAATGATACTTATAACATACACCCTACAAAACGTAACATATCCCGAAAAGGATGATAGAATACATTTAGGACCTTTCTGACATACTCAGAGGACAATCCCTACAACATATCTGTCAGTTTATACTGGGGATAAGGTAGACGATAACTAAATCTTTTACTCATTCATACCAGATTCCTTATATAAGTTGATTCAATAATTTCCATATACAAACACACATCAGAATGAGCTATTGCCCTGTCATAGCAGAATAGGATATTCGAGATATACCCTACCTTACTCAAATCATAAAGCAGCTTCTTTTGACTGTCGTGAGCTTTTAGTCATCATAGTGGTATAGGACATTCGAGATATGACCTACCGCACTCAAATCATCGACCAGCTTCCGACACACCCAATTAATTCATTTTCATTTTTTTTAACAACAACTTTTTAAAGAACAATAGTTACGTTTCACTTATCACATTCAAACCTAAGATATTCACAGTATGTCATACTCCGGCTCTAAGCACAAACTATTATAATTCCCACGATACGTACGTTAGCACTAAGCACAAGATACTTATAAGATAATCAAAAATTACTAATCTAAATGGGTATAGCTTTATAATTTAGCTCATCGTTCAGTATGGCCCGTGAAATGTATGTCGGGTGAAACAACTAATCGGGAACCTCGGATGGTGTATAAAGAACCTCAGTATGCTCATCACTAATCTCAACAGGTTCTTCAACGGATGCCGCTTCAACGTCAACTATCTCGTCCACGTGATCCTCAACAATTTGCACATCAGTCACCTTCACCGCACTATCACCTGCCTCCTTTGACATCACCACTTCACAATCACGAACAATCACTTCGTTCTGCTCCCTACGTTCAAATCCCTCCAACTCTGCCAACCGACGTTCCAATTCCTGTCGCCTACGCTGCTCCCTAAGTTCAAACTCTTGATTTATACGCTGCTGCTTAAGTTCAAACTCTTGATGCCTACGGTCACAGTCCTTTTTCCATTTTTCCTGCCACTCGTTCCACTGACGGTCAGATTCCTACCTATCCTTTATAAGCTTCTCATGTGTCTCAGCCGCACGTAACATGGCCTCCAAGGTAGGACACACCTGTGCTTTAACCCGATTCGCAATATCTAACCGCAACCCTGCCAAAAAGTACGACTTAGTCTTCGCCTCAGTCTCCTGTATATTAGCCTTGGCCAAAAGCAAGACCAACTCTTGGTAATAAGTTGCAACAGAATGCTCGCCCTGTCGAATAGTTTGCAGTTCTTGATAATACTCACGAAAATAAGATTTAGGCACAAAGCGATCTTTCATCTCTCTTTTCAACTCTATCCACGTAGTAATTTCATCTTCATGGCTACAATGCTGAGCAAAATTCAACTGCCTCAACCAGATCATAGCATACCCGGTGAATTCTAGTTGAGCTAACTTGAACTTCTTCTCGTCAGAGTAGTTATTACATTCAAAAATCTGTTCCATCTTTGATTCCCACTTAAAGTAAGCATCCGCGTCCACTGAACCCGAAAAAGACGGCAACTTCATCTTAACTTGCCTCATATTATTATGGACACCGTTACCACCATTCCTATTGCCACCGTTACCACCATCACCTCTCATCATTTCATTCATCCTGGCTGTCAATTCGGCCAGGGCTTGTGGTAGTGCGGCCAAGCCATTCACGGTATGTTCAAGTCTAGCCATTCTATGATCTACGCGGTCGGTTATCTCTCGAGTCAAGTTGTCGGACAATATCTTAAAACGACCATCCGTCACAGGCTCATCATCCCCATGTCTCACCATTTTATCTCACAATCACTCGTGTTTGTCACTCACCCTCGTTCTCTGAGTAGTAGGAGCACCCTTTGTTGAGCAAATCAGAATACGAGCAACCGACAAGTGAACCTAAGACCTACTACCTAGATGTGACCACTAGGATAAGGGTGGAAAAAGAGTGTCTGGAAGAAAGGCAAATGGTTATATAAGGGAGTACTAGTACAAGAATAGTTTGACAATGCAAGAGAAACGAGGCGGATTTTTTTTTTGGTTTGTTTTTGGTCGAAAATCAGAAAATGTCACACCAGGGGTGTGATAGAGGCTGTTTTTGGCTCTATTATTTTATTTTATTTTTTTAATTTTTTTTTGACTTCAGCCGAACAGGAAAAGTAAATCAAAATAGATCAAATTAGGTCAATTAGAATTGTGTTCTACGGCTGCACGAACAGATCAGTGAAAGGACGCTGGTTTTTTTTTTAATGAACTGGACCGAATTGAATAAAAAAAAAATACAAGTCAGGGAATCAAATTAGGTCAGCTAGGGTCGCTTTTGTTTTATTCGGCTGGGTATAACACCAAATTTGATCACAAAGCTGGGAACGAATTATGGGCTATATCTTATTTCTTTGTTTATACGGCTAGCAAAATTAACAAGAACAAACGGTTAGGGTGAACAATGAAAGCTAATTTTTTTTTTTTTTGTGTAATGATGATGCAGGATGGACGAAGAAGAAAAGCAAGTAAAGAACACAATTTTTTTTTTGATGAATTCGATGAACTAAGAAAAACAAACTAGGGGATATTTGATACTTTTGTCGCTGAGCTCTGCTACCAACTGATGCGATACGATCCCAGGAGATCGACGAAAGGATCAATACGAGCCAAAAACCCTAACCTAACTGAGCAGCAGTCTAGGAAGAGGGCCAAGAACAACTCAACGCTTTGCTCAAACGCCGATAAGCTCTCGAAAGGGTGCAATCTCTACGACAAAGAGATCACTCGCTCGCAAGCGATGTTCTTGATCAATCACAGACCAAGGAAGAAGAGAAAACTCTCAATTTCATTATAATAGATTCATCATTGATTCATTTTAATATTACAAGTAGAATGCCTTAATATAGGCTACAAAATAAAAGACTGACAATCTCCTAACCGATGTGGGATAAATTACAATGTAATTTTCGCCACTTTATTTTGTTACAATCCTAACTCAACCCTAATTAGCCCAAACGGCTATTATTTGCTAAAAATAAACACCTGGCCCAATATACTAACATATGGGCAACTTTCGACACGGGCCTAAGGCCGTTTTATTCATTAAAACACCGAAAACTAAAATAAACAAAACAAATAAAATGTCTCGGGACGGATCACATCACTCGGTCACCTGAACAATTCTATCCCAGATTACATCTCCGAACGTATATCTTAGCATTTCTCATACAATACGGATTAAAACAACAATTCGTCAAGCTATTATATAAATAGATCTAGATACACGGTAATCAAACAACGTAAATTCATACATAGATACTAGGTAGAGGACGTAGGGTATGTGATCCTCATAAACAAGGCATCGCCACCTCCCTAACGTCATAGCCTAGATCTACATCATCTAACTATGAATAATCAACTCAAACGATAAAACCATAATTGGGGAAATTAATTACGGAAAATAAAGAAGACAAGAAAATATACAAGGGCTTGCATATTGAAAACCCTAGAAATCTTCAATCCTACTCTCTATGATTGCTGTATTGTTGTATATGAGTTGTTGGTGTGGTATATCAAAATTACTGAGGACATAGTGTTTATATAAAGTCCTGGCCGACCTTGGAATACCGACTAAAACTCGGAATTACTAAACCCTAGCCGCCTTAATAATGTGTCGGACTTTCTGCCGGGCTTGTGGGCCGCTCGGTCGACCGAGTGTCTTCATTCGCTTGGGCTTCTTTTTCCTTTGTACTGGGCCTACTGCATCGTCTGCAATTCTATTAAATCTTCTCCGAAGTTTATCCATTCTGCTCCCGAAATAGCTCACTGCAAACATTGCATAAAATACGGTTTGTAATATCAAATAATATACTAAAACATCAAAATAAATAATAATGAATCGTAACTCAGTACATATGTAAATTAAGCATATTACGACTTGTTATTACTCTATTAAAGCTCTTTTAAACTAGAATCGGGGATAAAGATCATAGAATAATGGGCACAAAATGACCGTTATCAACTCCAAAAACATGATTGCGGGTCAAGTTATAAAAATAACTCGATGCCTAAATAACCAACTAGCAAGTGAACTAGATTCAATCGCAGCATAACTAGATAGAGTCGAGGTCGATCCCACAGGGAATCAAATTGTGGATCCTAAGGTTTAAATAACCAATTTATTTATTTCGTTTAACAACGGTGGTCTACGACCAACAAGGGTAATAGAAAAGAATCACAAACTCAGACATATAGACAAAGAACGTAATTAACCTCCCAATTATAGTCTTTATCGTTTGGACCTAAACAATTTATATAATAAACAAGACTTATTAAATATCAATCCGTTTGTATCTATTTCTTATTGGCTACGGGAGTCATCCTCTTAAACTTGACTTAGCACCCGTTAGGTCGCTAGATCACTGTGCTATATTACGTGACTTCGCCTTTTAATGCCTCCGTCTCATATAACTCACACGCTTACGACACTAAGGATGCCGATATTAATCGATTGCACACCTCGTCTAGGCAACATTCCTATGGTTAGGCGTACTTATACTTCCTAAACGATTACTCAAGCTTTCGTCCAACTGCAATTACCAAGTTATAGTCTCATGCTAATCTACGACGTACGTATAATCAGGTGCGCGCAATTCCCGAATATAAACCTACCTAGATAACGCTGAACGTCCGTGAAGAGCAATTCATAAGCCTACCTAAGAGTTTTTTTATTGGTATTTCCTTTTTACACATTTTAATTAAACTAAGCGAGTAACGTAGCCATAGCCATACCTACTAAGATGATACATTCAATTGGGTTAACCTAACCATAAAGACGTGGCTTAATTAACAGGATGAATGTGGCTCGGTCGACCGAATGCAAGGGCTCGGTCGACCGAATGCAAGGGCTCGGTCGACCGAATGCAAGGGCTCGGTCGACCGAATGCAAGGGCTCGGTCGACCGAATGCAAGGGCTCGGTCGACCGAATGCAAGGGCTCGGTCGACCGAATGCAAGGGCTCGGTCGACCGAATGTTGACACTCGGTCACCTGAACAATTCTATCCCAGATTACATCTCCGAACGTATATCTTAGCGTTTCTCATACAATACGGATTAAAATAGCAATTCGTCAAGCTATTATATAAATAGATCTAGATACACGGTAATCAAACAACATAAATTCATACATAGATACTAGGTAGATGACGTAGGGTATGTGATCCTCATAGACAAGGCATCGCCACTTCCCTAACGTCATAGCCTAGATCTACATCATCTAACTATGAATAATCAACTCAAACGATAAAACCATAATTGGGGAAATTAATTACGGAAAATAAAGAAGACAAGAAAATATACAAGGGCTTACATATTGAAAACCCTAGAAATCTTCAATCCTACTCTCTATGATTGCTGTATTGTTGTATATGAGTTGTTGGTGTGGTATATCAAAATTACTGAGGACATAGTGTTTATATAGAGTACTGGCCGACCTTGGAAAACCGACTAAAACTCGGAATTACTAAACCCTAGCCGCCTTAATAATGTGTCGGACTTTCTGCCGGGCTTGTGGGCCGCTCGGTCGACCGAGTGTCTTCATTCGCTTGGGCTTCTTTTTTCCTTTGTACTGGGCCTACTGCATCGTCTGCAATTCTATTAAATCTTCTCCGAAGTTTATCCATTCTGCTCCCGAAATAGCTCACTGCAAACATTGCATAAAATACGGTTTGTAATATCAAATAATATACTAAAACATCAAAATAAATAATAATGAATCGTAACTCAGTACATATGTAAATTAAGCATATTACGACTTGTTATTACTCTATTAAAGCTCTTTTAAACTAGAATCGGGGATAAATATAATAGAATGAAGAGAGTTTGAGAATGTGTTAACACAAGAGTAAACTTCAACTTATCTTTTATTCATTGATAATGAAGGAGTATAAATAGATACAATTTGGAAAGAGACTAGCTAGCTAGGACGGCCACTTGAGTATGTAGATGTGGGCGGCACAAAAGCAAAAAGTAAAAGTACAATCTATGTCTATGTCTATGACATAAAGTAAACTAGAGTTTGACATATTAATTGTTTATATGTATCACAATTAATATGTCTTTTACAAATAAATAAAGTGTACAAATAAAGTTATGCACGATAAAGTCTGCTGTGATCATGAGGATCGAGCGGTTGCCGATCACCTGCGAGCCTCCCGAGTGATATATTTCCACACCCCCCTCAAACTGGGCTGTATATATTGATGCAGCCAAGTTTGCTACTTAGTCTGCTGAACGTAAGAGGTGGAATAGCCTTGGTAAGAATATCAGCATTTTGATCTTCTGAGGGAACATACTGGAGTTGAATAATCTTGGCATCAATCTTCTCCTTCAGAAAGTGTCTGTCAATGTCCACATGTTTTGTTTTGTCATGATGGACTGGATCCTCTGCCATGCATAGTCTGAGTTATTATCACAACGAGTGTGATAGGTTCTTGCCGAATAGGTTGCTTTGAAGTTCGGTAAGAACTCTTTTGAGCCAAAGAGCTTCACAAATGCCTAAAACAAGTGCCCCGAGTTCGGCTTCGACGCTTCTAGACACGAGGTTGTTTCTTGCTCCTCCAAGTAACAAGATTGCCCCATACATAGGAACAATAGCCGTGGTAGACCTTCTATCTATGTGGCATCCACCCAATCGACATCGGTATAGACCTTGATGGATCTATCGGCAGACTTGGTGAAGTGTAACCCTTGGCCGAGTGGACTTCAAATACCGCGGTATTCTATTCATCGCATCCCAATGTTGCTCGGTAGGGCAATGCATGAACCAAGCTAACTGGATCGACACCATATGCAATATCCGGTCTTGTATGGGATAGGTAGATGAGTTTCCCTACAAGTCTTTGATATTGTTCCTTTCTTACGGCAATGTCACCATGTAGCAGGGTATGACCGGGGTCTACTTGGGATACAACGGGTTTGCACCCCAAAGATGCCGGTTTCCTTTAAGAGTCCAAGTACATATTTCCTTTGGGAGACCGAGATTCCTTTGATGTTTCTAGCTACTTCCATGCCAAGAAAATACTTAAGTAAACCCAAGTCTTTAACTCCGAAATACCTTTGCCGAAGAATTCTTTCAAGTGTTGGATCTCGGCGGGGTCATCTCCGGTAAGGATGATATCATCCACATAGACAATAAGAATAGACCTCTTCGGTTGGTTGTCTTGATGAACATAGTGTGATCGAATTGCATTGGTGATATCCAAACTTTGACCACGGTTGTTAATTTTCCAAACCATGCCCTTGGTGATTGCTTCGGAGCCATATAGAGATTTCCTCAGTTTGCACACCTTGCCTTGAGTATGAGGATTGATAAAACCAGGAGGTATAGTCATATAAACCTCCTCAGTAAGGTCCCCATTTAGAAAAGCATTTTTGATGTCCAATTGATGAAGAGGCCAGTCAAGTTGGACAGCTAGAGAAATTAGTACCCTGACAGTGTTGAGCTTTGCCACTGGTGCAAAAGTTTCTTTATAGTCAATGCCATAAGTTTGTGTGAATCCCCTGGCTACCAATCTGGCTTTGTACTTGTCAATAGTGCCATCAGCAGTGTATTTGATAGTGAATAACCATTTGCGGTACCGTCTTTTTTGCCTTTTGGAAGAGTTGTGAGATCCCAAGTATGATTATCCGGGAGGGCGGTCATCTCTCGTTTTAACGACGACCTTCCACTTATCATTTTGAAGAGCCTCCTGAATATTTCTAGGGATAGAGTGAGAGTCCAGGTCCTGTGTAAACATGGCAAAGACAGGAGACAACTGATCATAAGATAAATAAGAATGAATAGAATGATCGGTGCATGATCTTTTCCCTTTCCTTAGAGCAATAGGTCCGTCTCCATCCCACCTCGACGGACTGACCGCCGAGAGTCAATAAGCCGAGGTCCGGCGGACTCGGTTCGCAGGGCTTGAGGTTCCGGTTCGGCGAGGCTCGGGTCGGTAGACTCTTGTTCGGGAGGTTGCTTTGAGAAGTATTAGGCCGTAGAGAGTCGGTAGGTGCGAAGTTCGGTCTGCGAGGATCGCAGGTTGCTGAGGGTTAAGAGTTTGCTGAGGGAAGGGGTTTAAGTCAATTTCAATCAGGTTTCCATCAGTGAATGGCTCAGTAGGTTTGCTGTAATAAGGGGTCCTTTCAAAGAATTTTACATCCATAGAATTGTAAAATTTCTTTTCAATAGGGGAATAACACTTGTAACCTTTTCTGTCCTTTGCATAACCTAGGAAAATGCACTTGTGAGCTTTAGGATCAAGTTTACTTCTGTGTTGAGCATGGATATACACAAACACAGTACAACCAAAGATCTTTGGAGGCAACGGGAAACAAGATGATGGCGGGAGTGTGTGGTCGGTAGGGTTTGGAGTGGAGTTTTGAAACCTAACACTCTGCCGGGAAAGTCTCGTTGAGTAAATAAGTTGCGATCGGTATAGCTTCACCCCACATGTATTTAGGAACATGTGTGGTGAACATGATTGATCTGGCCATTTCCAGCAGGTGCTGTTCTTTCTCTCAGCAACCCCATTCTGCTGAGGTGTTTCCACACAACTACTGATATGAACAATTCCTCTATCTGTCAAGAAGGTACTAAGATTAGACTCATAGTATTCTAGAGCATTATCAGTCTTTAAGATCTTGACCTTAGTATCAAATTGAGTGGAGACCATATGATAAAATTCTTGAAAGATATGACCAACTTCGATTTGTCTTTCATTAAAAAAACCCAAGTGTTCCCGGTATGATCATCAATAAAGGTGACAAACCACCTTTTCCCTGTTATACTTTTCACCCTGTAGGGTCCCCACACATCACTTGTGTATTAAGGTGAAGGGTGAGGAATGCAAATGAGGTAACTTAGCATACACGATTTTTGTAAGTTTAGCAAATTGACAAATATCACATTGAAGGTCATTCGATTACATCCTTTAAACAATTCGGGAGTTAAAGATTTCAAGTAACCAAAACTTGGATGTCCTAATCTATAATGCCATAACATGATATTGTCTAAAGTCCGGGAGCGGCCGCCGAGGTAGATTCGGTCTTCGGTCTTCGTCTTCGGCGGGGTTGACCGAAACAATCCGGCGCAAGGTTTAGCCTTCCCAATCACTTCCCGTGAAGTAGGATCCTGGAATGTGCACCGATTTTCCTTAAAAACAACGAGTCAATTCAAATCTTTAGTGAGTCTACCGACGGATATAAGATTGCGTCTAAGTTTGGAACAAATAGGACATCCTGTAGGCATATCTTATTAGTGAGTTTAACATTTCCAACACCTTTTGCACGAGAGATAGATCCATCGGCGAGTTTAATGTTATGAATTTGGTGACAAGGCATATAGTTGGTTATAAGGTTTTTATTACCAAATCATATGGGAGGATGCCCCGAATCAACAATCCATGTTTCATTGCTAAGGGAAGAGTAGAATTTACCTTGTATGAGTATGAGTAGCAACATCGGTAGAGTGACTACCTTCCTTTTGTTGATTCGGAAGGCTTTGAATGCGACAAACTTGGGCATTCATCCGGTTTTCATTCTCCTCCTCACTAATGTGTCCGCCTTGACTTTCCCGATAGGTTTTGAGGTTTTTGAGGAGTTAGGCTTGCCATGGAGCTTCCAAAGAGCGGTTGTCCTTGGTGTGATTTGTGCGTTTGCGGTGATCACGGAACGATTTTCCGCTTTTTCTCGGTAGGCTTCTTGTATGTCTCGGCAACCTCGGCGGCCTTCCGACGGTCGGTAGGGCGACCTTCGGTAGGGTTGTCGGTAGTGGATTTCGAAGCATGACTTTTCTCCTACTTTCTTCATGTTTGACCTCAGCAAACATGGATTTGAGATTTGGAAGAGGTTTGGTGGCAAGAATTCTTCCCCTAACATCATCAAGAGTAGGATTCAGTCCAGTGAGGAACCTGAATACTCTCTTCTTTTCTATGATGTCTTTATAAAGAGCGAAATCCTTGACATCATTCCATGAGTGAGTTTCTAACATATCTAAGTGTTGCCAAGCCTTAGATAGTTGATTGAAATATTGAGTTACAGACATATCCCCTTGCCTGCAAGTTTGAATTTGAGCTTCTAGTTCATATACCTCAGATGTATTATCCTTCTTGGAGTAAAGATCTCGGCATTATCCCGCATTTCTTTGGCGGTATCATACATCATAAAGTTTTCACTTATCTCTTTTGTCATTGACCTCGTGAGGATGGTCATGAGTTGATTATTTGTTGTGTCCCATGCTTCAAAACCGGGGTCGGTTTCGGCGGTGCGGGTTTAGTTCCGGACAAGTATCCCATCTTACTTTGTCCGAGAAATGTACATTTTCATAGACCTTGACCATAACGGATAGTTGTTACCATCAAGTCTATGGTTTGTATAAGAAGAGGAGTTGTCAGTACTCCCAGTCAGCTGAGGCTGCTGAGAGTCTGCTGAGGTTGAAGTAATGTCGGATGTGGAAGACATTCTTCAGAAATATGAATTTTGCAGCGGAAAAAGTTAGAACACAAATGGCTCCGATACCATGAAGAGAGTTTGAGAATGTGTTAACACAAGAGTAAACTTCAACTTATCTTTTATTCATTGATAATGAAGGAGTATAAATAGATACAATTTGGAAAGAGACTAGCTAGCTAGGACGGCCACTTGAGTATGTAGATGTGGGCGGCACAAAAGCCACATAGAATAATGGGCACAAAATGACCGTTATCAACTCCAAAAACATGATTGCGGGTCAAGTTATAAAAATAACTCGATGCCTAAATAACCAACTAGCAAGTGAACTAGATTCAATCGTAGCATAGCTAGATAGAGTCGAGGTCGATCCCACAGGGAATCAAATTGTGGATCCTAAGGTTTAAATAACCAATTTATTTATTTCGTTTAACAACGGTGGTCTACGACCAACAAGGGTACTAGAAAAGAATCACAAACTCAGACATATAGACAAAGAACGTAATTAACCTCCCAATTATAGTCTTTATCGTTTGGACCTAAACAATTTATATAATAAACAAGACTTATTAACTATCAATCCGTTTGTATCTATTTCGTATTGGCTACGGGAGTCATCCTCTTAAACTTGACTTAGCATCCGTTAGGTCGCTAGATCACTGTGCTACATTACGTGACTTCGCCTTTTAATGCCTCCGTCTCATATAACTCACACGCTTACGACACTAAGGATGCCGATATTAATCGCACACATCGTCTAGGCAACATTCCTATGGTTAGGCGTACTTATACTTCCTAAACGATTACTCAAGCTTTCGTCCAACTGCAATTACCAAGTTATAGTCTCATGCTAATCTACGACGTACGTATAATCAGGTGCGCGCAATTCCCGAATATAAACCTACCTAGATAGCGCTGAACGTCCGTGAAGAGCAATTCATAAGCCTACCTAAGAGTTTTATATTGGTATTTCCTTTTTACACGTTTTAATTAAACTAAGCGAGTAACGTAGCCATAGCCATACCTACTAAGATGATACATTCAATTGGGTTAACCTAACCATAAAGACGTGGCTTAATTAACAGGACGAATGCAAGGGCTCGGTCGACCGAATGCAAGGGCTCGGTCGACCGAATGTTGACACTCGGTCACCTGAACAATTCTATCCCAGATTACATCTCCGAACGTATATCTTAGCGTTTCTCATACAATACGGATTAAAACAGCAATTCGTCAAGCTATTATATAAATAGATCTAGATACACGGTAATCAAACAACGTAAATTCATACATAGATACTAGGTAGAGGACGTAGGGTATGTGATCCTCATAGACAAGGCATCGCCACCTCCCTAACATCATAGCCTAGATCTACATCATCTAACTATGAATAATCAACTCAAACGATAAAACCATAATTGAGGAAATTAATTACGGAAAATAAAGAAGACAAGAAAATATACAAGGGCTTACATATTGAAAACCCTAGAAATCTTCAATCCTACTCTCTATGATTGCTGTATTGTTGTATATGAGTTGTTGGTGTGGTATATCAAAATTACTAAGGACATAGTGTTTATATAGAGTACTGGCCGACCTTGGAAAACCGACTAAAACTCGGAATTACTAAACCCTAGCCGCCTTAATAATGTGTCGGACTTTCTGCCGGGCTTGTGGGCCGCTCGGTCGACCGAGTGTCTTCATTCGCTTGGGCTTCTTTTTCCTTTGTACTGGGCCTACTGCATCGTCTGCAATTCTATTAAATCTTCTCCGAAGTTTATCCATTCTGATCCCGAAATAGCTCACTGCAAACATTGCATAAAATACGGTTTGTAATATCAAATAATATACTAAAACATCAAAATAAATAATAATGAATCGTAACTCAGTACATATGTAAATTAAGCATATTACGACTTGTTATTACTCTATTAAAGCTCTTTTAAACTAGAATCGGGGATAAAGATCATAGAATAATGGGCACAAAATGACCGTTATCAACTACCCCCCACTTAGCCTTTGATCGTCCCGATCAAAGTATCAATAAGTTATTCCCCATACAATCACTTTCCAATGGTCACACTATACTAACACAAGAAACTCGAATCAACTCATACCATTTATGCTCATAAGATATTCATTATCCACTACTCGTCATGAATCGAAGTGATGTGTGCATGTGCATAAGTTTTATATAATTGTGGCAAGATTAGAGTTTATGCCAACTTCGTAGTCTTCACCTACCAACATCAGTATTCTCACTTCTTAAGCCTCTCAATGGTTAAAGCACTAGAACAATAAGCAAGAGCGTATCTATAGGGATTTTGGACTTGGAGACCTAGTACTACTCAAAGCCTCTAAAACTTGAATTTTTCTTCAATTCTTCATATTTTTCGAATACTACCAATCTCAAGGAAGAAAACTTTTTAGAGTACCCCCTATCTTAGATCAAGCATAGCATCAAATATCACCACAAGCGCGGGGCTACTTTGGTAATGTTACTACAAGCCCAGTGTTTAACATTTTGTTAACACACAGGTACGTCTCAAGCTTATTACTCCGCTTTGATGGCTAGAATTTAGGAATACATCAGACGATAAATATCAACACTAGGTCAGCATAACCAATCATCTACGCAACGCACACAGAACTCTTTCATTTTTTATCATAAGCGCGGTATTTGTCGATTCATCTATTTGAGTAATTGAATAATAAATAACTACTCGCAACATACAGTATGAATATCATTAAGTTTACTAGCAATATATCGCAAAAGTATAAAGTGATCACGTACTCACGAAACATGGTTCCTTCCTTATTAAATACAACATCGGGAACACTCAAAAGTAAATGTGATTCTAAGTTTAAAAGTTTAAATTTTACCCATTTAATTTATTATTTGATATATGGAAGCTTATGTGAGCTAAGTGACTTGTGCCCCCCACTTAAACGATGCATTGTCCTCAATGTATAACAATAAAAAGTAAGAATAGGAACGTAGCTCTGGATAAGCGTGGAAGTGGAACAAGTCTTGTGAACTTCGGCAAATTTCTAACAGATAAAACAGTGGCCGATTTGCAAGGAAGAAGAATAACCGCTGCAACACACATCTTAAACAAAACTCGAAACTCGTTACAGGGTTAGTCCAAGAAAAAGTAGTAATCATATAAAAAAGGGACCGTAAAAGGGATAAAAATTCCTTAAACATCTTATTTTTAAGTCCATAATTAATGATTTCATTGAAACACAACACATAGATCCAACACATTACATAGGGGAGAATTACTCCTTAGGGAAATAGTAAGACACTTAAGACAGACTCTAAATAACATGACTCGATTTACTAGTAGACATGAGTCAAAATAAAAAAAACATACTAATAATAGGAAATACAAATACATAATAAAAAATGCTTAATCCCAAAACCGAGGGTTATTGGGATCATAAGACTCCGAGTTCGGATCGAACGAGGCTAAAGGTAGATGGCTAGGACCGGCTTCATCAGGGTTATGACCAAAATCTTGAAATGGAGCTTCATCTTCATCCGGGCCCCCAGCTTGGGCTTGATCATGGGCATGGCCAAGAGGTGGTGGAACAGAGTCTAAAGATAGTATAGTCATAGGTTCCACGTAGGAATCACTACCTAGCTAGGGACACTCTGCTGTCTCACAGAACGCAGTAACCAATGAACCATAGGGCAACATGTGGCGAGGCTTAAGAGCATCTTCCGTCATCTCATTCCGTATTAGTGCCCCAACATTCACTGGCCATCCCATGCACAACCAGTACAGCAGTGTAGCATGTGCATAACAGACTGTGGACACGTGCTTGGCCGGGAAGAGGTTGGAACGAATAAGCCTATGGAGGCACTTATCCTCCCATCTCCGGAAATCAGGTTCCGCAAATGTTCGAGCAAAATCTCCGATTGTCCACTGTATACCAAGAAAAGCTGAACCATCAAAGACCAATGTATACTCGGGTCCCTCCTCCGGGGTATAAAGACCAAAATAACTATTAAGCGTCCCCGGAGAAATAACTATCGACTTTCCACGAACCTGAACAATATTGGTGTAGGGGTGTACACGTAAGTAAGCATAAAATTCCCTTACCAAATCAACATTGACTCGGCCAGGAGGCGCAACGACATCCTTCCACTGATATTGCATCACCAGAGAAAATAGCTCGGGACCACAATTGGTTAAATCCAACCCGCGTGCCCTATGCACCGGAGCACTTGTGAAATAATTCCTATATGCGGAATATACGTCACGACTAGCAAATTGCGGGACCCCGTTGATTAAGGGTACAACATCTCCGACTACAATGAACTGAGCAACTTGGTGGCGTCTGGGTGGCATCCTAATAGAAATCGATCACAGCAGCAGACGACAGAGGGGCTCTCGGTCGACCGAGAGTGGAGACTCGGTTGACCGAGAAAAATGGTTCGGTCGACCGAACGGTCGGACGATCGGTGTCTTCCCTGTATCCTTTACAGTGATGATTTTGGCCGATCAGAAAGATGGTTAGAAAAGCTTTCGATGATTCAGAATATGAAAATTTTGTAAATGGTGGCAAAAGCTTGGGTTGACACTGTGTTTTCCATTTAACTCCTACAAAGGTTGGGGTGTAAGGTGGAAATGGAGGGTTGGTGGTGGAGATAGTGGTGGAAGAGAAATGAGAATAAGAAGGTAATAATGGTTTAGAAAAAGTTGTTGTGGAAAATTGGGAAGAGCATGAGTGGATTAAATAGGAAGTAATGGGGAAAGGGAAAATCTGAATTGTGAAAGATGATTGGTTGGTGGAAAAAGTTGGGGATTGATGAGTTGGAAAGTTGAATTGGGAGAATAAATGAATGGGGAAGAGTAAAGGTGAATTGGTAGGAAAGATATTGGGATATGTAGAATTAAATGGTGTTTGACCACTCGATTTTGACACACACGAAATTTGCACAAAATATAACACATAGCCATATCAAAATCATCATGTTACACTTTCACTTTCATAATCCTTATCACAAAAAATATTCCAACTATTTAATCAACCATCATGAACATTTTATTTCAATCTCAATATCCTCATTCTTTCCATATACATTTATTAAACAATACCGGCCCTTAGCATCTTTAAATAATAAAACATAACAATTTATTTCCATAATCAATATATTTTTCAATGACTCGTCTACTAAACTCTAATTCACGTTAAAACGACTCGAGTAAAAAAAAAGATTCTTGCACATCCTTAACTTAACAGTCATTGGAACACGACAAAAATAAAAAATAAAAAACTCTTATCGTCTAACGTTACTTTTATTGACTCTAATAAAAGAAAATAAAAATAAATAAACTATGAAATTTCAAAAAAAAAAAAGAGATAGTTCTACATTTTAAGTCTATAGCTCGACTTCCCAAAAAAAATATATATCACTCTCTAAGGATTGTTCTTGACTTGCCAGGTCTTCACCCGACTAGCCTTCACCGAAAACGTCTTGCCATTTCTTTGTACGAGTGCCTTTCCGTGGGATGTGCGTCTGACGAAAAGACAGTCGAACTATCCATCTAAACAGGCACCGACTTTCGGGATCGTTTCAGACTTTGATGAGCTTTCTTGAACACGAACTCTACAACTTTCCTCCTCCCATCCTTAGTTCTTCGCTTGACTTTCCTCCTCCCATCCTTAGGTTTTGAGATATGCGAGGCTTCGACATCATTATTATTAAAAACGAGCGCGGTGAGCGAGCTCTATCTCGGCTTAGGATTGTCAGGATCTCTTTCTCATCTCTATCTTCAACATTGTCATCATCACACTCCTCTGGGCTTGGGATCAAATCCGGTTTAGAACCAACGACTTCTATAATATTAACACTTACCGGAATAGGGACTAACGTCCTAACATAGATAGATCATGAGAACACCGGCTAGCGAGTATCTCCCATTGTGATCTATGCTAAACTCTTTAGCATCACATCTATATAAGTAAACAATAATCTAACGGCGATTAAATCTATCGCTATAGATTCTTATTTCCAAAAATAAGACCTGCTAATCCAAGTGCTTTCGTAAAGACCTTGAACTACCAAACATTAATTGACTGTGACATGGGGTGGTAATTCCTGAGAGAGATTTAATACCTTCCTCAAAAATCGTAACACACTCCCACTATCCCTCTTGCACATTGGGCATATCCTTATTTTGACTAAATCAAGCTCGCTTTGATTATCAAACAAAGAGATCGTCTAGAGAAACTTGTTTGAGTCCATAAATGGACCTCGTGGGCTCACATATCATGTTATAGTCTATGAGCATTGAGCTGTCTGCCCAGCGTCTTCAACACTATCATATAGCCATGATACGAAGTTATAACAAGCATAGTCTGAATAGAACCGGGCTCAGTCTTACAGGGACATTCCCTGCGGTGGGACAAACTAGGTTCACAACCACGGTTGTCACCGATGGAATCCAATTCGGATATTATGGCTCCCGGCCATATCTCTCAATCTTGCCTTTTAAACGTTCTTTCATAAGTCATGAGATATTCATTCTTCAAGATGAACATACCAAGCGTGACCTTTTCGGGCTTTAGGTTATCCACGGACTTACGGAACATTTGTGTACAACGAGCGTGTTCACACCTCATCGCTATGTGGCGTCCGCTCACGTTCACATGGTTGAATATATCTTTGTGGTTCTCAAACTCTTTTGAGATGCGATTCACTCCCACTTGTTTCTCTTGGAAGAAACACTTCCTCTAGAAGACGATGTTTGGAGACAAACACCTTTTGCTCCGCGGATGAGTAAATAATATCCGGCGTGCTAGCTAAGACATTCCACAAAGTTGCATATGTCGTACTAGGCTCCAAGCCTTTCGACTTTGCCTACGACAACTTCAAATCATCGGTTAAGATAGATTTGACATTATCCTCTTCCACATCTAATATGGAATTTTATTCAACCTTTATTCTTCGGAACTCGGTTAAGTATAAGGGCTATCCCGAAACGGGTAAGGGATACTTCGCATGGCTTGCGTCACACCTTCATCATATAAAGTGTTGTTTCCATTTTGGGAACACAATCTAATTGCGTATCCCAAAGATGGTATCCTTCAAGGGAAGAATCTTATTCCTTTTCAAACGACTTCTGAAACACCCTTCAGGTATTAATTACTTCAATCCAATTGAAAATTAATTCCTAAGTAGCTCATCAATCTCATATTCGTACTAGCTCGAACTTTTCGGGCTTCCGAATTTTTCACTTCACTGAGTACACTTGACTATTTCTAAAAATAGTCATAGAGATTTAACGAACAATTATTTGTGGCATTAATTGTCACAAGCCAACAAACATCGGTATGTTTAGGCTTCAGACAATTTTTCTAGATTTTACAACCTTTTCATAAAAGGGTATTTTAGTCATCTTTAGGTAAGATACGTATTACCCACATGATTCATAATCATATGGTTCAACATCATCGAATGACGTTTAATTACACGCTTCCCTCCCGGAGAGACTATGTCAGAACAACCACAAATATTAAGGATAACGACCACACAAATATTTAGTTGAGATCACATATATCTACTATATAGTGACATCAATCTAGTATGTTAGATTCATTGACCTTCCAACTTTATCGGAATAACATTTATTCTTTACAATTGAATATGTCTACTAAATCCTAACAAATAACTGAAAGCGTGTTCTTCATAAGAACCAGAACATAATAACATTTATTTAGTTCCCTTATCGGTTTACTAGATCCCGTAATATGGTAAGTGTTACAACATTTATTTAACCTTCCATATCTGTATTTATTCTTTCTAATTTAATCACACTCGTAAGATATCATATATCTAAGAGTTGACTTGAACTTAGATAGATTTATCTCAACTGATTTGCCTAGAATAGAAACTTCAATAAGTTCTCTATTTAAGCACATGCCCTAACTTTCCTTTTCAATCCTTTAAGCACTTGAAAAATGTTTCTTAGTGTAGTCTTCATAAGACTTAAGAAAGATCACAAGAGCTATGTCTTTGATTTCCTTTCATAAAGAAAATCTAAAGTTTATTAAATAGTTTATTTAACCTTTTAAATCGTATTTAAAACATTAACTATTTAATTAACCTTTAAGCAATGATTAAAGAAATAAGTCGATACATAAATCTTACAATTTTGAACTCATGATTCATTATCCCAAAAGTCTCGAACCCTTAGCATCAAACAATGTGATCTCATGCCTAGTCATACGAATGAGGGCTCTAGAGGTGTTAATAAAGGACCTACCCAAGATGATTGGGCTATACGGATGCTCCTCTATGTCCATCACAACCAAATCTATCTTAAACCGAAGTTGTCCGATACCAATGATCATGTTATTCATTCTTCCGGACATGATGGTTCTAGTACTATCCGCGAACCTAACTTTCGGCGGGGGTGTTCGTGGGAGTCGAATCATATTCCTCTCGCAAAGGCTCTTAGGGAAAATGTTTAAGCTTGATCCAGAGTCAATTAAAGCTAATCCCAAGTGTGCTTGTTCTAGGGTAACATCTACAATGAATGCCCCAGGGTCACCTAACTTTGGCATTAACCGAGATTCATCTCCAACATATTTTGCCTCTTTAGCACAGATGACTATAGGTCGTTCTATATCTATGCTACTCTCAGAACCAGACTCTATCTCTGACATGTAGTCCATATAATCAATATCTGAATCCGAATCCGAAGAAATCTCTTCGGGATTTAAAGCACACATACCTCTTTTTACATAAGCTTCGCTAGCTTCATTTGACTTTCTGGCTTCCTGAATTCGTTCTTTCATTTTTGCTATTCTCTCTTTTAGCTTTTGCGTCATCGGCTTCATTGGTGTTGTCTTAGTTCTTAAAACGTTAACTTCCTCTTCTCTAACCTTGGAAAATTGCTTTGATGACATATTGCTTATCACGAACAGTCTTACTTGAGTGACTCAGTTCTGATTATCTGCAACATGAGAAAAACAACAAACGGTTAGTAAACTAACAGTCGGTACGATTGCTCATACTGCTGCTAGACTTACAACCTACTGACGGGGAAAAATAGAAACAAAGGGAAAACAACACTATCAGGAAAAATTAAGCATGAAAATGGGCTCGGTCGACCGAGTGAATGCATTCGGTCGACCTAACAAATAGGTTCGGTCGCCCGAGACCTTCTCTCCGCTTTCCTGCTTCAATTTCCCGCTAGCAGACATATGCAGCTAATCCAGAAGACTCTAAAGACAAAAATAAAAATTTGAAAACAGAAAAACGAAATAATTAAATAAACTTAGCCCATTCGGGGACCTGCCCATTATTCGGTCCTGAAGTTTTCTCTGATTTACTTTCCTAAATAATTAAATAATAATTCTAATAAATAATTCCTCATAATTTATTTCTTTTTTCTCTTTTTCTTCTTACGCCATTTTCCGAGATATTCGTTCCTCATCAAGATCAGCATACTTTACACTGTTTATATTTGCTGATTCTAGACTGTAATACTTTGAACAAATGATTATAATGAGAAATGACCAAGTTTGTTCTGTTTTTGTTTCAATCTTTTTGCTTTGCTGTTAGGAGAGGGTATTGGCATCATCACCAAAAAGGGGGAAATTGTTGGACTTATTTTTAAGTTTTAGTGATGAGTGCCAGACTAGCTGTTATAGTGCAAAGGCAAAAAGTTGTCTAGATCAAATGTATAAGTTTATTAGAGTTTGATCTTTGTATAGGTTTGATCAAACAAGCATTTGTAATGGTCGGTGACTTATATCGACGACGGTCTAGATCGAGGGGTAGCTAGGTCGGTAGACTAGTCGGGAACCTGCCGAAGGCGAAGGCCGAGGGCTCAAACTCGGTTAATGAAGGCTAAGGGATCAAACTTAGTGATTAAAGTCAAGGATATGGAATCGAGAATTTAGGGAAGTCGTGATGACCTAAACCGATTACATATACCTTGTGTACAAGGTCTAAGTTCCACAAGTTGGATGGTGATTGGAACTTAGTTATATGCAAAAAGGTGTAATCTAACTTCATAAATAAAAGTTAGATAAAAGAAGTAAGCTGCATTGTGTTTTAAACACATCAAATTATGGTTCAGCTTCCTGATATGTACTCCAGCAGACTCATGAACCTGCTGATACATATATCTCGATTTATTCAATATTACATTGGAAGAAAACAAGGATAATGACAACTAACAACCTCTGATTTATCAAACAAATCAATGGTTGAGATTAAAAGGACGTTGGGATGATTCAGGACTTTACCCAATGGTTACAAGTCAAAGGGTGGACGGATCGCATTCTCGTCAAAAGCGATCGACGTGTCGATACTATGAACGAAGGACGAAAGCAAGTCAAATGGGACAAAATCTGGAACGGCTATATTTGAATTTCAAATACAAGTCACAAGGACACCTACCTATAAATAGAGGACTTCCAACTCAGAAAAAGATGATGAAAATTAAGGAAATACAAGAGATAATTCTGAGTTGCATTTTCTTATCAAGAAAAACACCCTACTGAACCTACTGAGCTTAAGGGTACTGATCCAGAGAAAATCTTCAAGTGTAATCTTCATTCAAGCTACATCAAGTTTACACACTTGAAGACTGCAAGCTGAACATATCATCCTGATCAAGCTGCTGCAACTGAATCATTTACTTGATTCAATCTTTCTTTTACAAGAAATCTACTGAGGACAGTGAAGCACATCTGTGTGAAAGACTTTTGTTTGTGGTGGAGCTGGTAAAGAGGCAATCCTACCCTTCAAGGACTAGTGGAATACTTTGGAGCAGCAATCCTACCTGTTCCAAATGTTCAGTTTGTGAAGCCATAGTTATTGGTGAAGGACAAGAAACTTAGGGATATTTGTAATAGCTACATCAAACATCTCTAGTGAATTACCTCCAACATCACAGGAGAAGAGTGGACTGACAGGATTACACCACCTGGAACCACTATAAAATCTGCCTACTTACTTTCTGCACTTACATTCTGCATTTAGTTTATTATACACATCAACCTATTGAATCTAGCAATTGAAATCACACACATACACTACTGAGTATCTAATACTTAGTATCATATTTTACAACAAGTAATAAGGCTTAATTTTTTATATAATTCCGCTGCACAAATTCAGTAAGTTCAATAGTCAGCAGACTATTGAAGGTCGACGGACTCGAAGTATCAATGCGAGCCGCCGAAGTTCTTGAGCTTGTTAACTCCAAATGTTTTAAGTGTTAATTTTATTCACCCCCCTCTAAACTTAACCAAATCCTTTTCAAGGGACCAACAATATCATTACACTAGAGAATCCAAAAGCTGCATTTGTTGAACAATCTTTGTTATTACATTGCATGTGTTAAGCATCGGTGTAGACTTAGACTGTGATTTGATCTTGTGCTTAGTTAAATTATGAGATAACTTGTGAATTCATCAAGTGATGTTGAGTAGTTTTGAATATTCAGAATACTTGTGCTTACTGAAACTAAGTTTGCAATATATACACATATCTATTTGATTAAGTTGACATTTTGATCATTGCTTGAAACTGAACTCGTGAACTTGTCAAGGGCAATCAATATGTTTCTTGATCAATATTTGGTCTTAAAGAACATTTAGATGGTTCTTTAACTCTCGTTTTTGTATGCAGGTGGCTAGTGCTAAAGAGTGAAGCATTTGGTGGATTGTTTTGCTTTTTCACAAATATCAATGGTTAGCCTTTCTAAAAGTACACTTTTCTGTATTTAAATAGTTTTAGGTTGCATTTACATTATTCATGTAGCTATTTGCTTCTTAAGTTAATGCATGCACACCCATCTAAATTAAACGCTTTTTCTTAGGCCAAATTTCATCATCGAGGTTTAGCCTACCAGCCGAGGCCTCCAGCTTTAGCTCACCGCTGAGTACTCTATTTCAGGCCACTACTGCAAAGGCCTGCTATAACCTCTTTCAATGTTTGATTTAGAGTCCTACTTAAATTTTCTTATTATTTCTGTCCTCGTTTTTGTTTTAAGCCCTTACTGTAGGACGTATACCCGACATCGTTACCGTAATGCCCATCTTTTTGCATTACAACTATTTCAATGTCATTACAAGATACTGGTCCTTGTAGCTAGCTTCGTTAGTAACCTTGAGTTTATAGGTCTTGCAGGGATAATAGGACAGTAAACGAGTTAACAAATGAAGAATATCTTTGTGCAAAGTTGCATCTTGTGGGATCAAGACACTTTTAGAGATGATTGCTCGTTCTCAAGATTGAGTTAATTTCGGTGATAAAACCATTAGTTTATTGAATTTGTCTCTTAATCATGAATAATACTAATTTCATGTTTTGAAATGTTATTTGACTCAATTATGAATACAATGATTTTCTTCATTTTTATGATCTTGGAAGTGTATTGATTATTTATGTTATTGAAACATTTTTATTATTGAATATATTTTTTAAAATAACAAATATAGTAAAAATATGAAATATAAATTTTGTTATAAAGTCATTGCAACTATTGATACGTTGGTCATACATTTGACACAATAATTCGTTACAAATATAGTTCAAATTTGTCATAATTTGATTGCTAAATTTAGTAGAAAATTTATCATAGAATTCATCACATAATAATCACTAAACTTTGGTCACAATTTTATCGTACACACTCGTCACAAATTCGTATCAAATTTTTAGCATATGGTTGTCACTATTTCATCAATAATTTTTGTTACAAAATTGTTGTAGTATTTTGTTGCACATTTGTCTCTATTTTACGAAGCAAAATTGACACAACACTCACAAACTTAACGGAAAATTTTGTCACATATCCGTCACAACATATAATTTTTGTCACAGATTCATCACCAAATTGTTTGTCGCATCTATGACACAAAGTATGTCTTTCGTCAAAGTTTTGTCACAAAACACAGTGACAAGGGTACTTTTGACACAAAAATTTGCAGCGGGGTGTTTCGTGACGCAAATACTCCCTCCGTCCCGTAATATAAGTCTTTTTGGCTTTTTAATAGTATCCCAAAATACAAGTCATTCTCATAAAACAATAAAATATTAAATGCATTGTTTTCACTTTCACACTAAACAATGTAATATTATTAGCTAGTCTCAAAAAACAATACAATATTTTGCATTGAAATAATAAAAAACAACTCATTCATTATGTTTTTTTAAATGTGTGAAATGGCCAAAAGGCCTTATATTATGGGACGGAGGGACTACTTTTCATTGCAAATTCGTCACAAACTTGCGCTAGTGACGAATTTGCGACGAAAACCGCCGTCACAAATCCGAGAAATTTAGTAGTGTGCCACCGGGACCATCTATAAAAAAATTATGTTTTGTCTTTATAAATTGCATTGGTTATAGACTGAAATGCAAACTCTTGTTCTTTGTTTAACAGGCTTCTTGAATATAAATCTACTTCATCAATAATAATACTCTATTCAGCTCGTAATTCTTTTGTCAAGTCTTCAAACTGATTTCTATTCATATTCGGAGGGATTAAATTGTATGAGATTAAACCTTTTCCCATTGACTGTAAAAAAGCATTAATTTGTTGTAAAACGGCAACTTGTATTTGATACGGAGACAAATGATTTTGCCTAGCAATATCTTTAGATAAATTAGGTTCAAATTTCTTCCATAGTTTTTGGGGATCTGATGGACAAGAATATACCAATAAAGTGGAAAACAGACGGCGTAATTCATAGGGCATGTGATATGATGAGGCTTATTCGAAACATTGTTCTTGACTATTGTTCTGTTCTAAGAAACCATGGGCCAAAGTAGATGCATGAAATGTTTCAAACTCAGTACCGTTAAATGTTTTCAAATCACTAAAAGATGTAAGGCATGGAACTTTGGATAACAACAACCTTAAGTAATACCTTTCACCCTCTATTGTATTTACCGATACAATTCTACCAATCAAATCTCCTTTAAGACTAACTTTTCATCGTTTCTTGTCATTTTCCCAAACAAAGAAATATGGGAATTCACTATAGGTTACATTCTTTTCCTAGGCAAGTTCATGCGTTTTATTCATAAAAAAATATTCAGTTAACATTGTTTTTCGGTTAAAAGGATTCATAATGACATTTTCCAGCTTATGTTTATGGTTGAAGTTAATCGGCGGGAAATTTTAAAGGTGCACCTGCAGTTGAAAAACTGCGGGTTTCATGTCACACAGAGAGAATTTGTATATTCTCCATAGTGCTTCTGGAGGCAATACCCATCTTCCAGATTGGTATTGATCAATCTCATTTACGTTTTGAGATCTTTCATGGTTATCCACATTGAACATTATCTTATCATTTCCTTTGCATATATATATATTTGTATATATACTTCACTACTTTAACAGTTGAACAAATCTCAACGTTAATATGATAGTCAAACTTTGCAAGTAAATAAGGATTATATGGCACAACCCATCTATTAACTAGCCATGATTTTATAACCCTAACACGCTTTCCATCATTACGTCTTCTATAGATTTGATATGCATCTGTAGTCACAAGAGTTTTAGCACAAAACTCCTTTGGATATGAACTTCTACATAAACCATCAACCATGCAAACATTTTTGGGATTCAAGGTGCCACAAGGACCATGAAGCATGTGTTGTACAACCATTTTATAAAGGTGTGGTTGTAGTTTTTCATTGGACAATTCAGCACATACAATATGATCAAACTCTTCTGGCCTATAAATCTTATATGGAGGCATAAGTATAAGTAAAAAATGTGCATGAGGCATTCATCTTTTTTGAAACTCTATAACATATGTGAATGTAGCAACCTTTCCAAAAATATTTTTCTTGAATAACTCAATTTTAAGTTCATCAAATTTAGCTCTGAATACTCTATCTAATAAATCAGGTCTATCTTGTGCTAATTCACCACTTCGCAACATCGCTTTAATCTCGGGCCAATTATGAGTTATTGTCAAGAATATATCGGGCTTACCAAATTTACGGACTAAAGGCATAGCATCTAAACACTTTTTTTCACATGTGCTAGGCCCACCAGTAAACGCAACCGGCACTATGGTACGCTGACCAACTTTACTCGCATCGTTTTCCCCCCTGAAAACAACATCTACTACACCCTGTAGGAATTCTTGCCTAATGTTTTTTTGTTGCACTCTAAAATAATCAAGCCTTTATGTTTCTAATTTCACAATCTACAACATATTGCTGGAACAATCTGCCAAATTGAAGTAAATAAGATTCATCCCCTTCTCTAATCTGACACTTATAACAATAATATTCTCTAATAGACACACAGTTTGGGTCCTCTGTGCCTCAAGATAAAGTTTCAGCCTCGCTTTCAATTAATTGTTGTGCATTGAATGCATTTTTAGGATTAATCAATCTATTATTCTCAGCCATCTTTTTGCGTTTTCCAGAATTACTCATAATACCTTTTTTACTAATTCCTTGGTGCCAGCCAAATTCACCATAATGGAACATAAGAGGATATTGATACGGTTCATAACAACCATAGTAATATTGGATACTATGCGAATTCCCACTATGAGTATACACCCTTATGTTCCTTTCTTGATCTTCCTGTCCATCAACATGTATTCTAGCAATTTGCGGTACACTTGGTTTATTATACACTCTTTGATCAATCTTATGGTTACAGTAAAGTACAATCTGTAGTTCTTCAAGATTTGGTAAATTTCTTAAATCTCTAAAAAACTTAGCATAAGGGTTCTCAACTATGACTGTTAATATTTTATCCAAAGTCATTTCAAATAACCGTGGACACTGTTCTAAGCGCTGTGTTTTCTCATAAGATGTATTGTGGAAGTACAACTGAAGATTCTTACGCTTTTCATGTGTTCCTACCAAATCATTCATAAAATGGTACACCTGACCTTGGACCTTAAATGTGTAGACACCTTTATTTCTACATGCCATATCTTTATCATATGTTGCCCTCAGTGATGTAAATGGAAGAAGGTTATTTTATGTTTGAATGGATGCTCTAAAATTGACGGCCTCTATACTTTGTTATGTTATTAGGTCAACTAATATAAAAGGCAACCTAGTTTTTGCCAGGAATATGTCACCTTCTGAACAACAAAAATTGCTAGTTTCGTGCACAAACTTAAAGGCTTCGCAGTGCACACAGACAGGCATTGCCCGTAATATGTTGCTACATTTAGTAATCTGACGAAGCACGGCTCTTCATCCATCTTGTTCAGGGTTGGAAAAGTATCCAGAGGGATTACAATGAACATCATCAGAATGAATCATACCAGGTTCATTTCGCCGTGAACATTTAGCTTTCCAATGTAATATTTTTTTTGCTTCTCTCACTTATTTCGTTCTATCCATGCTCACTTATTGAGGTTCAATTCAAGGAAATTTGAGCTGCACTTTCTAGGTCAGACGGTTGGTTAACAAAATTGCTTAAACCAGACTGGGAATCCAAGGGCAACACATCACAGGACAACAATGAACAGTCTACATGGGGCTGTTTTGTTAGTTGTTTGTTTTCATCACGTTTTTCAGATGAGCAACCTACAACATATCGAGATTCTATTGGAGCATGATCAATTTTATGTGACAATTTATGTCTCTTCATAGCTTGAACGGTTGGTGCAACAATTGCTCTGTTATGTCTAAAGTCTTATTTATCTTTTGTTTTTCTCTCTCTCCATCTTTGAAGATTTATCGTTCTATTACTTGCTTTTTCGTGCTCAGTTTTTTATAACCAAATTAGATGTAATATCTTGCTTAAACATTGGTTTCAAGCCCTTAAAACAAACATGAATTGGTAAAAGTTCCTTGATAGGGAAACAAAAGACTACTGCAAAATACCAACCAATACCGAACTACGACGAAGTACTTAACCGAAACAACTTATGAATTAATATAATACTAAAGTTGAGACAATAAACTAAGAACATTGCAGAAATACCTAACAACTGCCATTGCACATGTACAGAGCACGAAAAACCAGCAACAATAGCACTTCCGTTGTTAGGAACATTTTGTTATGTTTTAATGATGACCATACTAGCTGTTATAGCAAGCCTGAAATAAGTTAGAATTCTCTGTATAAGTCTTTACTTAGAGTCTGACATGTTGTATAAGTTGAGTCAGACAAGTATTGTACTAGTTGGTAGGACGGCAAAGTATAAACAGATTTTCGGCAGAGTGAAGCCAGCCAAGTACCAGCAGAGAAGTAATGAAGACATTATGGTCTGACTTATAACCAAGAAAGTTTGTGATGACCTTGGATAAGTCTAAGTTATGTTTCAAGTGATGAAACTTAATGTTTAAATATGGTGTACACTGATCTCACACAAATCAAGGATCAGTGAAGTACAAAGATTCTCCTTTAACTGAAAGAATGAAGGAAATAGTTAATCGGCAAAGTAAACTGACTATCGGCTGAGTGAAACAAAGCAGTGAAGGAAGATCCAAGCGGCAAAGTCAGAAGGATCACTTGACCGATCAGAAATCAGCTAAGTTAACCTTACCTAATCAGATTTTGAAATATGTTGAAGATTCAGAGGATCAATCATTAAATGCATAATAAATAGAGAACAATCAAGGACGGATTTTTTGATAAATATTTGAAGAAAAAATCCGATCACTGAAATCAAGGAGAATACAATTAAGGGGGAATCAAGAATAAAATCAAGGATTATTCCCTCATTAATATAGCCAACGGATGGAAATTCAAATCAAGGATTATCAAGGCTATAAATAGAAGGCATTGACAGAAAAAGAAAAAAGAGAGAGGCATGATAAAAATCTGAGCAAAACTCTGTCAAAGTGAAAAGCTTTGTATCTGTGGTAATAAGATATATCTAGTGATCAACTCAAAACTGAGAGCTACAATTCAAACATCAAGCATTGAGATTGATCAACAAGTTTGTGAATCCAATTCACATCAATCAAGCAGCTGAATCAGTGGCATCTGAGAAGGAGTTGTGTTTGTGATAGCTGCTGAAGGATTTGATCCCAAAGAGCTGTGAAAGAGACTGAGTCACTGAAGCTGTTGCAGTCAGGAGTGATAGTCTTGTAGATTGTGAAGCTTGTGTAGTCAAGGGCAATCAGACTATTGTATCCGTGAAAACAATAGTGAATTCCTCCAATCATCACAGGAGAAGAGTGGATTAAGAAATTACACCACCCTGAACCACTATAAGCCTTGTGTCAATTTACTTTCAGCAATTTAACTTACTGCATTCATTTAATTACTTATATTATATCTTATATCTGTGATTTCCTAAACTACTTTGAAACAACATAGTAAGAAGGGACTTATCCGCAGCCCAAAATCTTTTAAAAACAAGAAATTTTTTTGAAACTTCACTATAGTCATTCACCCCCCCTCTGACTATAGTTTTACCCTTCTCTAGGACCAACAATTGGTATCAGAGCAGTGTTCCTAGTATCAAAACCTGTTCAGTTCTAACTTCTGGTAACAAGGAGATCACATATTTTCAAAGTAGTTTTCAAATCTGCGCTTTCAACACATATACATAAATATCTCTTATTTGTACTTATGGATTCCTCAAACTTTATGTCAAAAGTACCTGTTTTCAATGTTAACAATTTTGATGAATATAAAATAAGAATGTTATCTCATCTTGCAGCAACTCATGAGGAGAGCTGGATGTAATTAATGATGGCCCAATCATGATCATGACTGTGGTAGCCACAGGAGCATATCAAGGAAAAGAAGTGGATAAACCTAAGAAAGATTGGACCAAGGATGACAGAGAAGAGAAAATCTAGACTTTTTTTGCAAAAGATATGATCTTGAAGACCCTGGATAGCAACATGTTCATTAGAATCAAAGACTGCAAAACAGCAAAGGAGATGTGGGACAAGTTGGCACTGATAAATGAAGGATCTGAAGCAATTAAAGAAAACAAATTATCAGTTGCAAAATAGAAATTTGAGGACTTCAAAATGAAGGCCGGTGAATCCATTGATCAATTGGACAACAGATTCTCAAGCATCATCAGTGAACTGCAACAACTTGGACACATATATCCTCAGAAAGAAGTGTGCTTAAAGATCTTGAGAGGCTTACCTGAAAGATGGAAGATCATAACATCAGTAATCAGAGGAACAACAAATCTTGCAAACACTGACACCCTGACTCTGATGTCCCAACTAAAGGCTCATGAATTTGAATTGAACGGTGAAGATGGTGCTCCGGCAGAGACACAAAGAGCCAGTGCACTGATAGCACCACATCAAAGTAACTTTGCTGATTGTATCAGCAAAGAGACACTAGAGCTCAAAGAACAGGTAGCTTTATTAGTTAAACGTTTTGACAGGTTTAGCAAAAAGAAGCCATTCAAAGGAAACTCATCATCAAACAAGAGGTCAAGCTCAAACAAAGACATGAAGAAAAAAGATGATGAATACAGATGCTTCAACTACAACAAGAAAGGTCACTTCAAGGCTGATTGCCCCGAAGAAAATATCAAAGATGAGGAAAAGAAGAAGTACAAAGCATCTGAAAAGAGGAAAGGTAAGAAAGCACTCAAGGCTGAATCCAACAGTGAAAAGAATGAAGAATCATCTGACAATGACTCAGATAATAGTGATGAAGTAGACAGCTCAGACAATGAGAAAGCATGCCTATGTCTCAGGACCAAAAAATTAGATGAAGATGAAACTGACAGCTCAGATAATGAGAAAGCAAGTCTATGTCTTATGGCCAAAGAATCTGATGAAACTGAGGTAACATCTAGTTCTTACTCTTTATCAAATGCATCCACATCTAACACTGCACAATCTTCTATTCTCCCATCAGATCCAGCAGCCCTAGTCCAAGATCTCATGACTAAATTTGATGAAATTGAGATGAATCATGAAATTCTGGAAAAGGAATGCAAGGATCTAAGAAAAGAAAATAAAATATTGAAGGAACAACTGGACAAATTGAAAGCTGAACTAGCTACTAAGGAGATATACTCACCTAATCAAAAAGCAACAGATGATAACTCATCCACCGCTAACTGATCAGCTGAGAAAATCCACCTAGCAGCTAAAAACACCACTGCACCACTAAATGCACCAGCTTACAAGCCTCCAAGAAGGTTTGGATCCATATTTGGTCTTGGCTACAATAGTCAGGATGAGATTAGAAACAATGGACAACACAATTTTGAATCCAGGACCAACAATGGACCAAAATTCAGAAAGGGACAGAACATAGTCTCAACCACTCATTCTGCACCGGTGAAGTCAAAAACCAGTGCAGTGAAACATCAGACTAAACCATCAATCCAGTCAACCAAAGGCAAAGACCTTCTGAAAGGTAAAGGAAGACTTTACCCTTTAGAGGATGATTGGAATGTTGCACCTCCAAAATACAAGAAGAAACCAATTCAGGCCATGCATCATGTGTTTAAGAAAAACCAACCAAGGTATGTTCCTAGACATATGAAGCAACATAGGTTTCCTACTGCATATTGGAAAGTGAAAAAGGATGCAAATGCACCAAAAAGTAGAGAAAAGTATCAGAATACCTTCGGTAAAAATATTAGAAGCTATTCTTCCATGCCTTATACATATGAAGTTGATGACTTCAATTATCCAAAAAGAAGATCATTTGGATATACACTTGGAGTAGGAGGCATGACTGCTAACAGGTATGGACCCAAACAGTGTTGGGTACCTAAACATAATTAATTTGTTTTGTAGGATGTCTGGTATGGACCCAAACACTGACTTTAAAGCTTTTGATGGACCCAAAGTCACCTTTGGAGGCAAAGAAAACCCTGGTAAAATTAAGGGGAAGGCACAATGCTCAAGAACAATTTGAAGATTCAAAATGTGGCATATGTTAAGGGACTAAATTTCAATCTGCTAAGCATCAGTCAATTCTGTGACAAAGGCTACAATATACACTTCAACAAGGAAGGATGCAAGGTGATTCACAACCAAACCAACATAGTGGTTCCTGCAGGAAGAAGAGAAGATAACATGTATGTGGTGGATTGGAAAACAGCTAAGGCAGAAACATGTTTGCTTGTAAAAAAGAAACAATCAACCAGCTGGATTTGGCATAGAAGATTAAATCATCTAAATTTCAAGACCATCAACACATTATCAAAGAACAAATTAGTTGAAGGCCTGCCAGAGATCACATTCAAGAAAGAAAGCCTCTGTGATGCATGCCAGAAAGGAAAGGAAAGCAAATCAAAAGCTCCTTCAAATCAAAGCTCTATCCATCAACAACAAGAATTCTACATCTTTTACATATGGACTTGTTTGGACCAGTCACACCAGTAAGTGTAAGTGGTAAGAAATACACTCTAGTAGTGGTTGATGATTTCTCCAAGTACACCTGGACCATATTCATGAACAAGAAGAAAGAGACACTCAAGAAGCTGCCAGATTTGCTAAGAAGAATTCAAAATGAGAAAGAACTAAAGATTATCAAGATCAGATCAGATAGAGGCACAAAATTTCTAAATAAAGTTATCAGAACTTATTGCGAAGAAAATGGAGTACTACATCAATTATCTGCAGCAGGAACTCCATAAGAAAATGGTGTAGCAGAAAGAAGAAACGGAACTCTCAAAGAAGCAGTCAGAACAATGATTGCAGAAGCATGCCTACCAAAGAGGTTTTGGGCTGAAGAAGCAAGCACACCATGCTATACACAGAACAGATCAATCATCAACAAATATCATGGAAAGACTCCATATGAAATATGGAATGGAAGAAAACCTAATGTCTCATATTTGCATATGTTTGGATCAAAATGTTTTGTTTTGAACAGGAATCAGCTGCATACCTTTGTTGAAAAGGCTGATGAAGCAATGTTTATAGGATATTCAGACACCAGCAAAGCATTCAGAATACTCAACAAAAGAACATTGGTGATTGAAGAATCAATACATGTAGTCTTTGATGAACCAAACACAAATGGTGAAAGTCTTCATGATCAGGAAGAAGAAGCAACACAAAGGGAAGTATATACAAATACAACCATACCAGCTTCCATTATGAATCACCATTTTGAAAATCAAGATGAGCCACATGTCAATACAACAGAAGAAGCACCAGAACTTGAAGCTCATGCACAGTCTGATGGTGTAGAAGCACCAAGTGAAGAACAACTTCAACCTGACCTCAATTGGCTAAGTGATCATCCTGAAGATCAAGTCATTGGAGACATTCACACATGAGTTAGAACCATAAGACAACTGGAGCATATGCTAACATGCTTTCTATCATAAGTGGAACCCAAGACAATAGATGATGAAATTCAAGATGCAGACTGGACCACGGCCAAGCAAGAGTAGCTAAATGAATTTGAAAGAAATGAAGTCAGGGAACTTGTTGACAAACCAGACATAGCCAACATCATTGGAACAAAATGGGTATTCAGAAACAAGATGGATGAACAAGGAACAGTTGTCAGAAATAAAAGCAAGGCTAGTTGCAAAAGGTTACTCTCAAGCAGAAGGAATAGATTATGATGAGACATTTGCACCAGTAGCAAGATTGGAAGAAATCAGACTCTTTCTAGCCTTTTCCGCACACAAAGACTTCAAAGTCTATCAAATGGATGTCAAAAGTGTATTTCTAAATGGACTTTTGGAAGAAGAAGTATATGTGGAACAACCTCCTGGTTTTCAACTTAAAGGAAAAGAAGATAAAGTATACAAGCTCAAAAAGGCTCTTTATGGACTCAAACAGGCACCTAGAGCTTGGTATGAAACACTATCACAATTTCTGATCAAGAATGGATTCAACAAAGGAACTATAGATAAGACTCTGTTCAAATTAGAGGAAGGAACAAATACGTTGCTAGTACAAATCTATGTTGATGACATCATATTTGGATCAGAGGATGAAAAGCTGTGTGAGAAATTTGCAAACTTGATGAATCGCAAATTTCAGATGAGCATGATGGGAGAATTAAATTGTTTTCTTGGCCTTCAAGTGAAGAAAATGAAGGATGGTATATTCATTAGTCAAGCCATGTACACAAAAGACCTAATACACAAGTATGGTATGTGATGGAGGACCATCCAAGGAGCATACAAAAGATCCTTTGAAGATAAGAGATGGACCAGTGACCAGATTCCAAGCCAAAAGGATGAAAGAAGCATTAAATGCGCTTGTTGTTGAGTTGCATGACAAGGCATCAATGGTAGAAGAAGATCCACTGAAAGAGCCACTATTGGTGAATATAATCCAAGCTCGAGAGGGTCAAAATGATGATTGGGCTATGCTAGAGCAGCTGGAGTGAACAGAACACAAGTTTCAAGCACAATGGGCTATAATATGGGTTTGGCACCACTTAGCCTACTTTTACTAGTTCTTGGGCTTGTAATTTATATTTTATTATTTCTTATCATATTATAATAGTCCAATAAGGCCCTCTACACTTGGAATTTCGTGCATGAGGTGTCCATTAGGGTTTAGGGTTCAATCAAATCTTCATCTTATTTTTGGTAGATAATCAATCAATCGATTGGGGGATTATTTACTAATTTGTGATTTGAAGATCTTTTTTTATTTTTGGAATTACCTTTTTCTTTATTTCATCTAGACTTAGGAGTTGTCTAGGTTCATTTTTATTTTATATTTTCTTATTTTGTTTTCATTTTCTAGAAAATAAAATGCCAACATCCTTAGCCTATAAAAGGAGGGGCACACCATATGTATTTGACACCTTGAATTATAATTATATTGAGAGTTTTCTCTTGGAGTTTTTACAACTTTTATTAAGTGCATTTTTAGTTTGTGAGCATAGCTTAAAGTGTTTCATTGTAGTCTTTGGTTTAAGGATCATTAGAAGGGTCTTGGCTTCTTCATAGCCATTGGTTCTTCTAGTCTCATCCTTGAGTTAAACTACTTTTGCTCAAGTCTTTTCCTTCATCTAATTCTATTTTCCTTTTTTTATTTCGGGATATTCATTGTATTACTTAGGGTTCTTAACAATTTCATTGTTAAGGGTCCAAGGTATACATCAGTTGGTATCAGAGCAAGTGGTTCAATCCATTTGTTTTGGTGTTGCTGATTTGACACCCGTTTTTATTTCAATTTGTTTTATACTCATAAAAACTCAAAAAAATCTGTAATTTTTATCACATATAAATCACCAATTGATCTTGATTTTCTCTTTTTATTGTATCTCAAAATTCGAATCAGATCATACTGAAAACTGCATTGCAACACAGAATACTCTGTTCTGAAATTCTGCAGCAGTAGATCTTCTTTCGAATTTCGTTTGAGTGGGTTATCAATTTCAAAATTCATTGAAAATTGGTGGAGTGATAGAAAAGTTCCTGTTATACAACTTTCATCTTTTGAGTTTTCCCATATTCGTTATAGTTTGACCACAATCGGCGAAATAAGTCACTGCTACAACACTGGAAAATTTTGACAGATTGAGTTAGTTGAAAAGAAACGATTGTTTGTTCAACCTATAAAAGTCCAAAAAAATCTGAATTTTGGGTAACATCTACATAACTCATTATTCTACAAATTTCCTTTTTGCTTCCTGTTGAAATTCGTTTTTGTTTGGGCTGCACGTGCCAATAAGCGCAGGGCTGAATTTCTAGGTAAAATCAGGAAGTTGTCACCGAACTCCAGTTGAAGTGCTAATCGTTTAGGCACTGATTAAAAGGTGATAACCTGATCTAATCCAAGTTCTTCAGAGTTTTTTTTGAGTCAAAAAAAAAACACAAAAAAAAAAGTCATATAAAGGGCCAGTCACTCAAAAGGTGCCCCAAGTCTGTTACATCTTGGTCCCTTCCACATCTATTCCATTATTTTGTCTTTTCTTCTCACTTTTGAATCCATCCTAGCCTTCTCTTCTTGTGATTTGAGGACTAAGGATACAGTGATTCACAGAGCATTGCAAACATATTATTGTGCACTTTTTAATCGTTTAATACTCTAATTGAGAAAGAGCGGTAAAAGGCAATTGTGTGGTGAGTCTATAAGAGGGGAGAGAAAAGCCAGAGTGAATTTTTCAATCACCCCACAAAGAGCGTAAGTGAGGGTTTTATTTTCCCTGTTTATATTTTGTTTGCAAAAAAAAAAAAAATCAAGAAAAAAATCAAGAAAAAAAAAAAAAGGCCTGATACCGAAAAGTGCCTTATAATTTTATTTATTTTTACTCTTTCTAAAAGAATGTCAAGTGAGAACGGTCAGAAAGTTGAGGCTTCCTCAACTAAGGGAGTAGATTCTAAGTTGTCACTTGAATTTGTCTGTCAACAAGTTAATCGACTAATGGAAGAAATGCCTGATATGAAAAACTTGTTGAGGGAATCGAGAGGACAAACTAATGGTCGGAGAGCTGCTAATGCATCGATCACAAACAATGCAAGAAGACGCATTAATTTTGAAACTGGACATGATAATGAACATGAAGTTGATCAGGACCTTGATCCTGATGATATACCAGACGAATATGATGAGTTTACGATTAATCAGGTTCAGAGGCCAAGAAGGAATAATCATCAAGATGGTATTCGAAACATCAAGATGAAGATTCCTCCTTTCAAAAAGGGGACTAGTAATCCGGAGGAGTATTTAGAATGGGAAAAAAGAGTCGAGTTTGTATTTGATTGTAATAAATATAGCGAGACTCAAAAAGTAAAGTTGCGACATTAGAATTTTCTCGATTATGCAATGTTCGGTGGGATCAAATAGTGACAACCGAGAAGGAGAATGGGCGATGTTCCGGTTGAGACGTGGAGTGAGATGAAAAAAATAATGAAAAAAAGATTTGTACCTAACCATTATCATCGTGAACGTCTTCAAAAATTGCGGGTACTCCGCCAAGGATCCATGACGATCGATGATTACTACAAGGAAATGGAGGTTTCCATGATCCGTGCCAATGTTGAGGAGGATGAGGAAGCCACAATGGCCGATTCCTTAGTGGGTTGAATAGTGAGATAGCCAACACCGTTGACTTACATCCCTATTCGATCTACAAGGAATGGTGCATATGGCTATTAAAGTTGAAAGTCAACTCAAGAAGAAGAATTCCTTATCCAAAGGGAATTCCTCTCACTTTCAGCCTTATGCCAAGTCGAAGGGGATGCCCCCTAAGACTCTTACTAATGCACCCAAAGGTCAAGAAAAGTCCAAGGAATTGGAAAAGGGTAAGGAACGAAATTTTAATGCTAATCCTTCTAGATCTCGTGATATTGTGTGTTTCAGGTGCAAAGGAAGAGGACATTATTCCAACAATTGTCCAAACCAGCGTGTGATGATTATACGGGGAGATGGCACCTATGAATCAGCAAGTGAGGAGGAGCAAGAGCATGAAAGTGGTAAGGAAGAGGATCAAGACATTACTAATCCAATTGAGGACAACGGGGAACTACTTGTGGTAAGGCGGGCCTTAAGTGTCCAACCAAAGGTAGTGGGTCAAGAGGACCAAAGAGAAAACATCTTTCACACAAGATGTATGGTTAAAGGTAAAATTTGCATGATTATTATTGATAGTGGCGGTTGTGCAAATGTGGTAAGTCAAGAAATGGTAGATAAACTTGGTTTAGAGACTATCAAGCATCCAAACCCGTATAAGCCGCAATGGCTTAATGAGTGTGGGGAGCTTAGAGTTACTAAACAAGTTCTTTTATCTTTTTCTATTCGCAATTATGAGGATCAAATTGTGTGTGATGTGATTCCTATGCATGCTACACATATTTTACTTGGTAGACCCTGGCAATTTGATAAGAAAGCAATTCATGATGGTTTTCTGAATCAATACTCTTTTAAGCATAATAATAGAAAAATTGTCTTGACTTCTTTAAATCCAGAGATAATCCATGAAAGTCAAGTAAAAATGGCTAAATCTAGAAAAGAACATGAATTGAATCTAAAAGAAAAAGCCGTGGTGAGTAGTGTGCAAACTGAGAGTGTTGCGTCTGAGCTTAAGGAAAAGAAGGAAGCATCGAAAGCACTTAAAAATAAACCTAACTTCTTTGCTAAAACAACTCACGTGCATAAGGCAATTCAGGAAAAGCGTCAAGTGTTTGTCATAATATTTAAAGAATGCTTGTTAAGTACGGGTGATATATCCCCATCTATGCTTGGTATGTTTGTTGAGTTGTTGCAGGAATATCAAGACGTGTTTCCAGACGAGGAACCATATGGATTACCACCCTAACGTGGTATTGAACATCAGATTGACTTTGTTCCCGGGGCGTCATTGCCCAATAGACCCGCCTATAGAGCAAGTCCGGAGGAAACAAAGGAAATACGAGAGGCGAGTAAGTGAACTATTGGAAAGGGGTAAAGTGAGGGAAAGCACTAGTCCTTATGCCGTTCTGTCATTTTAGTTCCCAAGAAAACTGGAGAATGGCGTATGTGTACGATTGTAGAGCAATTAATAAAATCACAATCAAGTATAGATATCCCATTCCTCGGTTGGATGATATGTTGGACGAGTTACAGGTGCTATACTTTTTACTACAATAGATCTAAAAAGTGGATACCATCAAATAAGAATAAAAGAGGGAGACGAATGGAAAACTGCTTTCAAGACCAAGTTTGGTCTATATGAATGGCTAGTTATGCCATTTGGACTCACTAATGCACCGAGTACTTTTATGCGCTTAATGAACCATGTTTTGCGTGAGTATATTGGTAAATTTGTGGTAGTCTATTTTGATGATAGTTTGATCTATAGCAAGAGTCAAGATGAGCATTTGCATCATGTACGTGTTGTTTTGGACACACTTAGAAATGAGTCTTTGTATGCTAATTTTAAAAAGTGTTCATTTTGCATGGATAAAGTGGTTTTTCTTGGGTTCATTGTTGGAGCCAACGGTATTGAGGTTGACCCCGAAAAGGTCAAGGCCATTAAAGAGTGGCCCACGCCTAAAGCTTATCGAAGTGAGGAGTTTTCATGGCCTAGCTAGTTTCTATAGGCGTTTTGTGAAAGATTTCAGCACTATTGCATCTCTTTTAAATGAGTTGGTTAAAAAGGAAGTTTCTTTTCATTGGGGAGTAAAACAACAACAAGCTTTTGAACTCTTAAAAGAAAGGTTAACTAGTGCGCCTGTCTTAGCATTACCTAATTTTGATTGAGCATTTGAAATTGAATGTGATGCTTCTGGGATTGGGATTGGGGTTGTTCTTATTCAAAATAATCGCCCCATTGCCTATTTTAGTGAGAAGTTAAAGGCTGCACAATTAAATTACTCCACTTATGATAAAGAGATGTATGCGTTGGTAAGAGCATTGAAAAATTGGCAGCATTACCTATGGCCCAAAGAATTTGTGATTCACACGGATCACGAATCCTTAAAGTACCTTAAGGGTCAAGGGAAGTTAAATAAGAGGCATATGAAGTTGGTAGAATTTATTGAAACATTTCCTTATGTTTTCAGATATAATTGTGGTAAAGAAAATAAAGTAGCTGATGCATTATCTCGAAGGTATACTTTAATCAGTACTTTAGATTCTAAACTGCTTGGGTTTGAAATGATTAAGGAATTGTATCATAATGATGTTGACTTTTCTTCTATACATGTTGCATGTGAGCAATCTGGTTTTAAAGATTTTTATAGGCATGATGGTTATCTTTTTCGTGGTAAACAAATTTGCATACCTAAATGTTCTATAAGAGAGTTGTTGGTAAGTGAAGCTCACGGGGAGGTTTAATGGGTCATTTTTGGATGAATAAAACGTTAGAAGTCCTAAAAGAACATTTTTATTGGCCTAATATGCGTGTGGATGTTAATAGAATTTGTGATCATTGCATTACATGTAAACATGCTAAATCCAAAACCCACCTCATGGTTTGTATCAACCACTCCCAATTCCTAATGAACCTTGGACGAGATATCTCTATGGATTTTGTTCTTGGTTTACCAAGGTCTAAAAGTGGTAAGGATTCGGTCTTTGTAGTAGTGGACGATTTTCGAAGATGGCACACTTTATTGCTTGCACTAAAACAAATGATGCGACATATATTGCTAATTTATTCTTTAAAGAAGTTGTGCGTTTACATGGAGTTCCACGTACTATTGTGAGTGATCGTGATGTGAAATTTTTGAGTCACTTTTGGAAAGTTTTATGGAGTAAGTTAGGTACTAAATTACTATTTTCTACTACTTGCCACCCCCAAACCGATGGTCAAACCGAAGTGGTTAATAGGACTTTAGGACAATTACTTCGTTCAATAATACGAGAAGAACCTTAAAAATTGGGAAAATTGTCTTCCTTTTGTTGAGTTTGCGTATAACGAGTCCCGCATAGTGCGACTAAATTTTCACCATTTGAAGTAGTGTATGGCTTTAATCCATTGAGCCCTCTTGATTTAATCCCCATACCTTGTGAAGAAAAAGCAAGCTTGGATGGGAAAAACAAAGCTGAGTCTATTAAAGCATTGCATGAAAAAGTTAAAGCTAATATTGAGAAACGGACTCGGGTTTACTCCAAACAAGACAACAAGGGAAGGAAAGAGGTTTTATTTGAACCCGGTGATTGGGTTTGGTTACATCTTCGAAAGGATAGGTTTCCTATTAAACGGAGATCCAAGTTGCAACCCGAGGAGATGGACCATTTCAAGTTGTGGCAAAAGTGAATAATAATGCCTACAAGCCGGATCTACCTGGTGAATACAATATAAGTGCTACTTTTAATGTTTCAGACTTAACCCCATTTGATGCAGGAGATTTGAGGACAAATCCTTTTCAAGAGGGAGGGGATGATGGAGGACCATCCAAGGAGCATACAAAAGATCCTTTGAAGATAAGAGATGGACCAGTGACCAGATTCCAAGCCAAAAGGATGAAAGAAGCATTAAATGCGCTTGTTGTTGAGTTGCATGACAAGGCATCAATGGTAGAAGAAGATCCACTGAAAGAGCCACTATTGGTGAATATAATCCAAGCTCGAGAGGGTCAAAATGATGATTGGGCTATGCTAGATGTTCAGGGTCAAATTGTAGTGTTTTTAAGGATATATTTCACCTCAATTTCCCCCATATACGTATGATTTTCATAGAATTCGAGGTTTATAGTGAAATATTGAGTGAATGGTGATTTAAAGAGTTAAATATGAAAACGTATCAATTTATACGATTATTTGATTGTTTTATATGGTTTTGGATATTGTTACGTTTTTGTGGTGTTTGGATGCAATGTAGATACATGTTTTTGACTTGGAAGAGGATAAAGATGGAGATAAAGCTTGGAATGAAGCTTTCAAGCAGCCGAACTTCCGATGCAGTTCTTGATATGATATACACTGATTTGATTCTCGACCTCAAGAGAAGATTTGTAGGGCTTGAAGAGAGGATTCTACAGGATTTTGAATCACTTCATTCCGACTTACGAGGCCCGAGATATGAGCGTTACAAGTTTGGATGCTGTTGCTGAAACTACTGGAAAATGTCGTAATATACTCGTAATACGACGGGCTAATCAAAAAGGCGTTTTCTGAAGAAGAGTCCTTAATGAAAGTTGTAGAGTTTTCCGAGAGCTTTTTTATGACATTCGGATCATAATTTTTAGAAGTCTACAACTCAAGATATGAATTTTAGAAGTTTGAGTTCAAAACGTTAAACGGGCGTCCGGAGCAAACCGCCTCAGCAACCGACTTACTCTTCTCCATGCCTCAGCCGCCTTTTCTTTTATGCAAAACCCTAATTGGATAATTATTAATTCAGCCGCATATCCTTACATAGCCGACATATATTCCTTATAAATACAGCCTGCATGCCAACAATTCATACACAATATTTCCTGCGGCATTCATACAGCAGCAGCGGCAAGTCTGTGAGGCTTCAAGGCTGGTCACCCGAGCCTTGTGCTCGGGTGATCCGGGTTAGATTAGATGTATTTTTCTTCCGTTATTTTCGTTTGTGATTCATGGATCATCCGTTGTATGAACAAAGTGAGTTTATCTTCTTAATTAAGTCAGTCCCTGTTTATGTTCATGATGTTTAATTTTATTTTGTATCTTTCTTTGATTATGATGCTATGTGTGAACTTTATCGAGAGATTGGTTTGCGATTGATAGTTACAACATACGAGAGTTGCGTAACGCAAGATCACCATAGAAAGATAGGATCTTTAGCCGTTAATGATGACAAGTTAATAGGTTAATCATCTAGGTTGTTAGATTCGATTATACGAGAGTAACTTGAATCTACACCGAGTTTTGTTTGGTAAATCGATCTCAACATTCGAGAGATGAGAGATTGATAAATTGGATTTACTAAGAAATTAGGAATCCATAGCTTGAGATTAAATTCACTAAGGAATTAGGGATTTATATCTCGTGTAAAGGTGAAACCACAATTTGAATTAAAATCATGAGAATAACTAGGATTGAGATCACTTAGTTTGTACATTGTTTGAGCCCATGTATCGTTAGTTTAGTTTAGATTGTTTTATTGTTTTTCCTAGATTTAGTTTATCGTTTTATTGCTTTTATATTTTCCTGGCTTTGGATTAACAATCCTCTGTCCAGTTTATTTTCCGTTTTAGATTAGGATTAGTTATTTGTTTTAATAAAGAGGAATTAGTGAAATTAGATTCAACATCCCAATTCCCTGTGGATCGACCCTGTACTTACCCTACTATGCTATCAACTACCCGATATTTGGTCGGTTAGGAGTTAGTTTGCATGTTAAGTATAGGTTTATAAATTTTCTTTTTGTTTAGTGATGCAAAATCTCCCCAACAAAAGTGGCGCCGTTGCCGGGGAATAGGTGTCATGTTGAATCTAGTTTTGTTAGTTCTCGATTTTGTTACGTTTTATTTGTTTTTATTTTATTTCAATAAAAGTAGCGTTTAACAAATTGAGAGTTTTTATTTTGCCGTGTTTCGATGACCGTAGGGTTAAGAATGTGCAAAAGTTTTTTACTCAATCTGTTTTACGTGAAGTTTGTGTTTAGTTGTTACCTAGTCTAACCCCTGTGCTAGAATTTTATGTGGTCCGCTGCGTATTTGATGTATGATCTTTTAAGAAATTAGGGTTTGCTGTGCTTCCTGCGTTTTCTATGCAAATTCGACTGTTGGACGAGCGTTCAAGTAAGTGAACGCCCGTCCAGTCCCTAACATTGCAGGTGAACGAGCGGTTGAGACTTTGGACGGCCGTCCAGTGCAGAAATTTCCAGGTGAACGCCCGTCTGCTTGGTTGAACGCACGTCCAGGTTCCAGAATTTCTCTTAATTTGATTTTTAATGCTTTATTTGACTTGGATATTTTCATATGAGCTTCTGTGGCTAATTGTTTTTACGTAGATGTTCTGAACTTGCATGTTTACATCTTTCCATCTACTGATCCATGTTAAATAATTGATTTATTTTCATATACATGATTCATCCATGCAAGTTAAAGTTACTGTCGGTTCTCGTACGCTATAACTGTTCTTATGGTTAATTAGTAGCTAATGTCGGTTCCCGTATGCTACACACCGCTCCGATGAATCTTTTAAGCTTTTAAGACTTACGTGCTTCCTTTGTTTTTTTAGTTCATATGGGTAGCTACTGTCGGTTTTCCGTATGCTACGTCCTTTCTCCATATGAGTTATACCTGTTTAGATAGATGATCGTGTTGGTTTCCATAAGTCTATCACTTTCGATAAGTCTTAAGGCGCGTCGGCACTAGTGACGAAAGACTGTCGTTTATCGTAACTTTGTCATTATGTGGTAGACGTTTATATATATGTCGTGTTGCATATAGTGGGCTAGTTTTCTTTCTTTTATTTTATTTTCTTTTTGCATATCATTTAAATGCATTTCATTTAGTTGCATTTCATATAGTTGCATTGTTTTTCTATTTTTCCTTTTATTTTTCTTAAGTGTGGTCACTTTGTCGGTTTTCGTAATACCACCTAGTTTATTTTTCTTTTTGAGTGTAGTTAACTGTCGGTTTCCGTAATACTACCTCGTCTTTATTTTATTTTTAGGATTTTTCACGTAGATTGCATTGTAATGCATTTTCATATAGTTGCACCTAGCCCTACTATTTTGTAATATTCCATGTATATGTCCATCTTTATATGAGCTTAATCTAAAAATTCTCTAGACTTCCTTTCTTCCCGTGCTTTATATGTTATCTTCCCCTATCCCCGAGATATTTCATGTTTGTCAAGTGTGCGGGGTATTTGCATTAGCTTTTGTGAGCTTTAGACGATATCAGTTTTCCGGTGGATGGTCCACAGTCTACTGATTTCCTCAACATTTCTGGATCTGGCTCGCGACACTTCCGGAATTGCCACATTCGAACGACAAATCAGCTAAGTTCTCTTTTCTTTTATTTTGCACAACTTGAGGACAAGTTGCAATTTAAGTGTGGGGGAGGGGATAGATGATTTATGTATCTACTTTCATTTGCTCATATTAGTTATAATTTTCTATGAAAAGTGCTTCAATTTTCAAAATTTTTTTGTTTAGTCCTGAGTAACACTTCAATGGCATGCTAGTTTTATAATCTGGCACCCTTTAGTTGTTATCAGTAGTCATATCATGTTCTGAGAATAGGTTTAGTAAGTCGATACTCACTTTAACTTCATTTCACGAACCTATTAGATGAAGAGCCAAATATAGAATAGTTTCCGGTTAGTTAAAGGAAAGTTAATTCTTGATACAGATAACACTTATTTAGCATTAATGAAAGTTAAGAACTTGTGCTATACTCACATTTAGAATCTTAGTACCTTAGTGTTCTTGAGAACTTTGAGAGTCTTGAATGTGTTAGAAATATATTTGACCGAGAGTTTCCAAAGAGTTTGAAAAATATAAAAATATATATATCTATAAATAATAAATGAATAAAATTTCTTTGCGGGAATTTTGTTTATATCTATCACCTCGAGTCCATTTGGATACTGCCCCAATTGGGGAGTGTGGTTTACCTTGGACAGTATGGGTTCGAGTGATCTCAAGGTGACTGCCTCTAATGTAGGGGAGTGTGTTATACTTTTGAGACGCGACGATAGGAAATATAAAATATAAAATATACGTTTTTTTTTGGAATTCTAAGTCAAGTTGATCTAAACCCGGTAGAGAGACCCGAAAGGTATTTTCTTGGTACTAAGCAAAGGAATTTAGTTGTGAGTTAGTTACTATGTTCTTGGTAATTAATTTTTGTTAGGTAAGTGTTGTAGATAGAATGAAGTTTTCGTTTAGTTGACCGGATAACTGTTAGTGTGCTTGATGTATTATATCGAGAGAGGATCGGTGGAAGTTTAGTAGGTTCGCACACACATCACCGAGTGAGGTCGATTTGCTTTGGATACTAGCTTGTCATGATTTTGACTATATCTCGTGTCAGGTTATGTGGATTCTTGATGGTATGTTCTTGTTTTGTTTTACTCGAGGACGAGCAAAAGTTTAAGTGTGGGGGTGTTGTTCGGGGTCAAATTGTAGTGTTTTTAAGGATATATTTCACCTCAATTTCCCCCATATACGTATGATTTTCATAGAATTCGAGGTTTATAGTGAAATATTGAGTGAATGGTGATTTAAAGAGTTAAATATGAAAACGTATCAATTTATACGATTATTTGATTGTTTTATATGGTTTTGGATATTGTTACGTTTTTGTGGTGTTTGGATGCAATGTAGATACATGTTTTTGACTTGGAAGAGGATAAAGATGGAGATAAAGCTTGGAATGAAGCTTTCAAGCAGCCGAACTTCCGATGCAGTTCTTGATATGATATACACTGATTTGACTCTCGACCTCAAGAGAAGATTTGTAGGGCTTGAAGAGAGGATTCTACAGGATTTTGAATCACTTCATTCCAACTTACGAGGCCCGAGATATGAGCGTTACAAGTTTGGATGCTGTTGCTGAAACTACTGGAAAATGTCGTAATATACTCGTAATACGACGGGCTAATCAAAAAGGCGTTTTCTGAAGAAGAGTCCTTAATGAAAGTTGTAGAGTTTTCCGAGAGCTTTTTTATGACATTCGGATCATAATTTTTAGAAGTCTACAACTCAAGATATGAATTTTAGAAGTTTGAGTTCAAAACGTTAAACGGGCGTCCGGAGCAAACCGCCTCAGCAACCGACTTACTCTTCTCCATGCCTCAGCCGCCTTTTCTTTTATGCAAAACCCTAATTGGATAATTATTAATTCAGCCGCATATCCTTACATAGCCGACATATATTCCTTATAAATACGGCACCGCATGCCAACAATTCATACACAATATTTCTGCGGCATTCATACAAGCCAAAAGTGCAAGTACGTGAGGCTTCAAGGGCGGTCACCCGAGCCTTGTGCTCGGGTGATCCGGGTTAGATTAGATGTATTTTTCTTCCGTTATTTTCGTTTGTGATTCATGGATCATCCGTTGTATGAACAAAGTGAGTTTATCTTCTTAATTAAGTCAGTCCCTGTTTATGTTCATGATGTTTAATTTTATTTTGTATCTTTCTTTGATTATGATGCTATGTGTGAACTTTATCGAGAGATTGGTTTGCGATTGATAGTTACAACATACGAGAGTTGCGTAACGCAAGATCACCATAGAAAGATAGGATCTTTAGCCGTTAATGATGACAAGTTAATAGGTTAATCATCTAGGTTGTTAGATTCGATTATACGAGAGTAACTTGAATCTACACCGAGTTTTGTTTGGTAAATCGATCTCAACATTCGAGAGATGAGAGATTGATAAATTGGATTTACTAAGAAATTAGGAATCCATAGCTTGAGATTAAATTCACTAAGGAATTAGGGATTTGTATCTCGTGTAAAGGTGAAACCACAATTTGAATTAAAATCATGAGAATAACTAGGATTGAGATCACTTAGTTTGTACATTGTTTGAGCCCATGTATCGTTAGTTTAGTTTAGATTGTTTTATTGTTTTTCCTAGATTTAGTTTATCGTTTTATTGCTTTTATATTTTCCTGGCTTTGGATTAACAATCCTCTCATCCAGGTTATTTTCCGTTTTAGATTAGGATTAGTTATTTTTTTTAATAAAGAGGAATTAGTGAAATTAGATTCAACATCCCAATTCCCCGTGGATCGACCCTGTACTTACCCTACTATGCTATCAACTACCCGATATTTGGTCGGTTAGGAGTTAGTTTGCATGTTAAGTATAGGTTTATAAATTTTCTTTTTGTTTAGTGATGCAAAATCTCCCCAACACTAGAGCAGCTGGAGTGAACAGAACACAAGTTTCAAGCACAATGGGCTATAATATGGGTTTGGCACCACTTAGCCTACTTTTACTAGTTCTTGGGCTTGTAATTTATATTTTATTATTTCTTATCATATTATAATAGTCCAATAAGGCCCTCTACACTTGGAATTTCATGCATGAGGTGTCCATTAGGGTTTAGGGTTCAATCAAATCTTCATCTTATTTTTGGTAGATAATCAATCAATCTGATTGGGGGATTATTTACTAATTTGTGATTTGAAGATCTTTTTTTATTTTTGGAATTACCTTTTTCTTTATTTCATCTAGACTTAGGAGTTGTCTAGGTTCATTTTTATTTTATATTTTCTTATTTTGTTTTCATTTTCTAGAAAATAAAATGCCAACATCCTTAGCCTATAAAAGGAGGGGCACACCATATGTATTTGACACCTTGAATTATAATTATATTGAGAGTTTTCTCTTGGAGTTTTTACAACTTTTATTAAGTGCATTTTAAGTTTGTGAGCATAGCTTAAAGTGTTTCATTGTAGTCTTTGGTTTAAGGATCATTAGAAGGGTCTTGGCTTCTTCATAGCCATTGGTTCTTCTAGTCTCATCCTTGAGTTAAACTACTTTTGCTCAAGTCTTTTCCTTCATCTAATTCTATTTTCCTTTTTTTATTTCGGGATATTCATTGTATTACTTAGGGTTCTTAACAATTTAATTGTTAAGGGTCCAAGTTATACATCAGTATGGACACAAGTGGCACAGCAGATACACCAATGTGTGCAAGAGTCATTCTTGGAAAAGATGAAGCAGGAAAAATGTTGATCAGAAAATGTATAGAGGAATCATTGGATCCCTACTATATCTAACTGTAAGTAGACCTGATATAGCATTTGCAGTAGGAGTATATGCAAGATTTCAAGCTCAACCAAAATAATCATATCTTCTAGCAGCTAAAATAATAATCAAATACCTGAAGAACACCATCAATGTTGGCATTTGGTATCCAAAAGATGGAGGATTCAAGTTGATATCATATTCAGACTCTGACTATGCTGGATGCAAGATAGATAGAAAAAGCACTTCTGGAACATGCTAGATGCTAGGCACCAGAATAGTTTCATGGTTCAGCAAAAAGCAAAACTCCATCTCTACATCAACACCTGAAGCAGAATATATAGCAGCAGGCAGTCGTTGTGCACAAGTACTGTGGATTAGACAATAGCTAAGAGATTATGGAATGTAGGAGATGACAATTCCAATCATGTGTGACAACACAAGTGCAATATCCATTACTGAAAATCCAATGTTGCACTCAAGAACAAAGCATATTGATGTAAGACATCATTCCATCAGAGATCATGTTGAAAAATGAGACGTTATTCTAAGATACATACCCACTGAAGATCAATTGGCTGACATTTTCACTAAACCACTCAGTCATGAAAGATTTAGCATGTTGAGAACTGAGTTGGGAATGATTGAAATTGACTAAGTACCAAAGAGCGGCTAACTGGAGTAAACAACTAAGTGACTTCACCAGCTGATTAAACCTTTGCCATTAGATGTGATGTAGCAGGCCAGGCACTGGTACTCAGCGAAGTCAACTTCACTGATTGTTAGGAACAGTTAAATACAGCGGCTCAGTGAAAAAGTCACTACACCGACTAAGTGACCAGCTAAGCCACTCCACCAAAATGAAGATTGGAGTCACCAGCAAATTAAAGTGTGAACCAAATCAGTTTTTATACACGTGGAAAACCAAGAAGTTATGAAGGATTATACTGTGGAAGATTACACACGTGGAGATCAATCTACAATCGTGGAGGTAACCTTAATATTCTTTTTAATTACAAATGCCTCGATTCTCGGGATCTATCATTACATACCTCAATCCACTCCCCCACTTCACTCGAATATCGGGATTTATATACACAAAATCACACCAGTATATCACAAAATCCTTCCATATTCAACCACGTTAACACCACCCAAATCATCCTATATAAACAACACTTAGAGATTTCTCAGAATTTTTTACGCTCTCTTTGCAATTCAAAAACCCTATTTCTTATTGAAAATCTAGTCCTTCTCTCAAATCTTAAATAAAATGGCTTCATCCTCTACAATATCTCCCACCGAAACATTTTATGAAAAATCGATCATCACTGGATCATTTTTCAAACCTGAACCCTATCTCTCTTTCTGTGATAATGATGCACAAGCTCGACGCTTGGTTGATTGTTGTTCAAATCTGGGGTTAATGACCTTCCTAAATCCCCCAATCAACGGAATTTGCTATGAAAATCTAATTGCATTCTGGAAAAATGCAAAGTTTGTGCCCAGCACAAAAAAGACTGATATCGATTGCATAAAGAGTTGAATCTTTGGGAAAGAAGTGGTCATTACACCTGGTCTTCTCAACAGATTCATACACCTACCAATGATCGGTCCGGCTAATGTGAAGTTCGTAAAGATTGACATCAAAAACTTCTGGGCTGAAATAGCCAAGATCCCAAGCACAACAACAAAACCTACAACCTTCCTAGATCAGCACTCAAACTTCCATTTGCTGAATTTGCACCGGTTATCACAAAGAACATCGAAGGCAGAAAAGGGTCGATGGAAAACTTGACTGAGTTACGGGTCAAGCTAATGGCGATCATCTATCAAGGTATTAACTTTGATTGGGCAACATTTGTCTTCAATAGACTGAAAGACCAGATTCAAAAAGAAATTGATCTGTCAATTATGGCACCAGCAAAGGTTTGCAGAAGAAATGTGATTTCTGGGAGAGGAAATCACATGGGTTCCCCCTTCAACACCTGTTTGACACACTGAGGGTGAAACCCACAAATTTACAACCTCCACACAAGTCCAAGGTAATGTTTACCTACATCAAGGCATCTCGAAACCCAAACCCACTGTCGGGAGAAAGAGAAAACAACCTGAAAGCAGCAGATCAGGAATAGGACGAAGAACCAGATCCCAAACGGCACAAGAGAGCACCCCTGTGATTGGTACCAGCAACCTGAACGATACTGTAGTAATCAGTGATGATACAACAACGGAGGAAGAGAAACAACAAGAGGACATCACCATCTGGAAGAAGGTGAGGAAGGATATGTTCTCACTCCATCTGAAGAAGAAGAGATGGATGAAGAAGAAGCTGAGACAGAGGATGAACATTCAGAGGGTGACCACCTTGAAGCTGACCCAGAAAAGATGGAGATATCTGATGATGACCTAACTCTTCAAGAATTACTCTTCAAGACCCTCAGCAAAGTTGACAAACAGCCAGTGAGCCAGTTGATCAAACTCACTTTGCTGAACTTGTCAAAACCCCCACTATTGATCAAGGGGGAACACCAGTAGAAGAAATCAAGTCTTCAGCTCATGGAGAAGAAAACCTGCCATCTTTGGCAGAAGGAGAAGCAAGCACCCCCAACAACCCCTCAATGACCCTGAGTCTAATGAGGAAGAAAAAGAAGAAGAGGAATAAAAAGAAAGTGAGAAAGAGAAGGAAGAAGATGCAGATGATGAGGATGAGGAAGTAATTCCAGAGGAAATTGATCCAGAAAGACTGTTCAATCTGGATATTCAACCGCTCATTGTGGACATGGAACGGCAATACCTTAGCAGACAAAACCTGAAAGCTGCCTTAAGGAGTGATGCAACCTCCTTAAACCACAAGATTGAAGCCCTCGTCAGTCACATCAAGATATAAGATGAAGTCATGGAAAAATAGGGAAACTTACTTTGCAACTTACGGCATCTCATTCCCTACCATGTCCAAACCATCATTGAGTTTCATGCTGAAAAGATTGATAACAATCTCAAACCCTTGGTGGATACTCTAAATGCTCACACTCATCAAATTCAGCATCTAGATGAGATCATGGAGTACTCTGGCCAGCAACTCAACACCCTTCTCAAAGTTGGTGAGGCAACCAACAAGATACTGGAGAAAAGATATGGTCCCCTCTCTGAATTTGAAGATGCAATCAGGACTCTTGAAGAATGTTTTGATGTTGCCAAAAAGGGGGAAGGAAGCTCAAAGCCTGAGAGCTCCGGGGGAATGAAGGCAAGACCAACGGACAAGGGCAAGGGTATCAAAGGCAAGGGCATCAGGTTTCAAGAAAAGAAGCAGTAGCCCTTATTATATTAATTTACTTACTCAAATGACCCATGCTTTTGATTCTCAAATAAAAAGATGCAATGTCTTATTGCCCTTAATGGATGAATAAAATCTTTGAGCTGTATTCTGTTGTTCTATTATGAAAAATTTGGCATATTTATGTTCAGGCTTATGAGGGTTTGGCATCATCAAAAAGAGGGAAATTGTTAGGAACATTTTGTTATGTTTTGATGATGGCCATACTAGCTGTTATAGCAAGCCCGAAATAAGTTAGAATTCTCTCGTATAAGTCTTTACTTAGAGTCGACATGTTGTATAAGTTGAGTCGACAAGTATTGTACTAGTTGGTAGGACGGCAAAGTATAAACAGATTTTCAGCAGAGTGAAGTCAGCCAAATACCAGCAGAGAAGTAATGAAGACATTATGGTCTGACTTATAACCAAGGAAGTCTGTGATGACCTTGGATAAGTCTAAGTTATGTTCCGAGTGATGAAACTTAATGTTTAAATATGGTGTACACTAATCTCACACAAACCAAGGATCAGTGAAGTACAAAGATTCTCCTTTAACCGAAAGAATGAAGGAAACAGTGAATCGGCAAAGTAAACTGACTATCGGTTGAGTGAAGACAAAGCAATGAAGGAATATCCAAGCGGCAAAGTCAGAAGGATCACTTGACCGATCAGAGAACAGCTAAGTAAACCTTACCTAATCAGATTTTGAAATATGTTGAAGATTCAGAGGATCAAGCATTAAATGCATAATAAATAGAGGATCAATCAAAGGACGGATTTTCTGATAAATATTTGAAGAAAAATCCGATCACTTAAATCAAGGAGAATACAATTAAGGGGGAATCAAGAATAAAATCAAGGATTATTCCCTCATTAATATAGCCAACGGACGGAAATTCAAATCAAGGATTATCAAGGCTATAAATAGAAGGCATTGACAGAAAAAGAAAAAAGAGAGAGGCACGATAAAAATCTAAGCAAAACTCTGTCAAAGTGAAAAGCTTTCTATCTGTGGCAAAAAGATATATCTAGTGATCAACTCAAAACTGAGAGCTACAATTCAAACATCAAGCATTGAGATTGATCAACAAGTTTGTGAATCCAATTCACATCAATCAAGAAACTGAATCAGTGCCATCTGAGAAGGAGTTGTGTTTGTGATAGCTGCTGAAGGATTTGATCCCAAGGAGCAGTGAAAGAGACTGAGTCACTGAAGCTGTTGCAGTCAAGGAGTGATAGTCTTGTAGATTGTGAAGCTTGTGTAGTCAAGGACAATCAGACTATTGTATCTGTGAAAACAATAGTGAATTCCTCCAATCATCACATGAGAAGAGTGGATTAAGGGATTACACCACCCTGAACCACTATAAGCCTTGTGTCAATTTACTTTCAGCAATTTACCTTACTGCATTCATTTATTTACTTATATTATATCTTATATCTGTGATTGCCTAACTACTTTGAAACAACATAGTAAGAAGGGACTTATCCGCTGCCCAAAAGTTTTTAAAAACAAGAAAAGTTTTTGAAACTCCACTATAGTCATTCACCCCCCCCCCCCCCTCTAACTATAGTTTTACCCTTCTCTGGGACCAACATCCGTAACACACCAGATGAGTACCGTAGCCTTATACCAAGAAAAAAAAACATTAGACGCAGCCTAAAACCAACAAAAAGGCCACCAAAAGCCAATACAACAGACTTGTACCAAGAAAAATACATGAACCTGATGATGTTTTTATCTATACAATGCGGAGTACACATGGAACACATTATAATAAAAAGAGATGATTATTTTAACCATAGCAGCCTCTTGCAAGCCAAGTTTGTGAAGAAGGAAAAAAGGTAAAAAAATAAAATAAAAGAAAGACAACAACAATAAACCTATACAGAATACATTAACCACCAAGAAGCATGAGAAGAACACCATATTAATTCAGGTCACACATCCAAAGTGGAAGCCAGAAACCCAAACGAAGTTTTCTTATGTCACATGGCCCAAAAAAACCACAGAATGATCTGTATGCTGTAAAGCATCTCTTTTTCTTGTCATTTATCAAAAGAAAACAAACAATAAACCATATTTGGTATAATTCATAAAAACTAAAAACGGAATAAACTGTATTTGATAAAACTGCATCATCATGAGTAAACTAAACACAGAAAAGAAAACAAGCAATTCCAACTAACACAGCAGAAAAAACAGAGGATCAAGTACATTCCTAACATGAAGAGCATGCATGCATACACAAACAAAGGGAGCAGAGTTTTTAAAAAAAACCATCAAAAGCCAACATAACAGACTTGTATGAAGAAAAACTACATGAACCTGATCATATTTTTATCTTTACAAAATGTATACAGAATACATTAACCACCTAGCTAGAAGCAAGAAAACCACATAATATTAATTTAGATCACATCACACATCTAAAATGTAAGTCAGAAGCCCAAAATAAGTTTTTCTATATCAGTTAACCAAAAGAAAAACATCTAATGAATTGTATGTTGTAAAGCATATATTTTTTTAATGTGTAGAAATGAAACAAGGAATGAACTATATGTGGTATAATTTATACAAACCAAACAAGGAATGGACTTTATTTGCTAAAAAGTGCATCAGCAAACTAACTACACAAGCCAAACAAACAACTTTTTATCTTGCAGGCATCAGACAAGTCAAAAAAATTAAATATAGTGGAATATAAATGAAACACATTAAATGCAAAAGCCAACAACATTAATTCTAACGGGCACCACAGCAAAAAAAGAGGATGTAAATACACCTACAATAGGGAAAAAAAGACATGCATACATAAATGAAGCCAACACAGTAATATAGAACCGAAATCAATAAATTCAAACCAACAAAACATCACTACGAATAGAGAACAAAAGAATTCACATGCTAAAGACGTCTTGCCTGTTTGGTTGAACAGAGAGAATATAAGAGCATAAGATAGTGTTTGGTGACGGCAAAGACAAACAATAAACCGCTTTATAAAGACTTCAAAGGCAGCTAATTTAAAGAAAAAATAAAAAGAACAATTATTGCCATTATCCGGTTAAAAACCTTCAATGAAAATATACCTTACGGTATCTCATTCTCCTTTTATTTCCGTAAAGTCCATGCAAAACCCTCTCCTTTCCTTTCTTTTCTATTACTATCCTCTCTTTTCTTTTCTACACGTTTCTTTCATCGACCTAATATCCGTTGAAATAAACCACCGTATAAAAGCGTTATTCTACTTCCTATCAATCTTTTTTTTTGACCCAGCTTTTTCCTTCTTGATTTGACCTAATTCGTCACAAACTTATGCGCATCGGTGAATCCATTGGGTAAAATACAGTATCATCATCGGGGGCTGCTATAATCCTCCTTCCCCCTTCGAATTCAAAGAAACGGCAGCTGTATTGATGCCGAGTGAAAATACCCATTTTGCAATCCTACGAGGTGAGGAGATTTGGGGAAGTTTCCCGACCCTGTGCAATGAACAAAAAAAAAGAATACAAAAGAAAAAGGAAATAAAATTCATAACTTTTTTTGCAGAAAGAAAATACAATACATATGTTTTTATTATTTGAGTAGTGATATCCAATGCTTATTCTACCACAACATCCTAAACAATACAATCAATACCACATATTTTGTTGGGATCCATCACAATAAATATTTGGTCACACAATAAATTTTGATCATTTTAATCAACGAATATCAAATATGTAGTGATATGTGCGTGCACTACACAAATATGTATCATTTTTTTTATTATATTGTTGATGAGAGATACAGCTGTTGGGAATAAAATAAAAAAATGAAACCAAACATCCTAAACAACACAATCAACAAAACACATTTTGTTGGGACCCATCACAATAAATATTTAATCACTTTAATCAATGAATACCAAGCATGTAGTGACATATGCACCACACAAATATGTAGTGCATATATCATTTTCCTTTTATTATTGTTGATGAGAGATATAGTTGTTGGGAATAAAAAAAAAATGAAACTACAACATTATAAACAACACAATAAATACCACACATTTTGTTGGGACCATCACAATAAATATTTTATCACTTTAATCAATGAATACCAATGAATGCAATGACATGTACACCATATCATTTTCCTTTTATTATTGTTGATGAGAGATACAGCTGTTGGTAGAAAAAAAATGAAAAGGAAATTATACAATGACGCATGTCAGCCTAAGAATTTGTCTTGCAAACTGCCGACGTGGCTTGGAGTGGGGGAGAAGCAATTTTTTCCTGTTAATAGTAGATATGATAGAATTTTCTTAGGCCTTCTTGGAAGAAGTGAATAACCTTACATGCATGTTGCTAGAAGCATATGCTCTATTTTGTTTTGTTTTTTTCTCTCTTTTCAAAGGACATTAGATATTCTTATCCCAAAAACCATCTTTCCTAAAAAAGTTAAGAGCATTTTCAAGAAATTGACAGTATGTTCTTGTCGATGTAGAATGCTTTGGAAAAGTAGTGTCACCATTAAGGACCAAACGGTACATTTTACATTTTTGATAGTACATAATATCTTTGTCTGATTCTTGATAGACAGAGTTGTCATTTAGATCATATGTAGTAACATATCTTATCATTTAATATAAATGTTTTAAAATATATTTTGAACGTGTTTGGAGTATTTCTCTCTCTTGGTTGTGACTTTTAAGGATGTGAGAAATAGTCCATCTTACATGCCCCACGAGACTGCCTTTTGCCAAGTCTCTGGGTGGATGCATTTGATTTTAGCGTACATTGGGACGTATTTTGTATAGTTGTGATCCTGTTGAAAACTTGCTATTCTTTCATCCACTACATAAAGGTTACGTTGTGAGATAATAAAAGTTCACATCTTAATAAAGTGAACGAAACAATAACAAGTCTTCAATATAAAATATATAACTGCTTTAAGGGGCCCTCCCCCATGATGGCCCGAATGAACACGAACGTGTGTTGGTTTGGCTTTGATATGATGATGTCAAGTCCCATTGTGAGACAAATAACAACTTTAACATATATACCATAGGAAACGAGGAATCAACCTCAAAATGGTGAAAATATAGCTACGAGGAATAAGTTGTTGGAGAGGTAGGTAACTTTGATGTTAAACATAATTGATCTCAACACGTTCATTCAAGTGTCTACCTATAACAAATATCGTGGTCCAACATCAAACACAAAGACATATCAAAAACACTACAAGGCCAACAAAGCGGGACCAAATCTGAAGACAATGTTGGCAGAAATGTATAACTCATTTCAAAAGTTTAACTCATTTCTTATACCAAGTTGAATTGTCATATCTTTCAAAAGTTTAAGTTGTTGGAAGGTAGATAATTTACATGTTAAACACAATGAATCTCGACATTAATTTCATGTCCCCAATATGGGACGAATAACAACATTAACACTTATACCATAGGAAAAGATGAATCAACCCTAAAACGATGAATATATAGACCCAACAACATAAAAGAAGAAAGACCTTAATTTTAAATCTTATGCTGCGTGACGGAAGAAAATCCATCTCTCAGTATTTTAGTGAAATAATAGCAAGTCCCTGACGAACGACAAAATTCAACTTTACCCTTTCACACTGGCCCAACTGAACATGGGTTGGAGTTCAATGTATCAAGCAAGAAGGAATTAAACATTCAAGTAACAAAAGGGGAAGAAAAAAAAAACTAATTGTAACACTAATATAATAATAAGGATTAAAATTATTTATCAATACAAGATTCTAAACGGAAAAAAGTGAGAGTAAATATTCCAAACAAGAACAAGGACATGAAAATGAAAGAGCAATGAACCGTCTTGGAGATTTTAGCTAGAAAAAATAAAAAAAAATATCACCAGCTGTACCTTATCCTTATTTATGTCTTATCATGGAGAGGTATATATCTTTATTTTCCCTTTTTTATTTTGTATGGTACACAAATAATATTCCTCAAATAGCAATCACACAGACACACACTAGTGACCTTTGTCTTTATGTAAAAACTCAATTTGGTAATAAATACGGATTATTCACACAAATTAATTCCTTTTAAGATATTGCAAGAAGGTATCAAATTCTTTTCATGGCAATTACTACACCATTTAATGTTTCAAAGTGCAATATGGATGTTAAATTCCCACGCCGCGTAAAGAATCTCTTCAAAAATGATACTCCCTCTATTTTTATATATATATGTCGCAGAGAGAAAAATCATACAAATTAAAAAAATAATTAATATGTGTATTGGAAATTTCTTTTTTTATTGGAGATGTAAATGTTTTGTTGGTAAATGAGTTTTCAATATTGGGAATATGTTTTTTTATTGGAATGTAAATATTTTGTTGGTAAAGGAGGAAAAAATAATAAATGCTGCATTGGAAATGTAAAATGACAGATAATTAAAAAAAATGGCAAAAACTGAAATGTGACAGATAAAAAAAAACGGAGGGAGTAATAGAGTGTGTATATATATATATATACTAGCCTAAAACTCGTGCGATGCACGGAGTTACTTGAATTTATAAAAGAGTAACGAATTTAGACAAACAACGTAAATATATGAATGTTGATATTCTCATAAGTATTACAAATGAAAATCATTACATATTAGCAATATTATATATAAACAAATTATTAACATATATTTACACACAACATTTGGTATGGTGTACAAACACCACAATATCAAATTACCCAAGCATTACCCATCCCCTCCACCCACTACCAAATCCCCATCCCGAAACATCTTTCACCAAAGTATCCTACTACATCCGAGCAGTCACATGCGAAGATGCCCTGGCATGGATATGATGCACCGGTGCAGCCAATTATTCTGATCGTTAATTACTTTATACCCCTACACAAATAGATGGACATTGAAACATCAAGTTGATTTCAGTAAACCTAACAACAAAGAGGCATTTACATTGTCCTTTGATTTAAAAACAACAAATTTAAATAGACATATGTAAAGCAAACTAAGATGCATTGTATTTTGTATTGTTTATACAACCAATATTCAGAAACATACGGGACTGTAAACATGATTTTCGTTATGTGGAAAATATTTTGAATAAACGGAGAAAGTTCAATATAAACACTTTTTCCACTATATTATTAACATCAGACTCTAAAACCTAACGTCGTGGACCATCAGAGAATTTACTCTTCTAACCAGGGCCGGCCCTCGCTTTTTTTGGGCTTAAGACCAAGTCCCCGAATTGGGCCTTTTAGTAGAAGTTGTTTTTTTAAAAACATATTTATTGTTAGATATTTTTTCATAAATAAATATTTTGGTTATCGTTTGCATACGAGTTGCCGTATGAAATAATTTTATCGCAACGAAACGAGGTTCGACCTGATATGTACAGACCAATGCATGCATTGGTTCATCGAACAGATATGTACTTACCCTTTCGTGTAAGGGTTGCATGCTTTCATCCGGTGAACAGTGACAACCCTACCCTTTCGTGCAAGGCAGTAGTACTCCATTCGTTTATGGGTACTTGCAACCTATAAAAGACATAAGTATGCAGACGGAAATTCATAAGTTTGACAACATCATCAGAAAAACTTTGAGTGTCCTCGAGTTTGATTCAAACAAGTCACTGTTTGAATCAAACACCTCTATTGTATCCTGAAAGAGATCTTCATTTGATCCCTTAGTGCCAAATCGTGTGGACGAAACATCTCTTAAAAGACAACGTTATTAACGTGTCTTGGAGTTTCTAATTCTCTGTCAAATCCTAAGTACTACATTTTTTCCAACACTTATCGCGTTTTTAACATCCGTAAATACAATAAATTAATAAAACTTGTTGGTATTTCTTTTTTTTTTGGGCCAAGTAAATTTTTTTATTGGAACATTTATCGATTGGTGTAAAATTGGGTCTTTATCAAAAGAAAGATTAACATATTTTATTAGGTTGAATCTGATTAAATCTACACGAATTTTTTCTTTTCATTTAACGAAACATGTCCCGTTGGGCCTTCCGCTTAAGACCTGGGTCTCGCCGGCCTCACTATAGGGCCGGCCCTGCTTCTAACGCAACTTGTATTTTTTATTTTGTGATCGGACAACTTGTATAATTCCAACCCACCTATAAACAAAACCAAGTCCCATTTCAACCAAAAGATTCTTAAAAAAATAGCGTGGACAATATTATTTAAATAATTCTTATCGGACATATGTTGGATACTTGAGCAATAAAATAATTGAGACTGAATGCTAATCATCCTTTGCTAAACTCTTAAACGCAGAATGATAGTATGAATGCTATGTTCCACTAACCTTCTAGAAATTCACATCAATAATCTAGTAAGTAGTAACATCTTCCAAATAAATAAATAAAAAGTAGTAGTAGCATTGGATGAAAGCAAAAACAAAGCATTAATTGAGGAAAAATCCGGCAAAGTCTAATCAATTTACTATCTATTACTACAAAAACCCATATTTACATAAATAAGTCCTGTAAAAACAAAACTTAAAATAATCCAACGACATCTAAAGTAAATAAAATGTAATGACTAAAATAATGAAATAGAAAAAACAATAGCGAAAAGTACGTAACAGCCTTATGATATGCGATAAGAATCGATGGTCGACCATAAATAGGAGACCTGCAGGAAATCGCCTTTAGTTTATGAAAAATACAATAGTCGAGTGGCACAGTAAGAACAAAAGGCTAATGTGAATACTAATCGACAAATAATATGTATTTCAACTTACAACAGTTTATCCTAGTCCAGCTTCACCATGTCAGAAATGATCCACTGAATAATAATTGGGACAATATTATAAATTTAAGATAAATTTTTTTTCCACAAATAGAGGATCCATGTCAGCATTCTCAGTTTTTATTGGATACGATCCACCATGTCATAATTATGTTGGACCATGATAAAATTTTCGTTCAACTTAAAGTAAATATTACACCACATCTACGCATACTAACAAAGATTGGGGCCAAAACTTTTTATATGAACATCAAAGATTGGTCATATGACTGTCCAAGTCCTCCAACGTGTATATATATAGCAAGCAGTACTGTTGGACACCATTCATCACCTACAATTATAGAAAAGTGGGAAGTAACATACTCCTCTTAGTAGAACATAGAACTGCTGGAATTGTTCAGGCATTTGTAAAAAATACAAAATGGACTGACTTTACCCCAGAAAACATCTTTAGAGGCATCATTGATGGCTTCTATACTATGTTTTTAGAAATCAATTATACGACTGATAAAGTCAATGAGATTCTTAAACAACAAGAAAAGGCTAGAAATCGCCTTATCAACTTACAATTATGTGATGTTTGTCACTTAGACACCTTTACATATGATTTTGAAACAAATCTTTATAAACTTCCTAGCAATGAGTTTATTGGATTTATAAAACAATATTTGACCAAAATCCCTATTGTAGGAGAAAAATCCCTTCAAAGGTTTGAAACGGAAACCATTGGGATTGCTGTTAACAGTCTTGGCTTCGCCAATAGAATTGTTAAGGAAGAACTCACAAAAATTTGTGATTTATCCAAACAACAGAAAAAATTGAAGAAATTCAATAAAAATGTTGTTTAAACGTTATGGATGCACCTACGGAGTTTGGTTGCATACCACAAAAAACTTATACAAAGAATAAGTTTAAAAAGCATTATAAGAAGAAGAAATTCTCTTATAAAACAGGAAATAAACGGTTTAAACCCGATAAGTATTTTAAGCCACGTCAGAAATCTGACAAAGGAGATAAAAATACTGACAAAAAGAAATTTTGCCCCAAAGGCAAAAAGAATTGTAGATGTTGGATCTCCAATGTTGAGGGTCATTATGCTAATGAATGTCCCAATAAACAACAATAATCGTATTGAGGAAATAATTGATTTAGGTTTTGAACCTATAGAAGATATATATGAATCTTTTGCAGAAGTCTATATCTTTAATGAAGACTCTGATTATCTTGTTGATGAATATAATTATTCACCAAATTATTCTACTGATGATTATAACTTCACCAGATGAATACGATACAGAGAATTCAGACAATTTAGCCATTCAGGAAGAAACTTGGAATGATGAAGAATTAGTAATAACTAGAAATGTTACTAATCCAAATTCCATTTATATCAAAGGACAACTAAAGTTCTCTGGATATAAACAGATAAATTTACATTGTTATGTAGATACAGGAGCTAGTCTTTGCCTAACATCAAAATTTGTTATACCTAATGAGCATTAGGAAAATGCACCCAATACCATTCCGTTAACAATTGAAAATAAAGAAACATTACATGTTTCTAAAGTTTGTAAAAATCTTAATATACGAATCGCATGTGAAATATTTCACATTCCTACGATTTATCAACAAGAAAATGGCATGGACATTATTCTTGGTAACAACTTCTGTCCATTGTATGGACCTTTCACACAATTTACAGATATAATTATTTTTTCCCTAGATAATCATCCAGTGATTATTGGAAAAGTAAGAAAAGCCTTTACCATAGCACAACACGGGTTTTTAGAATCTATGAAAAAGAATTCTAAACAACTTACACCAGCACCCATCCCGGTCAGCTCTGAAAAAATCAATTTTTTAGAGGGGGGAGATAGAAGAGTGTAAAACAGAGTGTAAAACTGAGCAAGAATTTAATCATGAGAACATAAAGTTCAAAAAGATTAACGACTTGTTAGATAAAGTTTGTGGTGAAAATCCTATAGACCCTAAGAAGTCTAAAAAATGGATGACTGCGACCATAAAACTTAGTTGACCTAGATGACTATAGACCCTAGATGACTGCAGGCCATGTACACTCTCCTGTGTGAGCACTAGGTTGTTTAGTTGACCTTCCATAATTTCAGTCCTAGTGTCAATAGATGTGATCCTTCCTTGCAAAGTTTGCTCCAGAAGATTTATCCTCTCAGTAACTTTAGGATCCAAGATACGGCGGTTGCGGTGTTCCGGCGGCCTCGGCGAGCTTAGGTGACTCAGCAAGTTTATCAAGTTTTTGATGAATAGATGCAAATTGGTCTTTCAAAAACTTGTCTTTCAGTGTATTACCTTGCCTAATCCCTCTTACATCTTGAGCAAGGTCGGCAAGATCATATTGGGTGGAGGTAATATTAGAAGCAACAGTTTCGGTGGTTCTTCCTCTATTCTCCACTAAGTTCATTAAATCTTCAAATCTCTCGCTCTTGCCTCGTCAAGTTGAGTTCTTAAGTTTGTTATGTCATTCCCGACGCCCTCAACTCTTCCACAACATGTGCTTTGGTACCCCACCACCATTCCTCCATCAGCAGTTCTTATACATTGTATTGTTGCCTCTGTCTGCTGATAACTAAAGCAAAGCTCATATCCCTTCCATCAGGGTTAGGTCCTTGGAATTCTTCCAGAATGGGATCAAGAGTAGGATCTTCAAAAACTGGTACAAATTCCTGTTGAGGTTCTTCATCAATAGGGTCTTCCTCAGGCACTTGAAACTCATCATCACTGTAGTCATAATCCACCAGCTGCTCCTCATCATCAATTACACAAGCGGTCTGTTGACTATCTTTCCCTTCGGTGACCTTTGCTCCAGTGGCTCCACTACAAAAATGCGGCCTCCTCTTCAACAACAACAAACAGGGTTTCCTCCAAACCCATAGATAGTTCCAACCTATGTCCGTGTGTCTTTGTTTGAGACTCGAACTCCGTACCTCATGTTCCAACCTATGTTCAGGTGCTGTTTGAACCTCAGCAGCCTGAACCTCCTCAATCATCAGTGGGGATCCTTCAAATCCCATAACCATATCCAATCTTTGTGCCACCACTGTTTGCTCCTCAGTGATCAGCACCCTCTATACAAGGATTGCAGGGAATTCAGCCCTGTTTTCTTCTTGAAATCCTTCAGCATTGGCAATTCTTCTCAGTGTATTTCCAGTTTTGGATAGGGTTCCTTCAGTGTCAATCCAATCTTGATATAGAATTGAACCCTCAGAATTGACATCTGGTTCACTGTGATCAGTAACCCTCTCATCATCCAAATTCACATCTTGCTGATCTTCAGGTTGATCAACAGGTTCAACAACAAATGAAGCATCAGACTCACCAACCAATCTATTTGTACCAAGATTTATACCCTCATTTATTAGTGCCTCCAAATCATCCATGGTCAGATCCTCCACATCTTCATTCATGTCTTCAGTTTGTTGCCTTTCAGTAGACTCTCCAGCATCAGTAGACTGCTCCATTCTTGGTTCAATTATCATAGCAGTTCCACTGGTTCCCCCTGGACCTGATGGATGATCACCTCCAGGATCAGAAGATGATGAGTCATCACTATCATCTCTTGGATCCCTGAACTTGATACCCTCTTCTTTCTGTTGTTCATCAAACAGATCTATCAGCCTTGATTGCAATAGAGAGGTATCAATCAGATCTAACAAATTTTCAACTCCCAACTTTTCAAAAGCCCATTCTTCAAAGTCTGTCATTGGTTCTGCAGCTGGCTTTTGTCTTTTATAGAAACCAAACTTCCATTGGAAGTAATCAGCAACCAGTAGGAGTTTAGGGTCAACAAACTCCTTTTTCCTCTTCTTCTCATGCCTCTCAAATGGCATGGTTGGTTTCTTGGGAGCTTTTTCGGTACCTTGCTGACCTCCAAAGGTCTCAACAAGTAAATTTAGAGTCTCTTCCACAGATGCTTTTAGGTCAGTAGGTTGTTTAGATTGTACATTTGTTCCTACTACTTCCATATGTTCCACACTTGGTTCCCCCTGACTTATATGCTCATCAGCAGGGTTAGCAGCAGACTGCTCTTCCCCCTGAACTATTGCAGGAATTGTAGGGTCTTCTACCAATGTCTCAGTTACCACAGCAGGTGCAGACTCATTAGTCTGTTGTGGCTCTTCAACAAGTTGCTCAACAAAAACTTGGGCATCTTCAGTAGACTCAGCAGCCTTTGCAGGTAAGGATTCAACAGTTTCTACGGCGAAAGCTCGGTACGCACGCAGACCGTCGTGATTCTCCAGCAGGTTGCTCAACAACAACCTCTACATCCTCAGTAGGCTTGATAATAGTTAAGGGCTCAACCTCAATAGCCTCTCCTTCTACTTCTTCTTCTTCTTCTTGTTCTCTCTGACTTTCCAGAATTCTCAATTGTTGTCCTTTGCCATGCTTCTTCTTTTTGGCAATTTCCTTTATTCTCTTAGAAAGATCTTCTGCTTCAATTTCAGCAGCTTTCCTCTTCCTTGTGATTTCAGCTAAATCAATAACTTCAACTGACTGCTTCTTTGTCTTCCTAGGCTTTAACATTTCTGTGATTTTCCTTGTATCAGCAGCCTTTCTCTTTTCAGTGACCTTCTTGGGTGCAGCAGGTTTAACAACTTGCTCACCACCAGCATCACCATCATCTCCACCATCATCACTATCAGTGGCCTCATCATCCACATCTTCATCATCATCCAGACCAGGGATAGGAGTACCAATTTCTGGCTTGAATCTGGATTGATTTATCTTTTCAGATGAAACATCAGGTATCTGAACATGATTTAACAAGGTCTGAATCATTAGACCTAAGGGCTTGACCTTGGATTTCCTTGTACCATCTCTATCTTCAATGAACACATTCTTCATGTAATGTACAAAGAATCCAGCCCAATCAAACTTCATACTCCTGCAGATGATGATCAGCAGGTCTATTTTAGGTCCAGATAGTGTATCTAGACTTCCAACAAATCCCAAAATAGTTTTGGCAATCAATTTGCTCAGCAGGTTGTACTCAAAACCAATATATCTCACATTAATGCCTAAGCTTGAAGGTATAGCATCATTGGTCTTTATCTAATCCAAAACTTCATTCTTGGTAGATTCTTTGCCTCTGGATTAGTAGGAGCATCATTTCCAGGTGCCAAATGAAAAACTTCTCTCAGCAGGTCTGAGGAAATTTCTATCTCTCTCCCATTTACAGTTGTAGTGAAAGCCTCTCTACCTTCATATATAACAATGTTTCTCCAGAATTCCAGTACATTGATGTATGAAATTCTCTGCAATCTCTTGTTGATAATACTTTCCAACCCAACAAATCGTCTGATTCTCCGTCCAATGTTAATGGCTAAATCAGTAGAGTTACAATAATTGACATAACCTCTCACACTTTGACTGGTGCCAATATGAACATCATCCTTAGGTGCCATGATAAATGAAAAAGATGAAGAAAAGAGTGTTCAAATCCGTGTTCACACAAAGAAAATTTGCAGAGTGATAGCAGATTGAGAGTTTTGAGTATCCTCTGTGTAAAGATCTGTATCTATAGACAGAGGTAGATGTAACTGTCAGATCGTGTACTGTGCATTAACCACGATTAAATTTGAGTGAATGCTGTTTTGACACGTGGCCCATAACTTTTCCATAACGTCTGATAACCGTTCGATCGTGTTAACTGCGGTTGTAAATAGGAAATAAATATCCCGCCATTTTGCTTTTTGACTTTTGTAAATTTGACTGAGTAAAGTAATCTTCAGCAGCCTTGTCATCAGTAGAGTTGGCTCAGCAGCCTGCTGACAAATATGTCTCGGTAGCCTGCTGACAATGCAACTCTGTTGATCTTTGATTCCACCTTATTTTGTTCAATTGATAATACAAGATGATGTTTAACACCAATGACTGATTTGTCAAGTGAGCTCACCCAATAGGACAAAGACCAATCCCCTTGGCAACTTCATTTGCTCAATTGTCCAAACATCAATACAGAGAATTGTTGATACCAATGACTAGTCTGCTAAGTGAGCTCACCCAACATAGCAAAGACTAATCCCCTTGGTGAATTCCAGTACATTGCTGATTATCACTCAACCTTTATAATTCCAAGTTCGGTCCTTAGTTTAGCAAATCTTTCACTATCCAATGGTTTAGTGAAAATATCAGCAAGTTGATCTTCAGTAGGGATATAAAGAACCACCACATCTTTCTTTTCAACATGATCTCTTATAAAATGATGTCTCACATCAATATGCTTGGTTCTTGAGTGCAAAACAGGATTTTCTGTGATTGCAATTGCACTTGTGTTGTCACACATAATTGGAATTTCTCTTTCTTCAATTCCATAATCCCTTAATTGTTGTCTTAACCACAGTATTTGTGCACAACAACTTCCAAAGAAGCAATGTATTCAAATTCGGTAGTGGAAGTTGATATTGAATTCTCGTTTCTTGCTAAACCAGGGAGACCGCCTATTTCCCATTAACTCGCAGTTCTGTGGTGCTTTTTCTATCAATCTTGCATCCAGCATAGTCAGAATCTGAGTAGGATATAACTTTGAAGCTTTCATCTTTTGAATACCATATCCCTACTCCCAAAGTCTCTTTTAGATACTTGAGAACTCTTTGACCGCACCTAAATGACTTTCTTTAGGTTTTGATTGAAATCTTGCACAAACACCTATAAAAATGATATATCGTTCCGCTTGGTCGTGAGGTACGCAGACTCCCTATCATCCTTCTGTATAGAGTCTGATCAACATCTTTGCCTTCTTTGTCTTCATCCAATCTAATATTTGTGCTCATAGGAGTTGATATCTTGGTGCTGTTTTCCATACCAAACTTCTTCAGTAACTCCTTGGTATACTTGGTTTGATGAATGAAGATTCCATCTTTCATCTGTTTGACTTGCAATCCCAAAAAGTAGTTCATTTCTCCCATCATACTCATTTGGAATTTACTCTTCATTAGATTGGCAAACTTTTCACATAGCAACACATTTTCAGAACCAAAGATTATGTCATCAACATAAATCTGTACCAGCAGGGTGCTGTTCCCTTCATTAATTCTAAAAAGAGTCTTGTCAATGGTGCCTTTTGTAAAACCATTGTCCACCAAGAATTGAGATAAAGTCTCATACCATGCTCTTGGTGCTTGTTTCAAGCCATAAAGTGCTTTGTTGAGTCTATACACTTTATCTTCTTGATCTTTAACTTCAAATCCAGGAGGTTGCTGAACATACACTTTCTCCTCTAGAATGCCATTCAAGAATGCACTCTAAAAATCCATTTGATATACTTTGAAGTTTTATAAGCAGCATATGCCAAAAATAATCTGATAGCTTCCAATCTTGCAACAGGGGCATATGTCTCATCAAAATCTATTCCTTCTGCTTGAGAATAGCCTTTTGCTACTAGTCTGGCTTATTCCTTACAATGGTACCAGATTCATCCAATTTGTTTATGTATACCCATTTTGTACCAATTATATTTGCATGAATAGGCATTTCCACTAGTGTCCAAACTTGATTTCTTTCAAATTCATTCAATTCTTCTTGCATAGCAATTAACCAATCTGGATCTGAAATTGCTTCTTCAACAACTTTAGGTTCCATTTGAGATAGAAAGCAAGTAAACATTGCTTCTAATTGTCTTCTAGTACTCACACATTGCTGTATGTTGCCAATAACTTGTTCAGCGGGGTGATCCCTTAACCATTGATTTTGGTTAGATTGATTCTCTGGAACATCATCTTCAGTAGGGTCTGCTGTTTCTTCAACAAGGGGTTCAGCAGATCCTTGAATTGCCTCAGTTGTTGCATCAATAGTATCACCAGCAGGGTGTTCAGCAGGGGTAGAATCAGAAACTTTTAAGTCATTGAATCTTTCCAAAACTTCAACACATTCTGGATCAGTGACTTGTTGATTCTTAGCAGGTTCTGAATCTTCTTCTTCCATTCCAGTAAACTTAGGTTCATCAAATACAACATGTATTGTTTCTTCATGTTTCAGTGACCTTTTGTTCAGTACCTTGAATGCCTTACTGACTGAAGAATATCCCAAGAAAATTCCTTCATCTGATTTTGGTTGGAATGTCTTCAGTTGTTCCTTATGATTCAAGATAAAACACTTGCTTCCAAATGGATGGAAATAGGATATATTAGGTTTCTTTCCATTCCAAATCTCATAAAGTGTCTTCAGCAGCTTCTTGTTCACTGAGGTTCTGTTTTGTGTATAGCATGCTGTATTAACTGCTTCAGCCCAATATCTTTCAGGCAGCAATTCTTCACAAATCATTGTTCCTCCTGCTTCTTTTAATGTTCTATTTCTTCTTTCAGCAACCCCATTTTGCTTAGGTGTACCAGCAGCAGCAAGTTGATGTAGTACACCATTTTGTTCATAATATTCTCTTATGAATTTATTGAGAAACTCAGTACCCTTGTCTGATCTTATCTTTACTACTGTCAAACTTTTCTCATTTTATAATCTCTTCAAAAGTTCAGGCATCTTTTGAAGTGTTTCACTCTTCTTGTTCATAAATATCACCCAAGTGTACCTTGAATAATCATCCACAACTACCAAAGTGTACTTCTTTCCAGTTACACTTGTTGGTGTTACAGGTCCAAATAGATCCATATGCATCAGCTCCAAAACTCTTTTAGTTGATTGCTTGGTTTTTGATTTGAAGCTTGACTTTGTCTGTTTACCTTGCTGACATGCATCACATACAGCATCCTTCTTCAATGTGATCTCAGGTAAACCAATCACCAGTTTCTTCTTCACCAACTGATTGATATCATCAAAATTTAAGTGATTTAACTTCTTATGCCATAACCAATTGAGTTCGACTTGGTTTGCACAATCCAGCAGGTTTTCGGAATTGCCAAGAGACCAATCCACAATGTACATGTTTTGTTGTCTTCTTCCTGCTAACACAACTTGATCACCTCTTTCACTAATGACAATACAAGTGCCTTTGTCAAAAGTGACTTTGTATCCCATGTCACAAAACTGTCCAGTGCTCAGCAAGTTGTAGTCCAGTCCTTCCACATATGCAACATTCCTGATTGTTAGTCCATTCCTCACAAGTGTGCCATATCCTCTTGTGTATCAAGGTGTATTCTTGTTTCCAAAATTCACTCTAGGACCATCCTTTGTCACAAAGTTTGACAAACAGTGCTTATTCTTTGTCATATGTCTGGAACATCCACTGTCAAAGTACGTACCAGACACCCTACAAAACAAAGTTAATGCATTTTAGGTACCCAAACATGTTTGGGTCCATAATGGTCAGTGGTAAGCATGACCCTTGGCAAATTTCCATAAGGTCTTCTTTGAAAAGTGTCATACTTTGGTTCATACATGTATTCCACACATCCATAAGTTCTAACAGTTGGTTGTGTATGATTCACATATGTTTTCTGACCTTTTGGTTTATAATGCTGTTTGCGAGTGATTTCTTTTGTTAGAAGCATTAGGATAACCATAGGTTTGATGTCTGTTAGGAACAGCCCTGTAATATGGAGTCTGCTGAGGTCCCTGCTGAGGTCTAGTATAAGTCCTCTGCTGATTCCATTGCTTAGGTTTTACCCTAGCAGTATGGTTATACTTACTGTTTCTAGCAGTAGGTGTAGGAATATTCCAATCATCATCAGTAGGGAATGATCTACCTTTCCCCCTGAGATAAGTATCCCTTGAATGATTTGCATTTTTGGGTTTAGGATTCTTATCCTTGGAATATTTCTGGTTTTTCACTTTTTGTGGTCCAACAGACTTGGTAGCAGGTCTGCTATCAGCAGGTCTAGAAGGCACAGCAGTCCTATTTTTGGGTTTATTCCTTTTATTAGGAGCTGTTGACTTCTTTGACTTCTGATTTTGCTTCCTTAAAGCATTCTCAGTAGGTTTTACTGATTCAGCAACCTTACTAGGAGTTGGATCTTGTGCAGGCACAAACTTAGGACCAATTCTGGTACTAGGTTCAGTGACCTTACTACATCCATTCTTATTAGGTTGTTGAGTTCCAAATCCAAGCCCTGTTCTATCACCATAAGGCTTTCTAGATTTGAATGCAGTGGAGGAACAAGATGGTTTAGCAGACTCAGAGGCTACTGAATGTATAGTAGGCTTATGCTGATTCTGTCCACCTTCTTTTTCCTTACCTTTGAGAATTCTTAATTCAGCATTTAATCTTTCAACTTCTGATTGAAGAGCTTATTTTTCAGCCTTCACAATCTCATAACTAGATTGTATTATCCTCAGTTGATTAAGGATGGCATCCAAAGTTTCTTCATTGTCAGAATTTTTAGGATTTGAACCACAGGTTGATTCACAATCACTTCCAAAGGGAGTGTTTATAGATACGTATTGTATACCTCCTCTCGTTTCATCCATGTTGGCCATTAAAGCATAATCTTCCATTTCAGCAACCAATGCAGTATCATCAGATTCATTTCCTTTTTCTGACTCTACTTCATACCCTGATTCATCTTCAGCAACCATAGCCTTCTTTCCATGTCTTCTTTGTTGTCTCTTGGTCTTCAGTAGGTCTGGACAATCAGGTCTAAAATGTCCAGGCTTCTTGCAGTTAAAGCAAAGATAATCAGGTTCCTTTTTCTGTTTTAACTCAGGACAGTCTGGTTTGAAGTGTCCTGGTTTTTTTGCAATGATAACATAAATAATCATTATCTTTCTTTGAATCATCCTTCTTCTTTTCACTGAATTTCTTTGTGAAATTCCTTGGAGAACCTTTTCCATTTTTCATCATCCTAATTTTCTTGCTCAGTAGGGAAATCTGCTCTTGCATTTCATCCAGTAGATCATCTTGAGCTCGTGATGTCTCTTCTAGATGTGAAGCAGCCAATGCAGTGGTCTTTGGCTCTTCTTTTTCAGTTTCAGGCACAAGCTTTTTGCTAAATTCATAGGCCTTAAGATCTGAAAATAGTTTGAAGGTGTACTCTTCATGCAAGCTCCTCATTTCTTCTATGGCAGTCACCTTCATCTCCCAAACTTCTTTTGCAGGTAATGCTTCCAAGATTTTTGAGTTGATTTCTTCTTGTGAGTACTTCACACTCAACAAGGTGAGTTCATCCATGATTGCATTGAACCTTGATTCCATTTGTTCAATGGTTTCATTTGGTTTCATCTTGAACTATTGGAACTTCTTCTTGGCCACACTGATCTTATTTTTCTTGATTGCATCACTGCCTTCACAGATTAATTGCAACTTGTCCCAAAGTTCTTTTGCAGTTTTGCAATCTTTCACATTCATGTACATATGCTATCCAAAGTTCTATAAATGATATCAATAGCAATATTGTTGAGATTTTCTCTCTTTCTATCTTCAGCAGTCCATTCCCTTTTTGGTTTTGGAATGTACTGTGTCTCATCACCCACTGTTATTGACTTGGTAATCTCCAGTGGTTCCTTTTTCTGCATACTTAGGTTGGTAATCTCCAGTGGTCCATCTGTCAGCACATCCATCATTTCATCATGTGTTGCAGCTAGATAAGCCTGCATTCGACGTTTATACTCATCAAATCTATATAAAGTACACATCAGCATAGTTCTAGCATACTGGTTGTTATCCATGATGCAAAGCTTTGAAAATCAGTAACTTGAAAAAGTTTTCAAAGTATTTTCACAAGCACAACAAGTAGGATTACTTCAGAACAGAAGCACTGCTCCGATACCAATTGTTGGTCCCTTGAAAATGCTTTGGTTAAGTTTAGAGGGGGGGGGGGGTGAATAAACTTAACACTTAAAACTTTTGGAGTTAACAAACTCAGCAACTTCAGCAGCCCGCTGATACTTCAGTAGTCTGCTGATACTCAGTAGTCTGCTGACTGTGAGTTTACTGAATTTGTGCAGCGGAATAATATCAAAATTAAGCCTTATTACTTGTTGTTAAATATGATACCAAGTATTAGATACTTAGTAGTGTGTGTGTGTGTGTGTGTGTGTGTGTGTGTGTGAATTCAGTAGCTAGATTTAGTAGGTTGATGTGTTGAATAAACTAAGTCCAGAATATAAATGCAGAAAGTAAGTAGGCAAATTTTATAGTGGTTCCAGGTGGTGTAATCCTGTCAGTCCACTCTTCTCCTGTGATGTTGGAGGTAATTCACTAGAAAGATTCTTGAGATAGCTGTTACAAAAATCCCTAAGATGTTTGTCCTTCACCAATAGCTATGGCTTCACAAACTGAAAACTAGGAACATGTAGGATTGCTGCTCAAAGTCTTCCACTGGTCCTTGAAGGGTAGGATTGCCTCTTCACCAGCTCCACCACAAACAAAAATCTTTCACACATAGAAGTGCTTCACTGTCTTCAGTAGATTTCTTGTAAAAGAAAGATTGAATCAAGTGAATGATTCTTGCAGCAGCTTGATCAGGATGATATGATCAGCAGCTTGATGTCTTCAAGTGTGTAAACTTGATGTAGCTTGATTGCAGATTACACTTGAAGATTTTCTCTGGATCAGTAGCCTTAAACTCAGTAGGGTCAGCGGGTGATTTCTTGATCAGAATTTGAAGCTCAGGATTATTTCTTTTCTTTTCATCAATCTCTTTCTCTTGAATTTGGAGTCATCTATTTATAGGTAGGAGTCCTTGTGACTTGTATTTGAAATTCAAATATAGCCGTTCCATGTTTTGTCCTATTTGACTTGCTTTCTGTCACTGTTCATAGTATCGACACGGTCGAGCTTGCTTTTGACGAGAATGCGCCTATCCATCCTTTGACTTGTATCCATTGGATAAAGTCCTGAATCATCCCAACGTCCCTTTAATATCAACCATTGATTTGTTTGATAAAATCAGAGGTTGTTAGCTGTCCTTATCCTTGTTTTCTTCCAATGTAATCTTGAATAAAT